>JBBDHI010000017.1:17665535-17675691 GCA_037177115.1 Craterocephalus stercusmuscarum
CTCAGAAGTGGAACATCCCTGCTCCAACAAAAATAGGGAACAAAGAAAGAATAATATATTAACACTTCCTTTTCTTATTTTTTTCCATTCTAAATTTAATTATAATTGTTCTCACCCTCCAAGCTCTGTCTCCCATAAGGGAAATTGGCTTTTAAATTCAATGTAACCCCTTTCCCACAATTGTTTATTTAATCTTTGGTGTATCTTTTTACAGGCTTGTCCCTCAATCACACTCTTCCTGTCTCCCCCTGCTCTTCAGACCCAGGCCCTCCATCAGCCTGTTGCTCTAAATGAAGGATCTGTGCGCTGATGTCTCTGGTCTAACAGGAGGTTTAAATGGAGGTGGGACAGTGTTGGATGTAATTTCATTGATCAGATATGAGTGACTGAAAGATTGCTTAGACTGGGTCTTCCCCATCAGCTGTGGTAGTATTTGTTCATCTGTGGACAATACTACATTCCAGATTATATCTGGCAAGGATTTTCTGTACAGCGCTTCATCACCTTTAAGCCAAACACACACTGTTTGTTTCGAGTTTGAACTCAGAAAATACTGATTTTAAATGGAATTTGTGCACATACAGTAGCACAACATTTTCCAGAAACTGTTGCTTTTGGGAATAAAGTCATCATTCAGTCTTGCTTACGGACCAAAATACAAACTCTGTACAAGTGTCAATCAGTCTGTGTGTTTAGCTTTGTAGAAATTGTCCCCGGTGCCTTATTATTATGAATGATAGGAGTTAAGTACGCAGGAGATACCCCTTAAAGCCCGTGTCATTGTTGGGGGTTTAGCTTCATAAATTCCCAAAGTTGACACAAGTCTGAGTTTAGGATTAATCTGTTTTACTGTTTAGTGTTGGCTGTATGGATTTTTGTACTTCTGCTACAGATACCCTGCTAGTATTAATCCAATTGCATTGTTGAAAAATTACACTGGAACTTATTTGAAGTTTTAAAAGTATTATCAGGAGAATCCAGCATTAATGTCTCTGTGTGGCAATGATAAGATCATGTGAGGGGAAATTAATTAACTTCCAGTGACCCAGTCAGAAAATAAAATGAAAAAAAAAAAGACAAATGCTCAGTAGACCATAGTTCCAATGTTTGCTCAGAGTTCAATCACACTCATCATCATCCTGTTTATCTTGCCAATCCGTCCATGTTAGTGGGTTTTCTTGTACAGGACTTTGTCACGGATGATAAAACATCCTCTTGATTGACCGCATCCTTCCACACTCATGTACTGCTGGGAGAGGGAGAAGCTAGCCCCCGGAAATCACACAATTGCAGCTCTAAATCCAATCTTACACATTGTGCCACAGTGTTAGAAAACATGGAAAGTCCTCCATGCCTTTTTCTCAGATCTTCCAAAGATGATAAATGGCAGTGTTGTGTTCCTTTTCGGTGATGCACTTTTTAAATGTGACTGTATAAGAAAGTGAAATCATACAAATTATCAATTTCATTAAGATATAAAAAAACTGTTATGGAAACTTTGTGCAATTCATTTTCTTTCAGTTCCCTGCAGTATGTCATCATTGTATTACATCCTGTTATAACTCTCGGACAAGAAGCTATAGAAACTCACTACATGCCGTAACTCTGATTAATTGTGCACTTGGTGCTGAACATTTTAAACACCCTCAAAAGGCTGATGTCATACTTTCCTGTTTGTGACAAGCTAATACACACACAAACACATCCCAGCTAGGCCAAAACTGTTATATCAAAATTAAAGCCCCAAAAATCTCATTTGTTAACCAGAAATGATCAAATGAATTCTATGATCTGTGACTAATGTGAAGTCCCTATTACTCCAAATCCAATTTGCCTATCATAAAGCAATTTACAACTAACAACCTTTCACAAGTCTTTTATGTAAAGGAATCTTTGAACAGGTTTTTTGAACTCCCTGCTGATGCTGGCGTAGTGTTTTCTCTGGTTGCCAGCAGTATATTATTACATCATATTTGGAGTTTGGTATTGTATTCGAATGTATGGTAATATTTTATGATAATACATTTTTCTTATTCAAGACTTGATATTGCTTTTCATCATTACTGGTGACAACGTATTCCGGATATCTTAAATCTTTTTAAAGATGATTCTGGCCAAAAAAAGGCAGAAGGGCAATGATTACTGTTTAGAAAACTGTAAAACCCAATATTTTCACAGTAATATACACTAAAATACAAACATATATTACAGGTTTTTGCAGTTAAAATAAAAAAACCTTATGTCAGCTTTTAGTCTTATCATCATTGCCCTTCTTGGCTCACTTTTACTGCTGAACCATTGAGAGCTGTATGACATGAGCAACTTGTGTAAAATGTCAGATGTCCCTTAATTAAGGTGGAGGCATATTAGGTGGTTACTGAATGAAATCAGGAAAGACTGTCACTTGCTAAATTCATCTGCAAGTAGATGATGATGTTAATGATGAATATAGAGGAGCTGAAGCCGGATTAAAGGATATGAACTAATTTGATGACATCATCATGGTGATGCAACCTGAATGCAATTGTCCAAGCAAATTTCCTGGGTGTGACTAAAGTAAAAAAAATAATAAAAAAATAATATATATAGGGAAATCGCTGCTGCCTTTGGTTGGGAAACTATTCATGACATATACCCGCCCCATTCCCCCACCCCCAGCTAATTAGGCCCCATTACATAACTGCCTTACTTTGTGCAGGCTACAAAAAAGTATAAGCGGTCATCATTCCGCTTCCCAAAATTTCCAAGTAAGGGTGTTTTCTTCTTAACCGAACGACAACATCAGCACTGTAATTTTCAGCAGGATAATAAATCTCCTGTATCCTGGAGACTGACAAACAGAGCTTGTGTGATGGATGACCAAGCTGTTAAAAAGTGAAAAAACTGAGTTGGAAGAAGACAATTCAGTGCCACAATGCCAAAAGGCATTTTGCCAATAGAAAACTACCCATTATCTTGAAAAATAATCTTTAGGGAAATAGGTGATTTAAAACTGGGTTGCTTGAGGAGACAACAGCGATGGCACAAAGAGTGAAAAAGATTATTATACAACTGTCTGACATAGATGCATCGTAGTGTAAAAACAGAAGCATTTTTACTGAATGTAGACAGCAAAGACAAATGCAAAAGAAATAAAAAGGAACAGGCAAGTACAAACAGACTGCAGCGGCTGACGACAGAAATATAAGGAAACAGAGGATGCAATGAAAAAGCCTGAGTAACGAGGCGTAACATTAGGATATGAGAGGCAAGAAAAGGCCTGTCAAGGTAAAAGGGTAAAATATAAGCACATAAAACTGGTTATGACCCATTATGGAATGAAGTGATTATGTGGTGGTAACATTTGACTGGGCTGGAAAGACAGTGGGAGCTGCAATGCAGGTTTGGAGGCATTGGGGCGGAAAAGGCAGAGAATGTATCTTCTCTTATGGAGTAAATTGTCTGTGACTGGTTTGTGTGTCCATCATTTCTCTCTCTAATTACAGGCGGTTCCACCTGGTTACACCTCTACCGCCCCCTGAGGGCAGTGGTGACACATGACCACGCTGAGATTGAGAGACGAGAAGTCAAATCTGGAAATGATTTAGTGTTGGAACGTGGCAGAGTTTTATTTACTTCAGATCTACACATATAGCTCTACACAGCTATACACAGCTACAAAAAATTAGACATTTCTTAGAGTTTCAGTTACAGCTGAATCTTTTTTTAATTAAATTTAAGTGTATGAATCATTGTTACAGATAAAAAACCTGCAAAGCTTTGGACTTCCCTACAGATAGTCGTCCACAAGGGGCTTACTTTACTTAAGACAAAAGTATGAAATCTGTTAAGCTGCATGTCAGTCAATCACATTTTATCAACACATTTAGTATATTTTTGACAGACAAAATGCTGCACAGTGTCTTGAAGTTTCTGCAGTCTAAGGTAACAAATCAGTGTACTGAGCGCATATAGGGATTCGAGTGTGGGATTTGGATTTGAGTCACACATAAGACGCATTTGCAGTGACTTGAGGCTGGACTCGGACTCTCAATTTGAGACTCATGAACAGTCTTTGTCTAATCTTCTTTCTGTTGTCTGTGTTGTGCACACACAGCAGAAGTTTTCCTCAGACATAACACTGTAACCTTTGGATATGGACACGCACAAACATCCAAGAACATCTGCGAACTTTGTCACATCAAGGTTTAATGTTAATGAAAATGTAGGGTTGCGAAATTGTAAAACCAAAAGCATTTCCAGCATTTTTTAGAGAATCCTGAAAATATGTCCTAAAAAAATATGTTGTTGTTGGTAGTCATGTAATTATTCTACAGATAAAGAGGCTATTCTTTTTGCTGTAAAGAGTGACATGAACGCCATGAAAGATGTGATAAGTGGTGTTAATGCTGACAAACACCTTGAAATATTCAAACATTTGTTCTGATTATTTTGTTACTGGTGAGTCATCCCTCTTCTTGGAATAGCAAAGAACCACTGATGCTAAAGTGATGACAAATTATACCAACAAAGCCTGCTGTAAAATACTGATGTTCTTCAAGCTGCTGGTCATTTTTCATAGCTTGATAAGTGCAGACTCCCCACAAGCAGAACAAAGGAACAACAACTTTGTAATAATTTGGTCACAAATAGTTTTCGCTATGTAATGAATTTATTTCAACTTTAAGCATTTCTGGTGTTAAAACTAGAGTTGATTTTTAAGGTTTGGCTGATTACCAATTCCACTGCTTAAAATTTGTCTGAATCCAAAACCAAATCCGAATCCTAATCCGATCATCAGCTATTGCATTATAATGCAGTGAAACCACATGTGACATGATAAACTTAGAATAATATTTATGAAATAACAATCTAACAGTGAAGTTTGCTCTTTAGCAGATCTTTTTTTCTATGATGATGAGCTTTAAGTTGAAAAAAGTCATTGTAAGCATTTCTGGGAACATTCATCCCAGCATGTGGGCTTTACGTTTTTCACAACATTTCCATTTTTCTTCAGGTTCTGGTGTTCATGTCACTGATGGGTGCACTTATTTCATTATTATATGGACCCATGTACCCATCAAGTATTAAAAAAAGCAAGTCTGAAACTTTAACAGTTTAAATTGCTTTCTGCAGCTGGTAAATCAGAGTGTAATTCACTTATCATTATCAAAGTAAAGCACACAAGGATTGTGAGTGAATAGGAAGACAGAAAGATATACCAATAAAGCTTAGGAATCTGTCAAATCAATTAACTTCCTGCAGCTTTTGTATCCGATCATTTCTTTCGATTAATGCAATTGTCTATCAACGTTGCTGAAAAGAAATGCAGTAAGACCTTTTTTTTAAAACAACCACAGACGCCCTTGAAAATGCTTTGAGATCTAGCAGAGCGGCTCCTCAGATGATTCATGAAAAATGTCTCTGACTTTAATATCTAATAAAAGTGACACTTCTCTTCTTGTGCAGAGCCTGAATAATAAAACTGTGAGATTTACTTCATCGAGCAACAAATTATTTCCTTCAGCTCCTACTTCCTGTTCTCATTACCACTGACACTTTAAAAGTAGTCACAGTAATTCAAATGAAGTTCAAAAAAAGTCATCAGCATAGGAGAATAAATTTACCTTGATTGGCACATACAGCCAGTGTTGTTGAAGTGTGAAACAAAACAAAACAAAATAGAGAAAAACTTTTAAAATAAAAGAAAAAACCCCAATACTTGAACACAGAAAGTCTTGCAGAGATACCCAGACAGCCAGGAGAAAATGCTGGGGTGTAGTCACACCAACAAATACAAGAAAAAAAACCCAAAGATTTTACAATAGGCTTTCAGATTTGAAGAGTAATTGCACAACGGGGGATAATACTCAGAATTACCCTGTCCGTGGTGGGCTCATTAGTCAGAAAAGGTGATCATTCTAGCAGTCTATCAAACCCCTACCACCTCAGATGAATGACAAGTGATCCACATCATAATGCATACTGAGTCTATGCATGGCATTACAGGCTTTGGCAAGCATACATCAAAATAATGATCATCTCAGTATGAATCCTGACAGCTATGACTGAGTGTGCCAATTAAAACAAAGACAGCTGTATAAAATTAAGCAAAACCGATAATTTAACAAGACAAGCACAACATTTTTTTGTGGTTTACTACATAATCTGTCGAAATCTCTTTGCCAGTTATTGTTCGTGGCATAATACGCACCCTGCATTTCACAGTATCTAATAAATACCACACAACAGGCAGAGGAGACTACATAAATAAAGAATGACAAGCATGAGGCTTTCCAACTGTTGCCATGACCAGCATCTTTCAGAAGATGGGCATGCCAATGAATTCAGCTGCACCCTCTTCAAGTCACAGGAGGCTGTTCAATAAAGAGACAGGCTTACAAGCAGCTTAGAGTTGCACCCGCCTACCTACAGACACATCTGACACAGGAAACTTTTTAGCTGTCTTCATGAGCTGCTGATACAGGTTATCTCACAGGGAGCGACAGCTAAGTCGTGTGCTGCCAGGTTTCAGGAATCCCAATCATTCAAGAAGAACAAGGGAAGACTCCCCTAAATGTGAGCTATTTCCTGCTTCATGGTAACACTTCAAATTCAAACTGAGACCATTCAAAAGCAGGATATCGAAAGCTACTTGTAAGAAAGGGAGGAAATCCATTAAGAAAGCGGGACTTACTCTGATGACACAGCAGTCATTCCAGGCAAAGCTGCAGAAACTAAGGAAATGTGCACTGCATTTAGAAACATATCCTTTAATGCCACCAGACACGTCACATTAGATCCTTTTCTTTTCTGCTTAGTGGAGACAGTTTCTCTAATGGTCATTGCCATTTTTTTTTTTTTTTTGCCGATTCATTATTATGAAATTAGTGCGAGATGGACAAGGATTTGATGAGGACAGCTTAGATAGCATTACATGTGAAGTATGAAATAGAGTTCTCTCTGTGGGAGGTGAGACAACAGAATCAAATAAGCGTTTTATAACCCAAGAGCCTCGACTAATGAAATATTGCCGTGTGAGACATTTATTGCTGTAAACCTTAAATTACCAGTGCAGCCATTTGGAAGTCAGATTTCTAGCCTGTGAGAGTAGGAATACATGTCATGGGCTTTTCCTCAACTTACCCAGCTGAGAATTGAAGGGGGTGATATTACACTGGGCAAGTGACCTGTATAACATTTGTGGACAAAGAAATGGAAAGCTATTTTTTGCCACTAGGTCAGGTGTTGGTTACACCTCTGTCCTGCTGCTGTGCCTGTGTTAGCAAACAGAGTGACTTTGCTGTGAAATGGATTACAGTGTAGACCGCAGGGATGTTTGCTGAACATCATTTTGGGATGAAGCAAAACAAATAAAAACAGCGAGTAAAACTGACTGGAACCCTGTGGCACTGGGAAGATAACTAATTTAAAAAACAACAGCCTCAGTTAGCTCAGTGTTATGTTTGCAGAATCGATCTAGTTTGCACAATTTTACAAAATGACGGAAAATTAACGAATGGCAGAAACAATAATCTGACAAGTCTGCTTAATGCCTCATTTGAATTCTAGCAGAATTATATGAAAAAATAAGGGAAATGACCTCTGAGTCGGGAGCAGAAGGGGGGAAGGGAATGTTACTAAAGCAGTGAAACAGGCAGGTCAGGCATGTCGTACAACAGAATGTCAAACTGAAGCTCAACTATTAATTTGAGCAAATGTGCACTTTTTAAATAGGATTCCACTTTCAGTGGCATTTCTTATAAGCAGCGTGCCACTGGGTTTGTTCAACTCTGAGACCAACACCAACACTGATACCGGTCAGTTTCTGCAACAGTGACTTACACTAAAGATCAGGCAGTTGCATGTCCTCCAAAGACTCTCTCCTTAGCGCTCTTCTATTTTTGAATGTCCTCTTTTTAATTACCTCAGATTTTTTGTTGTCGTTTTGTTTTTCACAATTGTCAGTCCCACTTGTTAGATTCAGATGGCTCTTTCTGTGCATTTTGTTTACTGAAAAGAGGATGCTGATTAGGACCCAAATCATTGCTGGGGTAAAATATCTTTGACTAACTTGTTGAATCTTCTTAATGACTCTTGATCACAGACTGAGCCTTAATTACAGCAATGTTTGTCATTTGTGTTCCTCCCTCCTGTGTCTTTACAAGGACAAATTCACAAGCATGGTTCATTGAGCGCCCTGAGGCACTTGTTTCTGCATGATGTTGTTCTGGTCAAGTCATTAACACCATGTCACTGGGATGTCTCTTGGTCAACAGCCACACACACAGGAGGCTGTCAGAATTCACATCAGGTCAGAAAATGGTTGTCTCTTCTTTTGCCTCCATCAGTGGCAGGTGCAGCTATTGTCAGGTAAGCATTATTTGTTCCTGCAGGTCCTGCTAAAATAGACATTTTCATCTTTTATCTTGTTGGAATGACACACATGCAGCAAAGGAGAGCTGAATGCTTTCATTTATATCTGCAAAGAACTACACACTTCTTATCATTGCCAGATAAAATGTGCGAAAGGTCAGCAAATTACGGAAATGAATGCAAATTTTGACATTCAGTTTGCACACAATACAGCAGGATCAAACACACGTTCATTTCCTAAAGTGCAGGAAAACCAGATCAACGGAAGCCCAGCTCGTCTATCTCAATAAAATGTGTGTCGTCGCTCCTCTACGCTGCAGTGCAGATTTTATCCCCATTAAACATTAAATTCAATAGGCATAAGTCTTTTGAATTCTACAAAACTTGTGAAATAGATATGTGCATATGTTTTGAAGACATTGCTCTGTCAAAGGGACAAAACTGCTCCCATAATCTTTTACACACTCTTCATTCTTCCGTTGTTACAGATCAATCAGCATGAAGAGGGAACAAATAAATACATAACAGGTAAGCTACAGTTATTTAGTTTAAACTAAATCAAAGTACTGTTTCAAACCAACAATGTTTTATGTTCACAGATAAAGTAAAGTGAAAGCATATAAGCCAGCAAAGTCCAGGGATCAGGTAGAACCAGTGTGGCATGCCATCAAACGTGTCATGAAACGCTAACTTAGGCAGCCATAGTAAAACAAAATGTTATGAAAAGCAGACCAACCCGACTAACAAAAGCTATCTTTTATTTGAACACAGCATTTTAAATCATTTGTTCTTGATGCAAGAATTTTAGAGCTGCATGAGACCTACAAAATCATCTTTCTCACAGTATGCACAGTACAACAATCATTGAGGTTACGGAGGTGAGGAAAATCTATTTGGGGTTATTTAGGGGAAATTTTCTGTGCTCCAAGCCACATCTTAGAGATTTAGTAGTTTTTTTTAAATAACTGCATGCTACTCAAAAGTCTAACCATCCTCCTGAATCACTTTTCCATATTTTCAAGAGGGCTGTACCTTCCCCTCTTCCTCACACTTCTCTGTCACTAGAGTCTGACCATTGACAGACTCTCGTTCTTTAATGCTGATGGAAGGCTTTTGATACCATATGTCTGCCGAGAAAATTTGCAAGTGTAGATATAAAGCACATGGTTATTTTATATTAACATTCAAAGTAAAGGAGCAGATGATGAAGATGAAAGAAGGGGAACAATATCAGCACAGAAAGACTAAACTAGTGGAGGATTATGAACTCTCTTTCACCCGCTGCCATTTCTTTAGGTATTAAATGGGAAATATTGTGAGAAATGTCAGACTGGTCTTAGCTCTGCTCATGAAATCTGCTGGGATGAGAAATAATCTATAGCACTGTTATTGTCTTGGAGATAACATCAAAATCATAGAAGTAACCCTGAAAGAAGTTCACCAGTAAGAATTATTATTTTATTTTTTTTTATTGATTCTCAACAATACTTTGAACTGATCACGAACATTCAAACTTCATCTGACCTTAGTCCCACTGGGCGAAATTAAATGCTAAAAAGCATGCATGTCTGACAAGGCACTTTAATCCAACGTTAGCTTTTGAAAATAAACCAAGCTGCACTTGCACATTAAATGTTTACTTCAAAATATCAATGAAGCTCCGCTGCTTATGACCCCAGAGCAATATTCCATTATAAGACCATTAAGCTAAAGAAATCTGTAACTGTCAGGAGGTTGGTTTTGTTCCGAGTGAAACATCTTTTTCAGAGAGGATCTTTGCTGCAAGCTGCCACTACTCAGC
>JBBDHI010000017.1:17844073-17854871 GCA_037177115.1 Craterocephalus stercusmuscarum
TATCTCCTTCCACCTTGTAAAATGTGAAGACACAAAGCAGCAGACGGTTTTTCGGACCACTGAACTCTTGCATTCTCTATGTGAAAGCAGTACACTGTGTATTTATTCATTGTCAAAAATGTAATTAGGCCAGGCAATCGTTGATATAGTTTTTACGCTTCCAATTAACTCTTAGAATAATACAAGAGAGAAAAAGAAAACAGGGCTGCAAAAGTTTAGTTTCCTATTATCTTCCTCTCTCTGATTTTTTAGGTTTTATTTTGCAAAGTGGCCTAATTTAATGGGTTTTATCTTTATGCTTATTTTAGTTTATGTCATTTCATGTCACGTGTGTGCGCTATGACTTGTCCGCGCAGCGTTTTGGTCCAGCGCAGTTTGTCTTTAAATGCTTTATAAATAAAGCTGGATTAGATTCTGAGTCTCCAGAAAACTGCAAGCATCTGCTACAGTCGGTGCATACTTCAGCTCCTGTGCAATGGCAGCAATCTGCTCCACTCTGTCCTGATGGGCTGCCAAATCACTCTCAAAGGCCTCATGCTTTCGAAGCAGTGCTCGGATTTCTGTCAAGGTGGCTGTTTCGTAGTCCTTCTGGGACAGGATCACTTCTTTACCTGTTGTTGCATAAGAGGGAGGAAAAATATAATGAATACGTTTGAACAGAACACAGGCCTTATTTAGTCATAGCAGATGTGGAGAATATCCTGTTGCAAGCCATGACCAGTTGATTTTGTTGGACAGACTCTAAAACCTTTAATTACGTCTCATTAGGAATCCTAAACAAACCCTGAAGTTAACAGAAATACTGAAAGGAAGCCGAGAAATACAGATGGATGTAGATACACAGAGCGCTCATAAATCAAGATGAACAGATAAACAATCAGACCTATAGACATAGCAGTAAAAAAAACATAATCACGAGTACGGATGCCGTTTATAATCGAAAGGTTCATTTCAAACGAACCATTGGCCCAGTTTTCATGATTGGTGGCTTTTTGGCGGAACTTTTCTGCCAAGTGGTCCAGCCTCTCCAGTCTACGGATCTCTGTGAGGAGCCACTCCTCGAAGCCTTTCTCAGCCTGCTCCAGGCCCTGCCACGCACTGGTTATGTCCTGTACACACAATGAAAGTGGAAAAATCCCATTTTAATTTTACTTGCAGGAGGTTTTGAACTGTTCCTAAACCTGAATATTTGAGCAATAATTGTTAAAAAGGTTGCACAAAAGAAGAAAGGAAACATTGGCTACGAGACAGAATATAAAAAGTAGTATTTTTTTTTTTTTTACCATAAATTAAAACCAGAGAAAGAGTTTGAGCTTACAGAAACCATCTTCCCTTCAGAGGGCATGAAAGCAGGGCGATTGCTGATGCGTAGCTTGGTCTGCAGGGTGTTAAAGCTAATCTCCAGCTGGCATTTCTCCTGCACTTTAGGGGGCTTGTGCTGGCGTCTGTACTCCCTGAAGTCCTCCAGCTTCCGCTGCATCTCTGCCATGGTCTTCTCCGGGGTCCGGTTCTCCAGCCAGGGAGTGGTGCGGCGGATCCACTCCAGCAGCTGGGAAAGACAATATGGGAATAGGTGGAGAAGGAAAAAGCTCCCTGTTGGGATATATTCTGACTTATGTGGATGGGGTCAGTTCATTACATCAATAGGATACATTAGTAGAGATAACAAACACACTTATAGACCTAAAGTCTGTTGTTTTATTTTCAGCATGTGGTGATAATATTACAATATACTAAGTTTTATTTAAAATGAAATTAAAAACTTACCTCACTGGCTAGTCTCTCATACTCCTCCATCAGTTTCTCATTCTCTTGGTTTACACCAAGCACCTTACAGATCCTGTTGGCAGCTGTCTCTGCCTGAGAGCACAGAGCGTGAAAATAATGTCATTAAATCAGCAGGACTCCCTGACATTGATTTCTTTTTAATATATCATCAACTACCATTATCTTCGCAGCACATTTGCTGATTGACATGCCATTTCCAAATTAATGTAACGATAGGCCGTTGCGTCTGACTGTGTTCTCAGAAAACATGTAAGATCATCTAAAAACCAGTGAAAGGTAACGAGACAGATTCAACCTTTGTACCTGTTCAGCTCCAGCAAAGGCGTGGTAAAAGCAGGACACGTAGGTCATGATAGCTCTCTCATCAGGCTTGGGGGTGTTGATGATATCTGCAGCATGAAGAGTGATGGTCAGGACGGCAGAAAGAGAGAGACAAGCGAAAATGACAACTCATTTGGAGAAGAGAACAGAAAAGCATCTATCACAGTTTGAGTTTACATGGTTTATAATTGCTTTTGCTGTGGTTTAAGTTCTGTGCCAATAACGCAACAGAAACATGATGACATTATCACCTCATATAATCTGCTATACCCCCATTTTTGATTTATAGTCAAGAAAAACTGGTGTGATAGATACACATGGAAGTATATATGGCATGAATGGAGTTTGTATAATTCGAACAAGCTCGAAAGTCAATATCTGCTGCGAACACATTCTGATGAAGCTTTCTTGTAATTTCTCTTCGTAATTTCCACAACATCTCCAGGCCTCTTGAAAGACATTTAAAAGCTCTTCATTGGATATTGGCCACCTCTTCCTCTGCTCTTTTGTCAATATGATCCCACACTGCTTCAGTAATGCCAAGGTCAAGGCTCTAAGGAGGATTTATCACTCCGTTTGCATCTCTCAGCTCCTGTGTTAGGTTATTCCTGAGTTCTTTGTTTCCTGAGGACATTACTTTTAGATGCTGTTCATCTGCTGTAGATGTTTTTGGCCGGCCACTTTTATTGTCCTCAATTTTTCCATTTTTTTCTTTAAAAACATCAGAACATACATATTTTTACAACAAGCTGTTTGTAAAAAGATTGTCGATACCTAAAATTCAAATGAGTTTTTTTGCAAAACTGTGTTTTGTGTTCAGACAACACTGATTCACCCCGGGAGATGAGTGAATAATTCATAGGTTTGTGGTGAATGGTTTAATTAACATCCACCCATCCATTCATGTTCTTTATTTGTTTTATCCAATCAAGGTTTGCATTTGCTGGAGGCTTAACAAACAAATTCCTTTCAAATGGTTCAGCAAGGTGAAAAAGCTGGTAATTTCCAAAGCAAAACTTCAAAAAGCCTTCAGAGGGCATGGAGAACTGTTCCTCAACACCAGCTTAAAAGATAAGAAGTGAGTTTAACTCTAAAAAATATATAAGAAATGAAGGTTGTCACAGTGCTGCAGGCTGCCAAATAATCTTTATTTTTAAAAAGTAAAAAACTCATATCAGACATTTACCTTCTGCATCCAGCATCTTGGGAATGTCCAGGTGTTTCTCGGCTATGTCAAAAGCCAGATTCAGGTTCCCCAGAGGATCATCCTACAAACAAGAATCAGATTTTACATCATTGCACAGGAAAGCCAAACTTAAAACGCCAATGAGCTGCTCCACATGCAAGTGAGGATATAAACTCCTTTGTTAAAGCTGTCCATACATCCAGTACTTCACATGCATATTAAAAGGAATTCAAAGACTGCATTGGGATTTTTCTAAAGCAATGAAATTTACAAAGTTTTCCCAGGAAATTCAACTTTTAGCTGCTCATTTATTACATTTATAAATTACTTCTTGCATGAAATGACTCCTAAAATGCAATCACATATTTAAATTGAATAAGTAAATGATATAGTCTTTTAGTATCCAGATTGGAGATAATAACTTAAAGAAAACTTTGCATCTATTAATCTGATTTACTTGCTAATTTCTGCTTTATAATTACTTGCATAATTCATTCATGTAAAACTGTGATCAAATATTTAGCTTACTATATTACTTGAGTATACATTTAAAATGCTATAGTGTACATCTGGTACTTTTTGAAGTTTTTTGAAGTGCTAAAATATATTCATGACTTTCCGCCCTCACGCACTGTGGGAGTAGAAACCAAGTGTTTTAACAGTGAGGGAGTGGTCACACTAAGCTGACATCAAACACTCTGCTGCTAAGGGGGCCATCAGGGAGAGTGAGTAGGGGTAACAAGATCATGCCGCTGCTATTGTCCCTGTGCATGTATAGATTTCTATAAAGGTACCAGGTGGAGGGGAAGGCACATCACATGACACCGCCAGCTGCTCATGGATATGGTGCAAGGCAGATAGATGGATTGATGGATGGTAAAGCAATGGGATGGAGGGATAAATGGAGGGATGGACAGAAGGATAGAGACTGAGCCTGACCATAGATGTCTCAGCAGGCTGTTACAAGCTTAATGAACACGCTCACCTGGAGCCAGACTCAACAGCTGCCTGGCTCACAATACAACTGTCTCCTGGCAGCATGAGCACAGCTGAGGAGTCAACGTGTGATTATATGGGTGAATATGGATGTCACACACAGACTAAGTGAAGGAAAGGCAAAGCAAAGAAAAGTGACATCATTGGGTACATCCAATCTTAATTTATGAAATAGGCACAATTATTGTACAACTACTTAAGATTTGACTCACATAATTAATCTATCGGCATCCTACTGGTATGCATGAGGACCAGACGCCTGCAACTGGGGAACACAGCGAGCTAAGCCAGAGCTCTGCAAGGACTACAGCTCATGTTTCTGGAAATGTTCTGGGTCAAGTCTATGTCATGCCACTGAGTTGCATGCTGAAAAGTGAGGGCCTCTGTTTCCAAAACAGATGAAAATGTCACTCTCCATATTCAGCCACACAGTCTGTGTTTAACCCATCTATAGATACACTAATGAGCAGTGGGCTGCCATTTTCTGCAGCCCTGGAAGTAGTTATGGGGGGGTTAAGGGACTTTCTCTAGGGTTTACATCTGTTGGCAGTTGAATCTGGGTTCTCCAGAACCAAGGCCCCCTCAGTAACCGCTAGGCTACCACTCCTCCTGGTTATGCAGATCATGCAGCTCCCGTCAAAATACATAATACATATAAACCTTGAAAAATCAGCTCATAATAATATTTTTAGGCGACAGATCCCCTCACTGGTTATATTTTTAAGGTGAGGGGATTTGAAAAAAGGACAAGCTGCTTTATGAATGATTGCACTTGAAAGCCAAACACTGACACCTCCAATATTGCTGCAGCAGGCTCGGCCTTTCCATCAGGCTAAGGCAGCGCCTTCTTGCAAAAGGCAAAGGGTGATTTACCTGCGTATTATTGTGTCTTGACAGATTTGGAAGGGGTTGTCAAAAATGCTCTCTCACTCTGCAAATAAGCTGCAAATAAGCAGCTCACTGAGGCCCCCACCTGTTATTACACAGGCACTGAAAATCCTGGGCTTCTATTAAACCAGGACATCTAAATGAGATGTGGATATTTTTGATGCAAACACATGCAGCTCAAGCAATATGTGCAATGCTGCGTATCCAAATGCATAAGAAAAGCCACATATTCTCATCATTAAATGCAATCTTGTGATGGGATACAGTGGGGCTGCACAAAAACATGCTTCTCACAAAATGCAGCAGTCTTTGTTTTATACTAATTATGACTGAATTGCGACCTGACTGCTCTCCTTAGGGATAATGAAGCATGAGGCGAGTCTAAGGGAATGCACTTAGGATGAAAATATTCTGCTGCGAGGATGACACATCCTTAAATAGGAGTAGAATTATAACCATTAGCGAAATAACACGCATAAATTAGTCTAGAGTTGACTCCCCTTAGATAGCCTTTCCTCTTGTCTATCTACACTGTAATTATAAGCAGGAGCAACACTCCCAACAAACTAATTCAAGTTCAATTGGTAGTTTGTAATCGCCAGTGAATCAATCACAAAATAATCTGCATATTAATGACATAATGAAACAGGCAGACAGGGGAGCACTGCAGGTGAGTTATTAAGAGAGGGAGGAGGACGTGGTTAAAACCCTAATCGTGACGAGCTTCTTCCAGTGTTTCCACATATAAAGAACACAAAATATGCCAGGTTATTACGTTTTCATTGTGCGCACCGTTCAATCAGTCCACACCGTGTCGAATGTGTTAATTTCGTGGGGATCCGTGTGTTAGTGTGCCGGGCTGAAACACAGCATCCTGGTTATGAGTGCAACCACACAACACCTTGTTGAGCTTAGAGAAGTCGAGGAGGTCGGGTCTGTGCCTATGAATGAGGGCGCAGAAGGCCAGGCCGTCCTTCCAGCTTCACCAGCCAATAAGCAGAGAGAACCAACATGTCAGTTCAAAGAGGTGAGATTTCTCGTGTCCAGTTTCAGCATCAATCAAAAACGGTGCCTCGGCACTTGGCTCCAGCATTTCGCCTGTGTCACGCTCAGGCTGTGGTATTTCTGTTGTTTGAAACTCCACTATTCAGTTTTAACAACGTCGGCAAGCAAAGAACAACTTCTTAAAAACGAAAGAGAGCACAGGAGGCAGAGTTTAGAGGTCAGCACTCACCTAACATGGAAGTTTTGGACATTAACATTCCTGTAGGGGGCGGTCTTCCTTTGACACCAGAGAAGAAGACCTTCCTTGGCAGATGTTTCTGATGAGACAGAATTCCCACAAACATGTAGCTTTATTATCATCATACAACCATCGAGTGAGAAGTGGGGTACACCTGAACAGTCTGAAGTCCATGACTGACGCAGACAATCCAAGGAGGGAGTAAGAATCACCAGTAAACCTAACATACAGGATTTTAGGCTGTAGGACAAAGTTGCTCCCGGCAGTATTTCCTGGTTACTGAAGAAAAATCGAATCTAAATAAAGTCTTTGAATAAATAAATGTGTTTTTCTGTGGCACACCATTACTCAGTGTGTCCCCAGTCAGATTGTGCTCTGGGCAGGATATTACTCAAACTGCACACAGTGGTGACTTCAAACAGAGAAAAGGCTGAACTAAAGCCCTCTTTACCCTGGATCTTTAGATTTTATAATCAATTAATTAATTTATTCTTATTTTTTAAAGAATCAGTTTAAAACGATTTTAAAAACTGGAAACAATTGTGAATAAAGGGATATGATTCTGAGTCACATCCCTAGTCGTTCAATATTCAAAGTACCGATCCTTTAGGGTTATTAAGGATTGCACCTTCGAAAGTGCAGTTTATACCTCATTATTTAACTAATTATAATCATATAAATAAATCCTCTAAAAACCATACAGTACAACTAGCAGAGGTACAATAGTCTTTATAAGGTATAAAGACTTCGTAATCTGAGATTATATGGAAAAGCATGTCTCCCTTGAGCTACAAGAGAACAAAAGGTGCATCATTTGGACAACATTATCTGTTTATCTTCTCACCTTCCACAGATATGTCCTGAATGGCGAAGCGGAGGATGATGGTCCAAATCATTCCTAGAGTCATCTTTACATTTCCATCCACAATCTCTGAAACACAAAACACACTTACCAACATCTTGCACAGGACAACAAAACGAAGATAATCCCATTATTCAAACCTTCCACCCACAGATGAACACCTGATGACCTTTAGTGTTTCAAAGAAAAATAAAGTACCTTCAGCTCCAATAGAGACCAGTTTCACTCCTTTACTTGTGATGAACTCCAAAGCTTTGTTGACATTAGCAATCTTATGAAACCTCATCTTCCCTCTGTCTGGCTTGGGTAACCTTTCCCCTGCAAACACATTGTGTGAAAGAGTGAGCTAATAACACAAAAGAAAACCAACTCTGAGGTTTGATAACAACTAAACTTGGAGGGAATATATTCCTGCAGCGCTCTGACCTGAGATGACTTCCAGGAGGAGCATGAGTTTTAGTCCATTCCTGAAGTCCTCCTCAATGTTCTCAATCTGAGTTCCAGCTTTCCTCAGGTGAGAGTTACACCAGGCCGTGAAGGTCTGCCAGGAAAGGGATTCCCAAGTCAGATAAATTCAGACTTCAGGACATGAAAATAGCTTTTATTACAGTTCACTTCATCTGCTGCTGAAAGAAAGTAATACTCCAACTTAAACTCTCATTTAGACATCATATTATTGAGAGCTAACATTGTAACAAGCCTTCACAGTTCTGTATCCTCAAACTCTTAACCTCCGTGACCAGGTTAACCTTCATTGTCACATAAGCATCCAATTTCAACTTTTCCTACTATAGCTCCACAGCTAACGCTGATCAGAACAAATGTACTCTATGTGGCATCCTGAAATACTGTAAATCAAGTTAAGACCGGATCATTATCTTTCCCCTATTTTTGTAAAGTCTCTCAATAGCCAGCAGCGGAGTTCACAGATGCTCAGCGCTGTGCGGATGAAAGCCGGGAGCCGACCAGAGCACATTCCAGCTGATATAAGGCGTTAAATTTAGACCCGCTCTGCTGTGGCTCACGATAAGAGGCCAAGAGGAAAAAACGTCAAAACGTCTCGCTATGTCGACATGAGGGAAAATGTCACATGGATACAGAGTGATGTTTGCTCTAGCGGCGCTTTCTGCTGCTATTCTGCCACTTATAATATGACGTTGATGTGCTACAGCTGTGTGGGGAGAACTATGGTACAACGTGTGCGCTGTTCATCCAGGTCACACGTGTTTGTCTGGAGAGGCGTGATGACAGGAGGGACCGGATGAAGGATGGGAGGATCAGGAAAAACTGGTTGATTTAAGTGATCCGATATGGGATTGTAAATGTTAATGTGTGCTGTATAAGAGGTGTTTAAATCCACACGCCGATCAGCAGGTTGTAAAGTTGCCCAGCTGTTGACACGTCCCGGCGGCGTTTTCATTTCCAACCCCTCATCGCTGCAAACAATTAAGTCTGAATGAGTGTTTCCTTATGGCTTATTACAGAGTTATTCAGGAAGTGATGGAAACATATGCTGGATTTACACTCTTAGCTTCTAATCAGCGTGGATTCTGACTTTAGTCATCTTTTACAGGCAGGCAGGAAAATAAGCACAAAGTGAATATTGAATTTTAACATTTTTATAAGTACAAATTTAGCAAAGTGACTGATTTAACATTCCTGCTCCCAGTAGGACGGTGGGTGCTCTGCCAGTTACGTGAGCTTCCCCCCTTGGTGCAAAGCAGAATATTCCAGGCTTTACTGTGAAGGCCATCACATTCCGCGCACTGAGCCCCTGGGGTGTATGTGACATTGTACTGCTGTCCTGCTTGTTAAAAAACGTGGCCTGCTGGTCCTCCAAATTGGACTCAACCACAGTCGTAGAACACTACTGCCCACTTTCCAAGCACCCTCCAGCGCTGCTGTCTGGTGACGATTAAAGCTAAAAATATTCATGAATCACATCCAGAGAGGACCAACCCCTGTTACTGGACTGCTTGATGCCTTTGGGGCCTCACTAGGGGGATGGTTGGCAGGTCTGTGTCCAGCAGGATGGAAAATGTTTAACCAGATGTTTGGAATATTTGAGAGGCTTAGTCTTGTCGATGACTCATATTCCTCCCTTGCGTTTGTTTTATAGAAGCATAATCAATGCATGTATCCCTTAGACTTGTTCTCTGAGACCCAATATAGATCTTTATCCAGAACACAAAGGTCAATGACTGGCTTATCCATCCTCGATAAGCTTGCTTGAGTCGGGTAACAGATTGACAAAAGATCCATAGAAGTTGCAAAGTAAAACTTTTTACAGATTTTAAAAGCAAGCCCCCTCCGTCGTGGATTGATAAAAGTAAAACTACTCAAAGTGACAGAGAGCAGACCTAAATGGAGAAAACAAAGGCGATTTGGCAATGCGCACCCTCATTGTGATATCAAGCTGGAGCCCACAGCTGTGCCAAAGAGGAAGCACCACATCACTCAGTGAAACAATCATCAACTCTGAACATTTTGCACATCTGCTCACAGCAGAATAGCGCTCTCCGATGAGCCCTTTCATCTCCAAATTATAGTCAGTAAATAAATGAATAAGCACGTAAATTTTAAGTGCTCATGGAAGAGAGGCTTGGTATCATGTTGCTGCCTTTTGTCACCGAAAATAAACATATTGTCATCCATCCCTGAGAGGGGCACAGGGGGTTATAGAGGGTATGGAGTTGATGGTCTCTGATAGAGCTGCAGTTTAAGGCCCAAGCCAAATATTAAAGCCCTAAAACCAACTGACAGCGTGAGAGGCCGAGGCTATATCGAGTTGAGCTGGTACAATATTTCTGCGTGGTTTCTATAAACAAAAGAATTCCGCGCCAAGGACACGGGATTAACCCTACTATAATGCCTTTTGGTCCCCAGGTTAAAATTAGATGTAGCGTCCATTCTAATCCCAAGAGCGTCATCATGTGTTAAAAGCATCTGTTGACAGCTCGCATTCCGCGCGTATCAGTGGAGAGGCTGCAGCCTGGAGAGCCGCTGGAAGGTACAGCTATTGTTAGCTGGTACCCGCCGCATCCGTCCGTCAAGCTGCCCTCTCTGCTCCCAGCCGGAGTTAAGCCCGCGGAACGTAACTAGGATCCGACCGGAAGTGGCCTGATGTCATCCTCCATAATAAAAATACACGTGAGGGTTTTTTTTTTTTTTTTGCCAGCTGATCTATACCTGGACGTTTCACAGTCCTTGTGTGGAAATTTCAGAAATTATGCTGTTTCTGAGTGTTGCTCGATCCTTGGCACAAATGTAACAGCATAGGACAAAGCATTAAAATTGCATGAGGCACAACAAGATATCACTTATGCATTTGCTAATGTTTAGCATCACTTTGTGGTTAAATTGCTTGATAATGTTTTGTATTTGTTAATATATCATAGTTATTCTCTGTCTCATTGATATTGTATTACAGGTGTGATCCCTTTATGGATACATTGTTGTTGTTTGCATCCATGCAGATTGTTTAGTCGTCACACTGTGGTTACATTGTTTCTGC
>JBBDHI010000017.1:18123730-18141295 GCA_037177115.1 Craterocephalus stercusmuscarum
GCTATCAACTGATAAATGTCTTTTTTCTTTTCTCAGCATTTTTTATGTTACAAATGCAGAGATGCAAACCATCCTCAGAGTCACTTTCAAAACAAGTAAAACAATATGGTCATTTTTCTAACGCTGCCCCTGTTCTCAAAATTTCTGAGAAGTAAATGTGAGGGATCAAGCACCATCTAAGTCCCAGAAGCACTTTAATCCTCCCGTTTTACTTATGAAAAGCCAAATTATTTATTATGTGCAAGCAAGAATAATCCATCAAGTAAAGAACTTGCCAACAGCTCTGGTTGCAATTTTAATAGCAAAGTTTGTATATGCAACTGTTATACCACTTTCTATTACCATATAAGGAAAGTAAATGATGAGGGAGCTTTATTTACTGTAGGTTTTGTTGGGAGTAAACTACTTTGTTACAAAGTTGTATGCAAGGGCAAACATCTTGAATATTTCACTCTCATGTTACTAAATACTACAGGCTCACACTCAGGAGGAACCATTAATCGATCATGAAAAGCATCAGAGCCATCACTTGTTTACCTGTCAAATTGTAGCTCTTATTTGCCATGAAAAGCAGTGAATGCTTAGTCAGTGTTCACTCTAGTTTCTACCTGGAAGTAGCACCTTACTACTTCTGGAGAAGAAACTAACTGAGTTGTGGACATTACTTACAGGCCACTGAAATGATCTTCTACAGAGTCAACTATGATTACACTAAAGAACATCTGTTACTATTATTGTAGTATAATATGGACCTTTTTATGACTATTTCCATGTTACTGAATTATTGCATTACATTGTTTTTCAATAGTATAGGACTCTATAAACCATGTAATACTCTGAGAGATGACACAATGATTAGAATGGTTAATAATGTTTGTTCTTTTATTATGTATGCATTTTTTTTCTCTACATATTTTCAGAATAATGGTTATCTTTTATCTCTGCTGGCACACCGCTAATGGCCTCCACCCAGGAGCTACAGATGGAAATTTCCTTCTAGTATCTTAACAATACAAGTGTTGTGCTTTGTCCTTGCAATATAAACAATAGAAAAATACACAAATAATATCATGTAGCAAAATGAGCATGCAAATAAGGAAATGAACAGAGAAAGAGAAATGAAGACACAGATAAAAGTACACAGTGCTGTGAGAGAGCAAACCAAAGGAGAGCGGGGAGAGGAGAAAGATAAAGTGCCTGTGTAGAGAGAAACACAAAACCATTAAGAGCTGGAAAAATACAAAGAGGAAAAGAGGGAATGTCCTGTTAAAGGGACAGAAGTGGAAAGAGAGACAAAGAAGAGAGGAGAGAACAGAGGGCAGCCGAGGATGAGATGTAGGACAATGATAGATCATTTTCTGGCAGCCTCAATTTGTCATGCTGTTATTGGGAGGAAAATGGAATAGAGGAGCAGCAGTAAGGGTCAGAGGGAGAGGACAGGGGTCCAGGGGTGGGAGGGTTAAGCCAGAAGGGAGCAATGCCAGCGGACAGTAAGCGTGATAAACTCCACACACCTCATCACCTCTGCCCTTCTACTGGGACATGTGGTCAAAAAACATTTCATTTTTATTTTCCAGCATTATGGATGATTTATTTCCAGAGTTTAACATCAGCTTTATTCTGTCCATATAAAATCAACAGAAAATATTAGCACAAAATGTTTTCTTATCTAAAACCAAATCATACTGTAGCTGTGTCTCAAGTCAGGGTCTGCACACTTCAAAGTGTGGTTTTGTCGGCTGCTTACGTCACCGCGTCCCAACTGAAAACCTCTGAAGTACCCTCCGAATCCACCCTGCGTTTAGCCTGCAAAAAAGGCTTCTAGTGGTAATTCCTTCATGGCCTCTTTTCACCCATAATTCATTTCAAGCAAGATGGACGGTAAAGCCACAGCTCTGTTGATGTAATGAGGAGCAGAGTTCAAGAGAGTCGGTTTCTAAGTGTAAGCATTTTTTAACAAAAGAGTTGTTACAGAATATAACCTATCTTTTAGTTTGTTAACTGTGGCATTAAGATTGAGTAAAATGTTATATTTGTGGATTACAAAAGAATTAACTTGGTTTCTACCGGCTGTTTTTGTTTCTGTTTTTTGTTTTCTAAGCCAACGACTGAAGCAAATTTTACAATGAAACTTTCTGTGGAAATTTCTGGTTCAATTTTGTGTTGATTTCTTTTACAATGCCTTTATCTGAAGGAATTGGCGGGAAGAATGAGAAAGCTTTCATATCTGGAGTTGCTAGGCAACAGGGGACTGGAGCACTATGGGAAATTCTTGGATACTAGATAGGCTCTCTCTTTTCACAAACAAAAGGCTTCGAAATGCGAAGCCCATACGAAGGTCACTCGGTAGCCTTCGCAGAGTGCGCGCTTCAAAGTGTGCAGACCCTGAGTTAGCACACAGCTAATGTGTAACTGCATGTATGTGTCACACTAAGTGCCGGTCGACTGCCTCATCTTCATGCCAAAGATAAGACTTGTTCCTCTGCCAGTTATGATCCAGTCATGCTCTCGTCTCAATAAACCTCCAGGATGCCAATGGGAATTTAAGCCTTTGAGCCACAAGGTTTCTGGTGTCATGGCCCTTTCCTGCTCCTCTGACTGCCTTCATGTCTTTCACTTGTGCCACATCAGCTTCCCTCAGGTGTGTGAATAACCTGAATTCCTGGTCTTTTGGATCTATCCTTTGAGTTTTGTGCTACCATCATGAGTATCTCCAGCCAAATGGATTCTATCATCGATTTTGTCTACAGGTTTAATTGTTTTTCTTATTCTCACTAATTACTTTGCTGTAACGTGCAATGACAAAATGTTTACACAGTTCAGCGATCCAAATCTGAGCTGCACAAGGTAAGCTTTTAAATTTACAGGGTGCTTTACACTGAAGCCATGTCTGATTTCCTGTCTTGTCCTATCTAAACTGTGGAGCTTGATGCTTTGTGGATGCATGCTCCGTCAAAAGTAGGCCCGGCTTCTATATTAAGACATTCTATGTCTAGATTAGCAGAGAGCCGCAACAAGGCCAATCTGGGACGCATCGAACACGCACCACAGTGCAACCGGTGTGAATCACACCATTGACTAAAACGGGGCCTATTAGCTGCTGAGGCTGCATCGCAGCTGCAACGCATCAAACACGCACCCAGTGGAAATAGGCCACCTGTCTTGGCCTGATCGTTGTTTTGTGTCTTTGTGTTCCCCGTGTTATGGGTAATGTAAGTAGTCTTAATTTTGTCTAATGAACTTGTCATTATTGCATGTGCCTACCTCCTGAGTCTACATGCGGGTCCTTCATTGTTCCTGTGTGATGAAACCTGAAGTAGGATGTTTCCAGACATTCTGCCCAGTCATCTTCCCAAGATTATACAGTACAGCTCATTTCAGGCTTCAAGGTTTTACCGTCTACAGTATGAAGAAAATACTTAAATCTTAACTACTAACACTTAACGCTATCTTCTCTATAGTTGCACATTGTAATGATGATCTTACTAAATTTTTTTGTGATTTTGTAACCTGGACTTTTTCAGCTTAAAAATTATCGAGAGTTCTAAAAAGCTTTGTTTGGCAGCTGTGGCTCAGGAGGTTCGCCTGACTATATGTCAGTGTCCCTGGGCAGACACTGAAGCCCACCTTGCCTTCCAATGTGCCTACTGGCGTATGAATGTGTGTTGAAAGCACTCAGAATGTGTCAATAAGAGTGCCGTATAAATGTGTGTGTGTGTGTGTGAATGGGTGAATGTGACTTGTAGTGTCAAAGCGATCTGAAAAGTCACAAGACTAGAAAAGCGCTTTATAAAGTGCATTTACCAAAAATCGAATCCTACTGTTATCCTGTGTTATATAATGCAGGTGTAGAAAAAAGAGGCACTTTTGCCTTTTAGCTGTGACTCTGAAGATGAAACCAGAGAATGGCGACACAAAATCAGAATCTGAAGACAATTCCACCCTGTTCTGTTTTAGATGCTACGATAAACTCAGCAATGTTTTTATCCATTTTTTTCAAACAGACCCTTCCCCAGGGTTTTGTTTCACATTGTTATTTGCCAGACTAAATAGTGTCCATATTGTGGTAATAAAGCAGTTTTTCTTTGTATGATCAGCCGCTGCAGATATAGATCTGCTGACGACTCCAAAGAAAGAGGCCAGCCACAGCATTTGTTTACTTTGAATAACAGCTGAAACCAGAAAAAGAGCTAATCTCAATTTTGCGATTTAGAAATTTTAACAAATCAAACATGGAAAAATGGTATCATAATGTTAGCATATTTTTCATTGCTACCTTTAAATGATAATTAAAGGTTTCAGGTCCCTGATCACTTTATTCCACTCATCACTATTTCACTTAGTGAAATTTAGTTGATTAACTCTTTTGCCCTAGAGGGCTGTGTGTGCATGGGTTTCTCACATAGATTTAGTGGGAATTTAGAGGAATTTAGAGGTCAGTGTGCAAGCTGTTGAAGTGATTTATTTAGATGTCTGCTTAAGTAAAATTAAACCTGATTTATTAACACTAGCATTTCCACATATCAGCAGACGTTTACTATTCAGATGGGCCACTGCGTTCCAATCGGCCTACCCAATGTTTTCTGGCTCTGGAGAAGCTCTGTCAAGTCTAGTATATGGAGGGATTTTGTCATTTATTTCTATAATCCATTTCTTCTCCATGTTTATCCAGTGGTATGTGATGTCTAATTTCCCCTTGGAAAGACTTTTATGTTTCAGGATCAAAAAGCTGTTTGCTCTCACAGCAGACAGAGGGATTTCAGGCCATATGGGTTCAATATGGGCAATGAATTGAAGCACTTTTTACATATGTGCAACGTTCTTTTTAATTGTTCTGAACTAAATATCAAACAATATCTTCAACAGTGCTGACACAATTGTTTGAGAAGATCATTTCATCCAAAACATTCACGGCAGCCTCATCGTGAAGTCAAAAAATGAGTAAATTGATACTTAACACTGAAGGAGCTCTAGTGTTGATTTAAACTATTTGGGCTGCATTGGGTTTGTACTGCAGCCTCACAATAAGGAGGTCAATGAGTCAAAACTTGGCTGGGGAGAAGCTCTAACAGTGGTCGTTCTGTGTGGCATTTGGATGATCTCCCCATGTATGCATGGGTTCTCTCCAGCTACTCTGGCTTCCTCCCACAGTCCGAAGACATGCATGTTAGGCAAATTGGTCACTCCCTCTGAGTAGCGGAAGCGTGAGTGTGAACGGTTTGCCTCTCTGTGTTGGCCCTGCGATGGACTGGGTGTCCCTGCCTCGCACTGCTAATAGCTGAGATAAGCTCCAGCCCCCCGTAATCCTGAAATGAACCAAGTTTTATAGAAAACGAAATGAATGAATCTGTTCATATCTTTGACATATGATGATCAAGATCTATATTCTAAATATTTTAAAGGTTATGTTAGCTTAGAAAAAAAAAATCCCAGACTGTACCTATAGTTCATGTATTAGATAATAGTGAGACCAATTAAACTCAATATATATTAATTGGCTACAACATTTAAAAAGAAACAAAAACCAACATTTTCATATCAAATGGACAAAAATGACTATCTCCTTGAAATGCAATGTTCTGTTGCAAAGCTTTAAAGGCTGGGATTTTTACCTAAACTTAGCTGCAGCCACATCATCCTGAATCAGGAATCACAAGATATTCCCAGTAGTTCCTTGTTCATCTTCTGACAGGTCAGAGCCACCTCTCCCACACACACACACACAAACAGACACACACCAGCCTCTCCTTCCTAATGACGTCACTCAGCCAGCATCACAACATTACCTTCATTTGTATTCTAAGCTAGTAAAACATAATCTTCTGGTTGGCTGCAAGTGAATTATCTATTATGTTTAAAAAGCAAAAAAAATATATATATGAGCTGTACTTTCCGAGCTTTTTAATTATACCTGGCCTCACTCATTAGCACAAAGGGACGGGGTGTAAACAGAGCTGGCAGTGATAGATCAGAGCAAGTAATGAGGGGTGAGACAGTGAAGGTGTGTGCACCTTTGGACATGACATCCTTCTGTGTGCACGATTGCAAAGTACTGTTTGTGCCAACA
This sequence comes from Craterocephalus stercusmuscarum, assembly GCA_037177115.1. Classification (NCBI taxonomy): domain Eukaryota; kingdom Metazoa; phylum Chordata; class Actinopteri; order Atheriniformes; family Atherinidae; genus Craterocephalus; species Craterocephalus stercusmuscarum. The sequence continues at coordinate 18,129,798 of JBBDHI010000017.1, forward strand.
GTATGCTCCCCTGCACCTACACCATGCTTCTCTGTGTCTGGTTAATGAGTCATGCTGGGATAAACACTTCCAGGTCATAGCCAGCTCTTTTCCATCTGAGACAGAGGAGGATTTCAGGTGCCAGGGCACAAATGCACAACATGCTGGATTATTTTATTCTAATGAGAGAGAAACACTGACAACTTGATAATCATTGTTTTTGAGGAAGAAATGCTATAAAAACTGGAACCTAAAGTCTGCTTTTCCATGTCTAGATACAAAAGATATTGGCTTTTCAGCGTGGCAAATTGTTTTAGAGCTTCTCCACAGTTAGGCTTAAAGTGCTGCTGATTAGTAGGAATATTATCAAGATAAACAACCGATTAAGCTGGAGGAAATAACTCATTTCCGCCCAATCCTGCCACATTCTTTGAGAGAGCATTATTGGAACATTTTTAAAAAATCTCCCCAACTTTGCAAATCCCCCCACACCACCCTCCCGCCCTTTGCTTTGTCTTTTGTCCACAGCAAAACAACTGTGAAGGACACAAAATGTTAAGACGTCAGCACTTGTTGTAAGGAGGACTTCATGATTCAGATCAGAAAGCTGAAGGTGAAGTGTGAGACTCACATACATGTACTCTGTATGTGTGTGTGTTGGGTCCAGCAAGCTGTCACGTCAATAGTGATGCAGTCTCTGAGCCAGAGAGGCCATCATTGCTATCTTTTTCCACTGAACCCCGTCATTCTTTGTCAGCTCAGCCGCTTCTAAATCATTGTCCACAAGCGTTGGTGACAACAAGATCGCAAACTCTCTGCCTTCAAAGCACACTTCATAGCAAGGGCAAATGTGTTTATTGCATCTCATTCTTAAGTGTCAGAGGGGCTAGTTTATAATGAGCAACTTGTGGGCTCAAATCCTGACAGCCTCATCTGCAATGAGGTCCACCAGGGAACACATCTTCTGAAAGCCCCTTCTGCGCATCTCTTGTCATTCACATCACAATGAAGGCACTTTTTTTTACTGGAAAAATTAGCATTTATCTGTTATAAGAACTCAGACATGCTTAACTTTCACTTGTTCTTCAGCGACTGAGTAATCATGTGAAAACACTTTACTCGGTGGCAAAGTCCTTGAAAGGGTACAAAGAATTCTCCTGTTTATTTGCTGTGGGTGGCATTTTTACGGCCTCCTCCTTTTTGAAATAAATATTTCCACATTGAAAAAGTCCATAAAGCAGCAAAAAAAACAAAAAAAAAACAATCCTGTGGAGCATCAGTTATAACTGAAAGGAGAGCTAGAGAGAAATTCAGTAATCCACAGGTGAAGGTCACACACTGCATGTCTGGAATCAAATGGCAATTCACAAAGAGCCCTGCTCACACTGAAGGCCACTTTTACTTTTAACATCTTTCATTCAAGGTGAAAAGCCAATATTGTTCCAAGCCGTTCAAAGGCGAACCCAAACACAGTTACAGACAGGAGGAGGGCAGGTGGAGAACAAAAAGTAAAATTTAATAGTTTCCATAAATTCTACATCTAAATGTCCTGCAAAGAAGTAAACTCAAAGAATGACAGAATCCACAAAACAAGAACCCAGAGAGCAGAACTCCAAAAAGTTAAATCATGGATTAGTGAATTATTTATTACCTGTAGGACTGGCAACAATACCAAGATTTCCTTTGCTTCCCAGTGTCATATTAATTGGAATCATATTGTAAAAATGGCCAAAAGGCCATTTCTTAATTATTTCTCAACAGTGGCCATTTTGTGCCCATTAAACACCTCACACCTTCATTACTTTCTTTTTATCAGACATTATCCAAAATCACACAGCTTTCTTCTCTTTTTCTCCTTCTCCACCCTTTTTTCCTTCCAGATGTCAATTGTTCCTATTTCATTCAAAGGTGGTATTATATAATTTTTTTGGTGGCCCCTCAAGCCCCCTATATCTTTCTCACCGTTGACCTTTCCTCTCTCCATCCACCCCCTCCTCCTCTCTGCCATTGCACCTTTCTTGTCTAAAGGTGCTCTCTGTCTTGCTGTTTCTGTGTTCCTCTTTTAACCCTCCTGCCACCCTGTGCAGTATCTCTATCTCCCTCTGACGTCACTTGGCAGCATGCAGGAGTACTTGTCACTCTGGCAGCTTGGTTTAGCTGCAGCACAGGAGGCAGACCTCACCCAGCCTCTCTGCTCCATCCATCAACTACCCTGCAGAGCAAATGCACCAGCTGACACAACCTTTTTTTGTTTCCCCTCATATCAACACCTTTAGAAGGCTGGCAGAAGAACAAGCGGAAACATAAGCGATTGAGCAAACATGTCTTACACTCCAAACCTTCATATCTAGCAATAATTAACAAATATATATTTACATAATATTTACATAATTACTTTATTTTTTAAAAACACTACAGTAATCTTTAGAAATTCACCTCAGGTATTGAAGTTTGCTTGAAGCGTTGGTAAAAATGAATAACCATCTCTGAAAGCCAAAGCCCAAGGAGCCAAAATTTTAATTTAGGTGTCTGCTAGATATATCCTCGCTGCTCCTTTCAAAATTAATCTGTGTGACTTTGGTAACTCATAAAATATGCTGAGTTTTTGGAACCTACATATGCATCATTTTCAGTGAGCGATTTTGCAAATGCCCAGGAATTCAAACCAAGGGCACAGAAATGGGACTGTTGAAAGCTTAAAATTCAGCTTTATGGTCTTTTAAAAGGCTTGAGTGATTTGACAGAAATTCCACTCTAAAGAGAGTGGAGAGTAGTAGGGTGTCAGGAACAAGGCACTGATAAAGCTTCACAGAAAACGTTACATCCATTCTCAGCTGCAGAAGAAACAAGGTGGCACATGTCCACACAAAATAAAGCAACAGAGCAAAATTCCGGCACTAAACCACTGACAAAAACACAAGCAGCTTGTTCAAAAGATGAGAAATGACTGTTGTTTGGCCTGTATTTGTAATTGTGATTACAAATGTAATTGGGTTTACTTGGGGATATTTTGCATTTGCATTCTGTATCTGTCCTTCTTTGCACCTCTTTGCAGCAGCAGCGGCTGGTGGCTAAAGCAGAGCAGAAAGCATAAAATTAACACTTGGAAAGTTTGAGGGTTCCAGGTCATGATCCCTTCAGAAATGGAACTTATGACCTCCAGTGGATTTGGAGAGGGGGCAGGGGGGTACAGTGATTTCATTCTACTATGTATTTTCAATTAAAAACTGCACATAAAATAAAAATGAATGTCTTTGTGCCACTGCATTCCACAGTAAATACTCTTGCTTTTAACATTTTGTGAGATTTATTACTTACTTTAGTTCATAAATAAATACAAAGAGAGACTTTAAGCTGATTTTACCTTTTTCTATTAAGGAAAAGTGAAGCCTTTTTCTTTGAACTTTTTTTTCTACTAAAGCTTGAATAAAGCAAACATGGTGGAGCTTCCTTGAGCATTAACTTTTTTCTTCATTTAACAATTAATAAGTAGATTAATGAAAATAAACTGGAACCTGATAAGTGAAAGTTTAACTCAACCTCCAAATACTATTATGAAAATGAAAGGATAGTCATAGCAATCTTTTAATTCCAAAACTTCAACCTGTTAACATGTATTTATTTACATGTATATAGTATTATTCTGTATTTTTACATAAGTAAATGTTCTAAATAACTCTTCAATCACTGACAGAATTAAAATGACACTAACCTGACTGTCACACTGAAACAACCCAAAAACCTGATGATGATTAAAGGATCTTGTTAAAAACATTGTCTGGTGAAACTTGTGAGAAAATCTACAGCTGACCACTACCTTCATTTTCTTTTAAATCTCAATGCGGTTGCTTTCTGTTTCTCTGTGCTCATTCAGAAAGTCAACATTAGGCAATGAAAATGAAAAAGAATGAAGTAAAGCACAGCAGAACAGAGGGGAGGAAGTGAAAACAATGGGGCTCTGCAAATTCTGAAACACAAAGATGAGAAATTCAGAGAGCAGCAGAAAACAGAGCAGGCTCTGAGATTAATCACTACTCAACTGCAACACTTTACACCACCATGTATTTCATCGTCCATTGTATGAATTACTCAGAATGCTAACGGCTTTTATTCCATTTAGTTTTCAACCAAATGCACAACTTTGGCAATGAATTTGTCACTAATGAGCAGTTGCTGATGATTAGCTTCAAGGTTTCATAATTCTCCTCTTAAAATATTTGAATTTACCCCCCGCCCCCACATAGCAGACGCAAAGTGTATACGATCTGCATATAGTTGCCAACATATTAATGAAGCTTTGATTAATTTACAAACATTCAACACTTCTAATATATTAAAATATTCATAGAAGCATTTGTGGGCCCTGCTGAATGTGGAGCATTAACACAGCATTAATACTTCATTCTAATTGTATAAGGGATGACAGGGAACATAATGGTGTGGATTAAATGTAAACTTATGTTAAGAAAAGAATTCTGCAGTAGAGCGTTTGTGTACTTTAACAGAATTCACTGGTGCCCAGGAAAGGATCAAAGGAATACGTCACTAATGGGACTTAAAAGCCTTGATGTATTCACAATACGTGTACTAATTTATTTGTCGGTGAGTACTTAACTTTTAGATTAATAGAGGAGCATTCACAAGAAGCTAATTGGAATGCAAGTGATGTTTTTGACTCACCCTTCGGTTAAGCTTTGTTTTTCCAACAGTTTATTCACAACGGTGAATAAATGAGTGCAGGTGATAACAGAGATGCACCAAAGAGACTAAATGAGCTCTGAGAGAGAAACATATGTACTCTGTGTGTTGCGTGTTTAATGCAATGTGGCTTCAGAACAAAGATGAGCATGAAACAACTGTATTATACAGTACATCATGTGTCTCAGAGGGATTTCATATCCTTCAGCAATTTTAAATGTAATTGTGCTGCAAAATTAGAAAACATATGAACATGCGTTTGACATGCATTCCTCTTTTTACAAAAATCCTGGCACCTCTATAGTAAAACAATCATTCTGTCTATGAAAAATGTAAACCTTTTCTTATTCTAAATAACTTAGTTCCTTGTTGTTTATTAGAAACACCTCCCTATGCGTCCCAGTAACAAGCAAAATTTTTCATTTTATTTATTTTCATCTTGACCTCTTGCACCTCAAAGCCCCCGAAGCCAGGGCTGCGAGACTAAACATCCAGTTTTAGGCATGTAGCATCTGGTCAGCAATGTAAATCTAAACATATGTTGTTTCCACAGAAAGCTCAAAATCTTAATTAAAAACACATAAAAAACATGCCTACATCCACCTACTGTAACACACTCAAGACAACAAACAATTAAAAGGGCAGGTAAACTAAATCTGCAAAAATATGTAAACAGTAAACATAATTTATGGATCCCAATGTCCACCCTACGACATAAAAATGTTTCACCTCTCTGTGACAAGATTCACTGGCCCAGAAGCAAAAGAAGGAAGAATTTCGCCACCATGTTTAAAAAAATCACCATAAGTTCTGTCTTATCCTTGTTATTTCAGCTCTGACACTTACAACCACCAGGATAAAACCACATTTGGTAAAAACTAGTTTCGTGACCAGGATCACAATCTTCCACCTGATTACATGGGTTTGATTGGACGAGTTCATGTGTCGATCACTCTGCATCACCGCTGGTCATTGGTCAGCCTGTAAATAAGATGACTCAGCATAATTCTTTTGCAACTCTGTTGTTTTTTCACTTCAGCTCCATGAAACTTTGAACCAATTATGTCACCGTGGTTTTCTGGAGGTTTTTATTTGCTACAGCAAGTTTTAAAAGCTCGTATTATATTTATTATATTATGAAAAGTAAAAAAAATGTAGGCAAGGAGAAAATTTTGTTTGTGTCATTTTCAAGACGAAAACTCAATAAGACCCTTAGGGTGCAAGAGATTAGTTCAGTCTCCCAATTTAATTTTTCATTTGTCTTGAATTAGTTTTTAGAAAAAGATGAATCTTCTCAAGCAAAGACGGATAAACCAAATGATGAATATTGTTATACATGAGTTATGAATATTATACATGACTGGCTTGATGGGCCATTATCAGACATAATCTAAAACCACATAGACAACTTCAAGTTAACATGCAAATATTTTCATGTATTTTGAAAAGAATTTAGATCAATTTCATTTGCTTTTGTCCAATTAGGGATTAACAACGATATATAAAAAGTCCACAAATAGTTGATCCTGCATTGTGACAATGAGGATCACATAAGCACAGATACAAAAAATAAGAGTTACTAAAATATATTAATATGGTCATGTTTTTTACTGTTAAATAGGCCGTGTAACTGTCCCATATTCTTCAATCTCCAACAATATCATTAACCCTTTGTCTATGTCTGACATCTCAACATTTCACTTGACTTGGAAAATCATCAGAATGTGACTACCCTTGTCAGAAAGTAGGAAGATAAGCATCAGAATGATGCGTTTACTGGGCGGAATAGGCAATCAGCTTACTTCATACATATTGTTTTATTGCATTCATCACTGCCTAGTCAGTGTTTTGGCAGTTTCTTCTGCCAAAATACACCAGCAAACCATTCACCAGGACACTATGACAAGGTGGTTCTCAATAAATATTCTGCAAACTAATGAAATACAGCCTGGAGTGAGGAGGAAACATGGGAAACTATTTATCTTAATGTAAACATTTCTAAGACTTTGAGGAAAAACTAACATATTTAATTACCTTAAATTCATCTTACCAAGTTGCATGAAAAAGTAAAAGATCTTTGCTCCTTTTATTCCAACTGATGTAACCAGAAGATTATGAGGGAGAATCAGGAATTAGTAACACATTAGTAACACAGCCACATTAGGGGAGTAAAAGTCAGAGCTCAGCCAGATCTTCTGTGTGTTAAGTGTAAGTACATGTATATAAAAACTAAATTCCTTTATGTCTTTTTTTGTTTGTTTTTTTCGATGAATGTATAAAGGATTTACAGTAGAAATACAATTTCGACTGACCAAAGCTCTGTAACATTTCATGCCGGCCATTGTTTTGTTTCGAGGCAAACTAAATCAAAGGTAAAGCTCATCTCAGGCTCACCTCTGCCATCTGCTTTGGTATTTCTTACCATTTTAAAGGAGGTGCAGACAAGATTATTGGATCCATGGTTGCAGAAAAAGACCCAATAAAAACAAGACAATTTATTCCCATAACTCAATTATTTTGTTACGCTTTTCATTTGCTGATGTTGAGACAACATAAGATCAACGGTCAGATCATGGGTGCAACAGATTGTGTTTCTATTCATGGAACATTGTATTTGTTCCATAAATACTTATTTTCACTTTTGCTCGTTGACTTTGTGTTTGTGCTCATGATCCCATCATAAAACAAAGGCTCATCAATTCGGCTTACCTGGTGGATGAAAACTTGTGCACCTCGAGGGCTCATGAGCAACACAGCCCGTCGTAAAGTATCCCGGTACCGGTTGAGCTCCTCAGTGCGCATCGTGTTAAAGAGGTCCGTAAATACTCGACTGACATTGCGGTCCACCCTCTGTAAGGAAATATCCAGACCGAGCCGAGACGCCTGGTCCATGAAGGTTTGCAAACCACGGATATCTGATAAGAGAGAAACAATGGCGTAAGGATGTGACAGGGGCAGAGTCATGAACACAAACATCGACAGAGAAGAACTCTTCAGGCAAATGCTGCTTTGGCCCTGCAGCATTAATTCACAATTGTTGGAAAACAGCCTGTGCTGTCATCACATGCACACTATATTTCAGGCTTCATTCCCAACGCTTCAAGGCAGATTTTAGTCTTTGCTCCTGATCTAAAGCGTGACAAAACTATGACAAGCACTTCTGTCTTTGTGTTTCCTGTGGTTTACAGGATATGAACCTGCAGGCAGGTGTCGCTGTCCCTTGAGAACGCTACGCATGTGCCTACGTTTGCAATGCAGGAAACCACTTAAAAAAAAGCCTGCATACCAAACACAAATCAAAGGTGAAATGCAACAGAGGGCTCACGATAAGCCCAGCAGCCTCAGCGGTCACAGGGGAGCAGCCGCCCAGCATGTGCCAAGTCATGCTGCATTGTTAACGAGAGCTTAGAAAAATCGCTTGAGCCAGACCTCTCTTTGTATCCACATTGGACATGTGGGTGTATGTGTATGTGTTTTCCCCTGTTGTTCTCTAAAGGTTTGATGAGTCATCCAGTGTTTCCATGCTTTAGAACAGAGAACTGAGAACAAACAAGACCAGTCATGGAACAAAACAAGCTCATTTGTAGCTGCATATATGCAAAACTTGAAACACACACGCATATCCGGGATCAATGGATGCTAACTGAGTTAATATACCAAAAGAAACTATATTTTATTATTGTTTCTGCTGACTAAGGCCTTAACAGGAAACAAATCTGACCAGTTACAAAGCAACCTAACTTGTCTGTGCAACATACTCTGCTTAAATAGTTAATACCTAGGCAGGGCAATATAAAGTAACGTACGACTATCATTAGAAACAATTAAGACAAATTAGCTCCAATGCTAGTTTTTTCCACCTCGATCAGTGTAGCGCAGTTTATCTTTTCACGAACATAACTGCTTAGAGTAGCTGCCTGATTTTCCTTAGAATAAAAATGTTCAAAGGCAGAACAAAACGTGAAATTAAAACATTCATCATTTTGAAGCAACGTCAAATTCCAACAACAATTTTCTTTGAGAATCCCATCTCTTGCTAACACTCACCACTTCCTTCTGTCTCCTATAAATTGGAATACTAACCCCTGGTGGTGTGTTTTGAATACAATAGGCAAAAGGCTCTACCTGTGGGGAATCTCTCCTTTTGTCAAAATACAAACACAATTTATTTTCTCCTGGACCCTTACGATTCCATTTAGTTTTTATACGCACAAAAAAAGTCAGTCAGTCACTGCCACTCCATCATGACATGTACTGAGGTTTTAAGAGTCAAATGCACAATGTTGTTCTTATTCCTGTACTTTGCTGTTAACCAAAATATAAGTTAGCTATAGCAGATGTGCTGTGAAATCTGCTCTGATATTTAAGAGATCTAATTTTGTGGTCAGCCTTCGCTTCCCTTGATCTGGTGCCAGACTGAGACGATTGAATCACAAACAGGAAATGGCAGTAAACCCACATGCAGAACATAAAATCCTCAGGGTTTGAAAAAGGCAAACCTTCTATAAATCTGAGGCATATCACACCTCTGATTCGTACTTCTGTTGCTTGATTATCTGTATGAGTTGTGTATCTGCCCTCCATGGACCATTATTTACACAAGGAACTGTCTGAACATGAACGTTGCATACAGTAACAACATTTTATACAGACTTGCAAATTCTTTGAACTCTTTTGTTCAAACTTGACCATCACTTAAAAAGATCAAGGGAGGTCATCCTCAACACTTTGTCACACTGACATTGAATGTTTGAAGAGAACTTGTACAGTAAAAATACCAAACAGTTTGTAACAAACAAACAAACAAGCTTTTTTTAATCCCATGAAGAGCCAAGGGAAAGCTTCCATGCGATAAATGCTCCAGGACTCCAATGGAAACGTCAGACTTCAAAGTCAGTGTTCCAAACTCCTGGCAGGCTTTTCCACGGGGCAGCCGTGTCAGCCATCGACAGGGCTGCAGAAAAGAGGATTACAGTGGAATTAAAGGTCTGATTTCTGGACATGTTTACCCAAGCGTCATTTCTGAACATAGCCTCTGAAAGTTTCAGATATTAAAACTTAACCATTTCCTAGTTCTCACATCACCTTTTGCACTCTCTCTCTGCCAACCAACTTAGTAATCTTGGTATCTGTCTGTCTCCACCCCCCCCCCCCCCTCGCCCTATACCACACAACTTTTTCAAAGTTAGAGAGAATTTTGAGAGGATCCACCCCCCTACCAACACCCTGCCCTGCTATTCATGAGGAAACTAAAGCTGCTACAAAACAGAAATGAGCATATTTTGATCAAAGGGCTCACAAGTTTTTACCGAACTGTCAAGCTGTGTTGCAATCCAAGTGGAAAAGCCACCGATTTGGCTTCAGTCAAAATAAAGATGAGTCGGATGAAATGATCACTGTTGTTCTTGCCACAATAACATCAATTAACTATATGCTAAATAGTTGGCTTATTTTTTTACAAGTTTGAAATCAAGCAAGCACAGAGCTTGTGACTCACCAACAAAATTGTTTAGAGTAATAAAAGCTGAAAGAAATTAGTGCCTCAGTTTGATCCTGTTTCTTACATCTGCTGCTTGACAGAGTATTTTAAATAAAATAAAGATATTCATTATCTAAATAAAAGGAACAGTATAGTGTCTTACTGCATACTTATGAGAGACTGCATGTTTTGCATCTGCATAAATCTAAATTTGTTAATCAGAAATTCTACTTGAAGCAGTAAGATAAGAAAGACAGATTCTAACGGCTTATGCACTGCTTAGGGTGAGTATGAAGTTAAAACTGGTTCTCTGCTATTCCATGGAAAAAAAACCTAATTAAGGAACATTTTGGCACAAAACAGTCATTCTCTAACTGAGTGATACTGTAAACTACATCATCTTAGACAACAAAATTTTGTGAGCAAGGACAGCTTAATCATTTCTGGAAACTTTCTTGGTTCATTCTGCTGGTAGTTTCTGCCACTAATCCATTGATATGTATTTTTGAAACAGCAGATTTGTTTTCAACAGGATCTGGGTCAGGCCTCTTTGCCGGTCTGTTTAAAGTAACCTTTTCCTTTTCAAACTTTTTTTTTTCTGTTGGACTTTTGGTCATTTTTCTGATGAAAGACCCAAGACCTTCATCTCACACAGGGTAAGGCATTTCAAAATGCCCCAGTAATCTTCTGATTTCATCTTTCCTTCAATACAGTTAGTACCACCAGTACCAGAGGCTTCCGCCACGTTTAAGGCTGTTCTTTTCCTCTTGGGATTTATTTTATGGCCTGTTAAACTGATACATTGCATGCCCAAAAAGAACCACTGTTATTTCTCATGTCCATACAAGTGCATTTCAGAGACTTTGTCTTGTCTATAAAAATGTTGTGTAAACTTTATCTCTCCTTACCTATGCCACAGTTTATCATGACTTTGTAGATTTGAGTTTTATATAAATGTTTCAAGTGTTAAACGTTAAGGCCATCTGCATCCGGTCTTATCAGTTCCCAGAGTCAGAACCAGATATGGAGAAGCTGTATTCGGCTTCTATGCCGCACATGTTTGGAACAAAATCCCAGAGCAGCTGAAGCACTCAGTTCATTTAAATCCTGGCACTCCTCCTTCACTTACACAGTTTTTATTTAAAAGTACAAATCTGCACTGTTTCTCTTAAACTTAAATTGGTTAGTAATGACACCAAGAGTTTGGGAAGAGTTCAAATTGAACAAGAAAACCATAAATGAAGATTGACAAAAGGTCAGCACATTTAATTTGATCTTTCTATTAATAACTCATTCACTTGCATTCATGCCAGAGGGACTGTTTTGTAAAACTGTAAATATA
>JBBDHI010000017.1:18295156-18307343 GCA_037177115.1 Craterocephalus stercusmuscarum
ATAAACCATAAATTAATGATTTATTTGTGAAAAGGAAGGATTTAAAAGCATGATACGTTACCTTTAAAGGTATCTGATGACTTTGTTATAATCTTTCAAAGTGGTCTAAAGAAATTGTTTTCCAGGCTTTCCAAAGGTTTTTCTTTTGACGTTGGCTATTTTTGCTCTCAGTTTTACTCTAGGTCCTATACCTCAACATCAGAAGATGTGCTTTTTTTATTTGTTAAATGACCTGTAATCATTCTACTATAAAATAGAACCTAAATCAAGGGATTAGTCAGTGTTGTGTCGCACTGACATATTGCAATTTCATGTGTCAAATAGTAGCACACAACAAGGTGATTCCAATAGAGGCATGAGCTGAAAATTTGCATATCCCAGCATGTTGTGCAGCATATCCCTAAAAATAGTGACAACAGAGGAACAGCATCTGATGGCCTCCAGACATATGAAAACAACCAGCAAAGACCTGAAAGATCCAGCCACTGCTCACTGAAGCCTCATCAGAAAGTCTCAAATAAACTACCATGTTGGAAATGTGGAATTAAAGAAAGTAAACATGAAATAACTAACGCTATTTTTGGTTTAGAATCAAATTACAGACTGATTTACGTGTATATGTAGCTACTTATGAAGGCTGGACTTTTGACCCGATTCTGAATGATGTCTGCATGTTTGCCCCGTCCACTCAAGGGGTTTAAGCTGGGTTTTCATTTCACTCAGAAAGAGCTTACACACTAGCTTAGCCCCATCTTTGGTTAAAAGCCACGTTGTCTGGGCATGGGGAAGGACCCAACGCAATGCAAAAGAGACGGAGAGTTGGAGAGGAAGACTGGGGAGGGATTCTTGTGACAGATGGTCCCGCTCGGTATTTGTGTCTGTGGGCAGTAATGCAAACAATGGCTCCCAAATACAGTTTGGCATCTCATCATCAGCGAAGCAAGTGAGCAGAGTCTGCAGTTTCCAGCGACTTCGCTCGTCTCTTCCTCCGTACGGCTGTAACATTTCTCCACCTCTGAAAATGTTTTCCTTCCTTCCTCTTTCTCTCTGCCTTCAGCTATCTCCATCACCCCAGTCTTTCCCTCATTATCATGCTTACCCACCAGTTCACTCCTCTTCACCCCTCTCCCTTCGCCAAGAATCCTATTCTAATCCCACCAGCCCCTCACCCCGACCCTACATCTCTCCCCCCGTGTCTGCAAAGAATGCAACATTGAAGATAGCCTTACAGCATTTCTTTGGCTGACTCCTGTTTAGCCTCTAATAGGATTTACTTGGGGGCTGATTTTCTGCTCTTTGTCCTCCGTCCTGCAATGAAGTCTTCTTGCAGCCAATGGTGCAGGTGGTGGGTTGTAAATTATGCACACTTCCCCCTGAGCTAGTCAGCATCAGAAGTGACTGAATGAGGTAGTTACAAGCTCCAGTCACAAAAGTGTTTTCAGGACCAACGCAGCCTCTCGACGAACCGCAAAACCACTTTTCAAACACATCTACAAACACACCTGCATCTATGAAACCACCGGCAGCACTAACACATTACAGCGTGTAGCCACACAGAGAGGCTCATATTCATGGCACGATGCAAAAACAAACAAATCCTCTCAGTGCATTTATACACCCACTCTACCTCCCCCACCGCTGCATCTCTGTCATCTCAGCACACTTTAGGCAGCTCAATAACAGTGAGGCTTTATAGCGTATACAAAGAGAAATGATGCCGGTATCATGTGATACTCTGGCGCATTACAACAGAAAGAGGCCGTGGGACTCATCAGCATCAATCTGATTGGACAGGACATATCCTCTGGGCCACCCTCTTTCTCTTCCTCTCTCTCTACATGTCTAACTATCTGTCAGTCTTCCCCTCGCCCTAACAGGTAGAGTAGTATTGATGGGCAATCCCCAGTGGTGGTTGGGGGCTGTTTGGGGTCGTGGTAAACCACTAACATCTGTCACAGCATTCTCTGCAGCTCGTTATAAATCTGTCACATCGGAGAAACAGGGAACATGAATAAGACATGAAGCTCAGAGATCCGTGGAAGGGAAAGCATAAGTTGGGCATTGATGTGCATGGACAACGAGCAGCTTGTTGAGTTATGTCTGGCTTGTGTGCAGGTGTCCTGATAAACATAAATTCTTTTGCTCTTTCAGCCATTCGTCATACGTCTGATGCCGCTGTCATATTGGAAAATCAATACAGATGCTAAATGCCTTTCAAACAACAATTGCAGGAAGTAGCCTGGATGAATGTGGTCTGCCCATCTGACAGTGTAAAATGACCTAAACAATATCCGCCCAAGCCAAATTTAGTAATTCCGCACACAAAATGGATTGTGGGAGGAACAGACGGCCAAACATTTGTGAAGATTGATGCGTTGTGCTTGTTTGAAATCCACTTCCACTTTTAAATTTTTTTTTTTTTAAACCCGCATTCGTCCTTCTGAGACAGACAGACATCATAACGCCCCATGAGCCAAAAGTCCGCTTTACAGACGATGGCCCACTCTGACATCTTCAATCAAACATGCCAGTATGAAAAGTAAGGAGAATACATCGAAGTCATCCTTCAGCTGTCTGCCAGTGAAGCAACGTGGAGAGCGTGATGAGTATGGAAACGGACACAGACGCACCATGAACGCCGCTCTTTCTAATTAGAGCAAAACAGAAATTCTGATGACAGAAAAAACGGGAAAAATCTGAAGTATGTCGCTTCATTCTCCCAGAAGGGGCTCTGATAATGGAAACAGAGTTTATATACTTCTAACTTACAGCTTGGAGTTCAGTATTTGGGATGAACGCTGTCGTTGAGTTAAGACTGAACCCTTTTAGACAGATGTCTTGTCATTTCTTTAAAATAGTTCTTATGAAGAGTTTTCCAGGCTTCTTGAAGGACATTCAAAGCTATTCCTTCATTGCTGGTAGCCTTTTGTTCGGTTCTCTGTCAAGATTATCCAACACTGCTTTTAGAATGTTGACGTCTGGGCTTTTGGGAGGATTTATAACTCTATAAGACATGGTGCCACTGATTCTCTGTTCAGTTCATGTGTCAGTAGGCATACCTCAGCCTCTTCTTTTTGTCTCTCTTCCATAAGCATGGCTTCATGACAGCCACCTTTATAAGGCCGTTTCTGATGACGATTTGGCAAATTTTAGAAAAGACAGAATCATATTTTGGGCCCTTTGCTGGATGTTTTTCCAGGTATTGCTCATTTGCTTCCAGACCTTGGAACTCATGATTTCTTTTCAAAGACTTCTTTCCATAACAAGCTCCTGGTAACGTGCCAAAAGATATGATTTAAATTAGACTTTTTTGTTTGTCTGTCATTTGTACTTTGAGCCAACTGCAAAGAAAAGCACAGAAAGCCCTTTCAAAAGCCCGTTTAACGAAAGATTTCAAGTAAGCCGACTGTCTTGAAACAAAATGTAAAAAAATGAGCAGAGGCTCAGTTTTACTTTCTCAGTAAAAGTCTTTTCATAAAGATGATGAGGAGACATCTGTTGCAGATATCGAGGCTACGCGACACAGACCTGCCCCTCTATGGGAGGGAAATTCTGACAGCTGTTCCTGGACAGCACAGAGGAGGAAACATGCAGTTCTACAAAAACAGATCCAGCATTCAAACCCTGACCTGTCCGTGTCTCTCTCCACTTCTGTATTCTGCTCTCTCTTTGCCAGGTGGTGCTCAGCTGCAAGACATCGCTGACTCGGGCTAATCTAAAGTAAAACCTCAGGAATATATATTGTTCGACTCCTGTGTCAGCCAACAGCTCCCATTGGGCCTGTACTGTACAATCCACAATGACCAATGCCAATGACTTTGGCACAAAGGTACATTTCTGTATTATCTGTAGAACTGTGCTGACCAGTGTAATGGGACTAAAAAAATGACCTGTGCAACAAAGGAATTGGCCTTAAGAAAAAAAGAAAAATGTAGTGAGCTGCAAAGGAGCAAAGAAAAGAAATATCAGTAGAAAGGATCACAGCAATAAACACACAGCTCCGTAACACTAAACATAGCTGTGGCTGTAGAACAGACACACGCTTAAAAATATGATCATATCCAAGCCTTTTGTTGCATTTTTAAATCCGTCATATTCAAATACTTGAACAGAAACCTCCACAGGCAGGTATGTCTGACTGTGTAATCAGCTCAAATCAACTGGGATGGCACAATATCGAGATAAAAACTGATCAGCTTCAGGAGGCAGAGCATCCATTTCAAGCATGTTCATATCAGCATTCATTCACTCCACGGAAGATCATCTTTTACACCAACCAGGAACCCCCCCCAAAAAAAAACAAAAATGTGTGCTCCTTTTAAAAAAAAACAACCTGTAATGACAAATTGTCATCATTAAAATATGTATTTTATATAAAAAACACAAAAAAAACTGTCTAAAAGAAATATCAGCCTTGGTTACCGGTATTTATAAACAGCAACAAAAATTGTAAGAAAGAAATAATACTAACAAAGACAATAACAAGAAGGAAATCATAATAGCGAGAATAAAACCAGTAGTGAAAAAACAGTATGGGTGTGTTTGTTATGAGTGCGTGGGATGTTGTTTGTCTGGCTTATATCAGATGTGCTGCAGACTCTGGGGAAGACGCTGCTGTTGGTCCAAGGCACTCCTCCTGCCGAGCTCAGGAAAAAATGCTCTTAATGATGGAGCGTCTGTCAATCACAGTCTGGTTCTGGTTCATAACCATTGCACATCTTGTTTCCCACAGTTTTATACAAACACACAATGTGATAATTAAGTGAAACGGTTTCTCTTGTTTGGGTGACATGTTTTCTTCCCGCAAACCGCTCACAACAAAGTTGTAATACTGATTAAAGCCTCAAACTTTTTTATTCCATACTTCTCGTGTTTCGTGGGAGTCCATTATTACAATGCTGGTGGGATTCATCTACAGCCAAAAATAGCGGTTCAGAGTAAATTTGGAGCTAAATTTGATGTCAGGAGTAAACTTACAGAGAGGCATATTAAAACCCTAGGAAGTCTAGAGGGTTTAACAGACTAGGAAGAAAGACTGAGCTAGATCCTCTCAGCAAAATCTAATGCTCTAAGTTCTCATATAAACACTCATCACACATGTTGCTACGAGGCTGGACCCCTTCTGCCTTCAAATTTTAATTTCACATCATCAAGGCTTTTTTCCAGACAACTGTCCCACACTATTTTTCTCTTTTTCCGGCTATTCTCTGTAAACCAGATGGTTCTGTGTGAAGTCCCAGTAGACCAGCAGTTACTGAAAAACTCAGACCACTTGTCTGGCACCAGTAACCATGTCACATTCAAAGTCACTTAAATCACCCTTCTGTTTGAAAATCAATACACTGTCTTGACCATTTCTGCATGCACAAAAGCTTTGAGTTGCTGCCATGTGATTGGCTGATAAGCTATTTATGTTAATGAGCAATTGAACAGATGCACCTTATTAAGTGGCCGGTGAGTGTAAATAAATAAGCTGCATCTTTGAATTAATCTGGACTGATTAATCAAATATTTTGAATATCATGAATAGCCTTCCAAGCTGTTCAGGCTCAGAGTGGATCGATCTTGCTTTGGCTCTTATGTGGCAGCCAGTACCACTGGGAACAGTTCACTGGTAGAGGGAATAACATAGCCTAGTAAATATCAGGATAATCTGGAAGCAAGCATCACTCTTTACTTTTCTGTTTCCCATCTCTGGGGCTTGATGAATGAAAGGTTTTAGTCTTTAAAATTAAATCATATCAAATAATTTCACAACGATTATTCATGTGGGCATACATTTAATCATCAAAGAATTTTACTCCTTTTCAAATAAGCTAAAGCAGTAGGCTCCCATGGTTGCCCCTACAAAAGAGAAAGTCATTTGCTGTTATTTTCAAAAAGATGTCATTTATAAACCTATAAAGTAAAACTACACCCCTGCTCAGTTTCTGGGCTTTGAATGGGACCACATGTGTCGCTTTTGTGCAAACCTGAACAACTGAATAAAGGTTAACCTTGATGCTGAGTAGCAGGCCTTACATTATGAAGGGATTAAATGAAAGGTATACTTCTGCTGCAACATCACTTAGCTGATTAAGTTACTAGCAGCCTTTATACAGCCCAGTGAAGAGCTTATGACGGATTAAAATTACAGTTGGGTGATTAACAGGAGCTGGTAAAATGGCCTCATCGCCCTCCCTGTAGAGCTGGTTGAACGACATAAAAACACAAACAAATCCATTACCAAGATTTATGCTGCATTATTATTTTCACTGGGACAATAATAGTGAAAGGGCAGCATTTCATCGCGTACAGAACTCCACAAGTAATGAGTTGTCATAAATGGAGGATCAGATGGAGGATATTATATTGCCCATGCCAACACTTTCAAAGAAACCTTTATTTTTCCTCATACAGACTGAAGAAAAAGAGCGAAAGAAAAAAAAACTGCACTCCAACTTCCTCAAAGTGTATTGGCTTCCAGCAGGATAAGGGCAAAGGAATTAAATCCTCCTTGACATTACCTTGGCAGGGGTCAGGAGAAAATGTTCCATCACTAGAGGTGTGGTGTGTGAAGAGGACTCAGTGGGACAGAACACCACAATTTACTGCAATCTGGAGGAGTAGGAAGCCCTAAACTTTGGCCAGATGGTTATGTTTTCTGCCTGCTTTGCTCCATACTCACCTATTTTTTTTTAATCCATGGAACCTTGTGGTGGAGTCACAAAATAACAATGACTAAAAGATTGTGTCCTGTTTCCATTCCCCATCATGTGAAGCTGTCACAATGATGCCAGTGCACGACTACTTTTTTTTGTTGTCGTTCAAAAACACATGGCGGTAGTAGGATGTTGACACTATGACATAGAACCAAATATAAGCCCCAGGTCATACAAAAAGCTTTCATTTTTCTGGTTTGTTGTCTATCTACTGTCGGTAGATATGTATGTTAGTGTTGGTTTGCATTAGGCACAAATATGCATGGCCAAGCTTATTTATCGATAAGAATATTATTGTTGAACACATGGTTGCAGGTTTAAGCAAAAATACCTATTTCATGTGAGTTATTGTCAAATCAAATATCGTTGTTGTAGCTTCAAAGCCAGTACTGCAGGAATTTAAAATGCCAAATATAAGGTATGTGCAACATTTTGATTGGCTTCAGCTTATCATTAAAAGCTCCAAGACTAGCAGACAATGATGTCATAACTGGCATCTTTCTGGCATTACATTCAGTGCACAGCAAAGATAAAGCTTCTTGACTCTGATAACCTCCTGCTTTTTCCTCCCAGCACTTTGATTTCTTCGATTTGGTTCTGTAGAAACTTCCGTATGGTAACACTGGGGCATTTATGCCTGTTAAATGCAGCCCCGCATACATCAAAGGTGAAACTTTTCTTGAAGCAAGCAGAAGTTTGGATTTACATCGTGACACAAGGTTGCAACTTCCCCGTCTCCTTTTCTGACACTTCTTCCAAATAACATGCAAAAACAGGCATACTTGTCTGACAAACGTTTAAATCTGGGAAAGTCTGGGCTAAAAATCTTCACGTGTGTCCAAAACAAATCAAAAGAATTCACATATACTGTGTTATAGTCATGAGACATTCCCCAAGTGCTGTTTTATCATACTGCAAAGTTTCTCCCTGATATTCTATAAAGGCTCATTGTTTCAGCTCAACATTGCCAGATGATCATATATAATTATGTATAAGCTAAAAGCAAATGATTCAGTCCAAGTCATCATTCTTGTTGCTGTCTCTCACTGATCTCCTGCAACATCTGTTTCTTCTTCCCCTGCGACAGTATTGGGAACTGATGGTATGTGGAAATCATTATTCATATGACAAGCGTCAATACCTCTAAGAGGCATATTCTGACTTTACACTCCCACTGTTGAAATCAGCCTCTTCATCCTCTCCAGTTGCTCTGGCCTATAAATAGGAGCCCATGCAGCCAGCCCTGAGCTGTCATCTTACAACGATAAGAGCCCGGGTGGACTGAATAGTTGGGGACAGTGTCAGTGTGACACACTCATTAATGTATGTTCCTCCAGCACAAGGACGGCGTTAGCCAAAGAGGGATAAGCATGACACCGCAACTACTCGTCTCAATCCGTTTTTTTCCTTTTTGCCCCTCTTTTACCAGTATTCATAGGTATTACTTTCCTTATTGCTCCTCCCAACTGTAATCTCATTTCCTCTCTTCTTCTGCACCCCCTGCATCCTCCACCTCTGTCCCATCATCCTTATTGTCCTCACTCTTCCTGTCATTCCCACCCAGTTTATGCCCACCCTCTCTTCCCCTCCCTCCTTGCCTTGCTGTGGTAACATCCAAACAGCCACTCACAGCAGGATGGCAGCAAACAAAAGTGCAGCAAAAGCTCAACATATCCCTGTTCTCATTCAGCATTCAGCCTGTTTTGTGTGTTGTACAGGAATCTGAGGCCACGCATTGATCCTCACGTCATCCACTGCACATTATTTCTCACTCTCTCTGGAAATCGAATGATCCCCTCCCCCCCAGTCGCTCACGTCTATGAATATTTGATAATGAGGAACATGGCTGTAAACAGTAATTAAGCATGTTAGGTGATATCCAATCAAGGTACAGTAGTAGCAGGTTCAATCAGAGGCCGTAAACTTAATATGAAATAACAAGTTCTGCTCTGACAAAAATCCTCAGAAAAAACTTCAAAAGTTTTTTTTTTCTCCATGCATGGCCTCGTGTTACATTCTGTGGCTTGTCAAGAAAAACCATTGTTAGGATAATTAGTCCAAGTTCAGTATGTATAATCTCCAGCAAGTGTAAAACTTCATCTTTCATTTCAATGCTGAGTTGGTGCTAATTATAAATGAAGGGTGATTTGCTAGTCAGTTGGTTCAACTGCAACACTTTTACATCTCAAGCAACAGCGACTGATAAACAAGGCGAGTCACATTCGTACAGAGTGTCATCTTTTTTATTTTTTATTTTCTCTGCAGCAGCTGGCCAGGGTCACTCTGGGTACTTTGGGTTCATTGTAAGACATCAGATGAAAGACTGCTTTCAAGTCAGGGTTTGAGTTTACAAAGGGGGGTGTGAGTTTTAATACTAGATATTTGCGACACTGTTAAGGACCAGAGCCAAATGACAAGGGATAATTATAGTAAGAGGCAAGGCATATCATCTTTCTGTGCTTGTCAGGGATGCTATGAATAGCAATGAGTCATCAAGGCCTTTGTGCAAACTGGGGACAAAAGTAGAGACACTGCAAGTAAGTGCAGGGGACATACACAGCTACCGAAGGTCCTTCTGAACCTGTAAAAGTCTGAATGATTCATTTTAGGAGAATTTTAAATACTTTTTGGAGTCAAGATTATAGGGAACCACCCTTGAATGTCTGATAACCTTTAGTAAAATAATTCCAATGCTAATTTCCTGTCTGATGTGTGTGTGTGTGTGTCTGTGTGTGTATGCACAATCTTACAGTACTGTATGTGGAATCTAAATGAGATATGCAAAAAGCTGAAGGATGGCAGGAGTGTATGAACAAGACTGTGGCGCTCATCATTCAAAGAAGTATAACGAGCCTGAGATATTTCTCTCTTAATGCGATGACATGGAGCAGGAACTGCATTTGATCATCTTCAAATGATTTCTTTTTTTTTTTTTGCTCACATTATCTTTAGACTGCTGCGCTCTAACTCAATGCTTCCACCTAGCTATGTGACCACAGAACACACCTTGCTTTGGCTTCAGTGGAACAGCACTTTGCAGGTGATCACACAAGCACACACATTTCCCCCAAGCTCACAGAGTGAATCATCATCTTTTGGCTTCGCTACTTGTCATCACATCAACATGTTTTCTATGACTGGAACGATCAGAACAGTCAAGACTTCAACAAGAACATATTGGACTCCCTGCCTGATTGTAACAACAGGGGACAGAGCAAAGAGAGCGGCTAACTGATGTGCTCCAGGCAATCAAATGAGATACCAGGGGCAATCAAAAACGGTGCAGGGGAGGAGGAGGAGGGGGGGTGCTTACCTTCCTGCACAGCCTGGAAGGGATTGTTTGGCTCTATAAGTTTCACAGAGTGTGTGATTTTCTCACTCTGCAGAATGTCGTCGTTCAGACTTAGGTCTGAGATGGCAAGTTGGAAAATCTCGTCATCTCTCACAGCATTTTCCTCGAATATGGCACCTGTTGAGCAAAACAACAAGTTAAAGAAGGCAACAAAGGCAGCTGGGGTTGTAGGCTTGTAAAAAATCAATTTCACCAGAAGACATGGCAAATGTTTGATTTTATTTCTCAAACTCATAAAAGAGACGCAAACGGAATATAGCCTATTTGTGCTTCTGAACTCTTAAATTTATGCAACAGCCGTGTCTCCTGTGCGTTTGTATGCTTTCAGCACCTTGGAGAGCGACATGGTCTTATTTCATCGATGGACTATGTAAAACCCAACTTATAATTTAAATGTATCATGTCTTCTAAATGATCTGCACTCAGCCTACTCAGCGTTACAAGGCCGCATGCGGGAGGCTTTCTGTCATCCCCTAGCTCCGTTTATCAGAATGGTATCAGCTGCTATAGAGAGCGCGCATATATCACGGAAAGGGGTTTTAGAGAGAGGAGAAATATAATTGGGGTTCCCAAACGTTATGCGGAGCATCAGCCAATATAATCTGGATGGAGTCCCAACGCTGTATTAAGCCAGTGACTGAGCACCTGCTGCTTGCCAGACTGTTGCAGTAAACTGTGAGCAGCAGCAGCAGCAAGATGAAAATTTGCTCACCGTGACATTGTTATCCGAGATTACAAACCCGGTCATTATGAGCAGCTATGACCGGGGAAAGGAGCCACAAATCAAGGCAATTATTCAGTGTTGGTGGAAAATAGAACCGGATCCGCATCTCTGGGACTCACTGGGGGGAAAAAATGAAAATGAACGCGATGTTTAAGGACAAACAGTAGTTCGTTTGAACGTTATGAGTTTAGAGCAACCCCTCATATCCGCAGCTCTACATTGAAGTTTGAGTACAAAGAGGCTTTATGCCTTTAGTATCTCTAAAACGCAACTCTACCGACATTCCCTCTCTCTTGTTATTGACATTGCAGTCACGTTTCGGTGAAAGTTGAAGCTCGTCGGCTTCAGAAGAGGTAGCAGGGTCTTTATAGAAAGGAGGGCGGGTGGTGGTGGCTGTTTTTTTTAATTTGGCGATCATACACCAACATCTTAAAAGCTTGAATTAAACAACCCTTTCTGATCACTGCAATCCGTGTCTTGAATGCAGGACCGCAATTTATAGGCCAGCAGT
The DNA here is from genome assembly GCA_037177115.1 of Craterocephalus stercusmuscarum. Taxonomy (NCBI): domain Eukaryota; kingdom Metazoa; phylum Chordata; class Actinopteri; order Atheriniformes; family Atherinidae; genus Craterocephalus; species Craterocephalus stercusmuscarum. The sequence continues at coordinate 18,306,445 of JBBDHI010000017.1, forward strand.
GCTTAGGTTTTGATCAGAAGCCAGCGTGAATGCAGTGATCTGCCGTGAAAAAGTGAAACAACCGTCTGCAAAAAAGACTACACCAATTAAATAACTATTAAACAAGAAATGTCGTGGCCAGAGGAGTGGACATTTTGCAATATCAACTTTTCAACTCGTTTGAGAATCAAAGTGTTGCTATAGCAAAACACAGGATGGAAGCTGAATAGACTGTTTATCCCGCCCATTCACTAAAATCCTGTGATCAAGGCTGTATGAGCTGGCTCAGCCTTATTCCAGCGTCTTTTATACCTGTCTAACAGCATGTTGTTTTAGCGGACGCTTACCGATATGTATGATTGAGTCCGCTTTGGCCGAATTGCATTGCAATATCCACAAGGAAAGGCAGATCAGCAGCAACTCCATCTCGGGATTTCAGTGAGGCGGCTCATCCAAGATCAGCTCGGCTGTCTTAGTCTGTCCAAACGGAGCACCCGAAGGGTGAAAAAGAAAAAGGAAGGAAAAGAGATGATCAAACCCCTGAAAGAAACAACCACGATCCTCCTCCTGGTGGAACAGACTCGCGTGAAACCTTACAGACGAGAGAGCAAGTTTTCTTCCCTCTTCTCTTTTATTTTTTTTTTAATTTCTAAACCAAGAAAAAAAAAGAAGCGGACCGCTGGAAGGTGTGTTTAAAAGCACGAGAAACCGAAGGAGACCCGAGGTAAGAATGAAAACACAGGTAGCCCAGTGAGAGAGACCAACGCACCTCTCTCACTCTCGCTTCTCTCCCTGCGCTCCGGCGTCTAAAGCATGGCAAGCAGCAAAAAAATGCGGAGGAGGGACACCCCTCTAACTACACACAGAGAAACGCTCCCATAGTAGGCTACATACTACGGGGGGGTGGGGGGACTACATGG
>JBBDHI010000017.1:18313074-18324416 GCA_037177115.1 Craterocephalus stercusmuscarum
AGTGTAACCAGAAGGACTGCAGTATGGCAGGAGATTTGACAAAAGTAAAACCAGTCAGAAAAAAAAAATATCACCAGATTAGGTAAAGAAGACATGGCAAAGTAATGAAGAACATAAAAAAAACAACAATGCCCATGATAAAACCTCTGCAAATATGACAGTTGGGGAGCAACGGAAGATATTCTTCTGTCCAATACTGAGCAACAGGTGCAGTGCACACCTAGGAGCAGTTACCATGAACTCCAGGACATGACATGCCAGTAATAGAACAAGGTATAGGCACAACCTCTTGCTTCTCTTGCCCTCCTTCTCCACAGCGAATCAGTTGTGCATGCTAAATCCTCATTTAAATAAGGCTGCTTGCACCCACAAAACAAGATAACCCACAAATCATAGAAACACAACAGGTGCAACTTATTTGTGACGCACACAATTTGAAATTTCCCATTTGGAATCTTTGTAAATCAGGGCCTGTGTTCTCTGTGGAACCATGGACTGAGATTCACAGCAGACACTGGGTCTCACTGAACCAGCACAGGGACACCTGGTAAGACAGGACACAACTGTTTCAGCCGGTGTGGAGGAGCGAGGCTGGGCGGAATAGCAGTAAGAGCATCTTTTGATCTGGCTTTTTCTTCAGGGCATCTTCAGACTTTGGAGAGGTGCCTCTCATCTCCTATAGAGCTCCCTTCCTTTTCCCTTTGTAGTGAAACTGTGAAACTTTGCTTATCAAGACTCTTGGTGAGGATTTTTCCACAAGTCTCTTCAGGTTCAGCCTTGGATTTTATTATGAAGATGGTACACTATTAGCTGTATTATCCAGAACTGAACAGTTACAATAAGAGATCAACATAAATAAAAGCAGCATTACCTGATTCATCTTTTCCCCTAGAAATGACATGCAGTACAGGAAGTGAGATGCTCTAAGGGCAAAAGCATTTTGATACCTGATGAACACCAGTAAGCGATACACAGCTTTTCAGATGAAGTGATATCCATGTGAACTGCTTAAGTTATATGTCTCAAATGACAAATTGGAGTAAAGCACTTAGTCTCAGAGACAGTATATATGATGTTATCTTGGAATGTTATCTTTCATTCATGCTCTGGGTTATGCTGAAAATCTCAGCAAAGATGCTGCCTGCTGTGCAATCCGTGCAATGTGTGGTCTGACAGCTTCTAGATGCATTTGTTGCGTTCCCAGGGCACTTGCTCATACGGACCATAAAAAAGTGGCTTTTTATGGAATAGCAGGTACATCATCTAGCTAGCTCATCTTATTGTGTGGGTTTTTCTCATTTTTATGAGTCACCTCTAAAACATTGTGTCTTTGGAGAGGAATGTAATAGGCGACCATATCCTAAATTCCCCATTTGATTGATATAAAAGTTATACTTGAAGTGGGTTGCATTCCTTTCATACGGTTCTGCAGATTTATAGGTGCTAAACTCATTTGGTTTTACTGTCATATTTACTGCATAAAAGACTAAAGGTTTGTGTGACAAATGTATTAGATGGACGAAGCAGATTCTCATTTATCAAATGTATTAGAAAAGCTGTCTCTCTCCACCTAAGAGTGCCTTGAGACAAACACTGATGCCACATTTATTGCTATCTTTCTATACACCATGTTGATGCCAGGTGGTCTGAGTATGCACATAACTCCTGAATACTTAGTCTGCACTCTACAGTAGGTGAGGGGGAAGTTAGATGTGTATTGCACAAAGCTTGTTTGAAAAGCAGTGATTGTGACAAAAATTCCTCCTAATCTTGAGGGGTTTTTCGGTTGATTGTTGCTGAGAGACAGGGGATATGCCTGCCAGCCCTTCCTCATGACCCTATACACTGTCCCAGCTACAGGGCCATAACATAAATTTAATATGCCCCTGACAAAACCCAGAGTCAGAATTGAAATGACCTAGACATCCTGAAAGCCCGCTTCAGGTGCCATGTGGACTTTAGAGTTTCCTCCATCTGGGCTTGTCAAATAATGGCAGCCTCTGTTGTACTACAAATATTGCTTTAGCACACCAAGAGAAGTTCCCTCCAGTTATTGCACAGCCTCCAGATGTTGCAGACCCCATGACATTAGACTTCGGTGCTGGCAGTGGTGCATGCAGTCACAAAACAATTTCTCCACTTAAAGAATGAATTATGCTTTTTTCCCTCTCCATTTGAATTAACGCTCTTCAGAGGGGTTGGTTGTTGTGCCATATCTAGGATGAAGAGGATGAAAAATATAGTTAATTCCACATGATGAAGCTGTTCAAATGAGATCTTGCTTTGCTTTACCTTTATTCTGTATTTGGCTCTGATATATGTGACGGATTCCTATGCCTTTATTGTAAATTGCCAGGAAATTATACTGTTACAATTTACAGCTTGATTCAGTAAAAACAATTTTTACTACCTTTGGTGCTGTTTCAGTTCCCCTTCCAGATGGAACTTCCTCTTGCTGTTTCCTCACATTTTCTGTTCAACTTGAAGTAAGAAATCATGGTTGCTGTAACTTCTAAGCTTTGTTTCCTTGCAAGGCTCGCTTGAGGAAAGATGCAGCTGTCACCAACACTCCTGTTTAGAATAAGGTTAATTCAGTACCAGTTGTGATCTTTGTGCGGGTCTAGAGGTGGAGGCCAGAGGCTCAGGGGCTGCGAGATTTTCTTCTTCCTGACAGATTACAGGACAGGCTTAAACATATCCCCCTAACAGGTTTAGATGAAAATCAGGACTCAAAAATTAGGAATACAAATGATCAAATAATTCATTCATTGATCGATTGATGATCGATTAGTTGATGATCGGCAATTTTTTAGAGAAGCTGAATTTTCCTCTGAATCAATAGGCTCTTTTCTACGAAAATACTATATGAAGAGGAAATGCCTCTACAAAAAAGATTTATTCTTCAATCACTCTTTATTTATAAAGCACTTTTCATATAGTGTTAATGTAAGACAAAGCGCTTTACATTAAAAATGTACAAAAAAAGAAATAAAAGCATTATTACCCATCAAATCCGCCAAGACGACGACCTTTTAAACCTGCATAAACAACATATATTTCTCACACATACGTGATCGCATAGTAGCAGAGGCAAGTATAAAAATATTATATCACATGAGGCGTCATCTAAACCACCATTAACTGCATCGAGAAGCTAGAGCACCGGAAAGAGAGATTAAAATAAACTAAGCATCTAAGAGAGTTAGAACATTAAAAGTATAAATGAAAATAGATAAATAACCAAGTACAGATAGAATAGAAAAGGAAAGATTCATTAAAAAAACAAAGAGAATAAAACATAAAAAGTGAAGATTTAAAAATTATTATTTTCTAAAAAAATTATAAATTGAAAGATTTACAAAAAAAAGTTTTGAGTCTTTTCTTTCGCTACAGCAGGAACAACGCATTCACAAATGGAACAATGCAAGCAAACATGGTGTTAACTTAATAATAAAGATCACATTATTATGTCTATGGTCAGATGGTAGTTTCTTGTGTTCCCGCTAGTTGTTGTTAGTGGATGTGCGTCAAGAACTTCTGGCGTCAAGCATGCTCTCATGTGGGCTGGCGAGGATTATGGGCTCAAAACAATTCATTGTGATTCATTTATATTAATTGAGTAATTTCTTATTAACGATTACTTTATAACTGATTAATTGTTTGCATCCCTATCACAGATACTGTAAATAAGACCAATATGCACACCAATATACATTTTCATTGTTACCTTTGTATGGCACACGGTCGTGTTTATAGTGGCAGCATCATCCCTCTGTCAATAACTACAAAGACAGTGAATGTACAGTTTTTATCTACCTGTTCCCATATTTATATTATCATATGGAGATCATGTAATATTCATTTGCTGTTTGAACAATGAAGCAAAGCTTTAGAGTCTGACAGTGCTCCCTGCCACTCCTGCTTCATACAAGGTCAACCCTTTTTGTTGTAGTGGGCCAGTTGCTCAGCAGGAGTGCGCTTTAAAGAGGAGGCCCCCCTCCTTCTCTTTGTCTTTTTTAAGCTGCAACATACCGTAATAAATCCTGCATTACCTCTGTATTAAATGGCTCTTACACAGACTGATTACGATGTGTGAGCCTTGTACTTGGGACAAAATAACATTTAGAAAAATGTTGGCTCCAATAATGCTCTTATCCTGCTCCCAGCACCACTACTGTCACTGATGTTCCAGCTGAAGGAAAAGAGGGAAGACAGTCTTGAAACGCATGAGAACGCCAATAGCAACGCAATGATTTATCGGAGATGTGATATGCCAGATGTGATTGTTTCTTTATGATCTGCCACTCAAAGGGATGAGCTGTTTGGCAGTTTCATTTCCAGCGGGCTTTTCTTTTGCCAGCTTTCTTTCCTCACTTTGGCAGCACTAACAGTGTACATACACAAACCTAGGCAAGGAAAACCATTGTCATAGTACAGCTTAGCAGTGTCCCCCTTATGGTTAGTTAAACCAGAACACCAGCACCCCACATCATCATCTGATTGGTTGTATCAGCAGTACTGGCATCACTTCTTGATAAAAAGAAGTCTTAAAATGAATCAAAATGTCTTCAACCACTCTGTAGGTAACTTGTGCAGTTGTTTCTACAGTCAGAAATACTTTGCACAAATTTGACTAGCATGGGAGGCGCGCCAGGAAAAAACAATATGCTGTCCAAAAAGAACATTAGAGAGGAAAATATTGTGAGCCAGGGACATAAAAGGCAAAAACTTGGGATCTCATTTGTAAAAGACCTCTGATCAAACTTGATCTTGAAAGTGAATTAATCATAAACAAACCACACACGCAATTTTTCTCCTCTAAAGAAACTTCAAGACTTTCCTCAGTTGTGTCTTTCATGCTCACCTTTCTCAGTAAAGCAGCAGTACACCCCCAAGTTGTGTGTTTGCCTAAAACTCGTGATTTAGACTTCCACCTATGAGATGTAGGATGGATGATTATTATTTCTTTGCCTCCCAAAAGGTTTTCCTTTCCGATACACAGCTACTCCTGACTGAATTCTCTCTCTTTGTGCTGGTGCTATGTGAGGGATAATTGTTCAGATGATCCCATCAGATCAGGTTGATTTGACATGGCAGGTGTGTAAATAACTTTTATAGAATCTGCTTAAGCAAAGTTTTTATCCTCAGCATCTTTTATGAATCGAATGTAAGCACCTCTCCCTGAATGATCTTACAAATATGCTTAAGTGTAAATCAATAAGAACACTTTTATATGAGCCCTGGCCTGTTATAATAATGTGCTCTGAAAAGATGAATCACAGATTTAGTTGGTTGACCACAGTGCTGAACTATTAGACATTTCTGGTGCAGACTAAAGGCAGTTTTTCAGTGGAAGAACCTCATAGCGGCAGTGACACTTGTCAGTGGAAGTATTTGATGTTAACTCAGCCCCTCGCAGTCTGGGCAGCTTGCAGCTATTGATTAACCTCTGAATTCAGTGTGTGAATGCAACATGAAGCAATCTGGCTAAGTTGAAGGGGAAAGCAGAAGAGGACTTTTAAAGAAGTGTATGATCTTAATGAAACCATCAAATCCACTAAAGAAGGGTTCCAGAGGAAAAGAAAGGACGGTTTTTGGTGTGGCAAAGTCAAAGTCCTGATTTAGATTCCCGTGGGGGTTGTAGGCAGTCTCCCTAGATTGTGTATTTTGAATAACAATGCTATTTCTTTGGTGGGTAACATGTTAAGTGTGGTTTTTAATGTGTAGCTGACTGAACGTTTAGTTGATCAGAAAGTTGTTTTTCTTCTTCTGTTGTCACAACTGAAAAACGAAAGTTTAAACAAGAAGAAGAGTCTGGTGAGAAGGATAATTGCTGGAATTATTGTGCATAACATAAATGTTGACAGATAAAATGCTTATCCTGTCTCCATAATGAGACTCAGGAATTTGGTGAGTATCTGAGACAGCAGGAGTACGAGCATGACTGTGACAACTGAATGTATCGCTGTTAATAAAACAGATTTAAACGTTGGGAAGACAGCGGATCTCCTGTGTTTTTTTGGCCTGCTCCGGGCTTTTTTATGTGAGGGGAAGATTTTGTCTGTGTCTGTCTTTGCTGTAGGCAACTTGTCCCTGGCTGATAGATAACATTTACTCACAATGAATATGACAGAGAAATTATGTGTGCGTGTGTACTTATACTTTTTATCCCCCGGGTGGATATTTTATTCTAAAAGGGCTTATATACTGTTGATTAAATGAGTCTAAAAGCTGCTTTCAATAGACCGCAGAGAAAACTGTTTGAATGACTTTGATAAGATCTGAGCTTTCAGTTCAAGCTACACGTTGCCATGTAATCAATGACATAAAAAGCCAAAAACACTGATAATGATTTAAGCTCAAAGGGAAAAAATAGAAGGACTGAAGTAATATCCAGATGTGTCCAGCTGGGATTTGGAGTGTTAGAGTGGAAGGAAAGTGGATGTTGCTAGGCAGCAAGAAAAAAGGGGGAACCCTTCTCAAACAAATCACCACATTTGAACCCTTGTCCTTAGCTGTATGAAAGGATTCCACCAGCATTTCTGCTGCAGATGATAATGGCTGGGTGTGCATGTGAACGTGCAGCTCATATTATGAGAGAAAAAAGTCCATTTACACAGCTGCATTGTTTGGACTTTTCTTACTTTTGAAGTAAGGCTGGTCATCTGGGACTTAATGTAAGACAGGGCTGCATGAAATTATGCAAACATTACTTTATCTCTGTGGTTGTATTCATTTCCATACACACACCGTCACCAGCAGGAGCTTGTCTTCCAGCAGCTGAATGGTTATTTCAGTCTGCTGAATATTGCTGGCAGAATCTTGACATCCACACCTTGCTCTGTGTAATTGGTAGACTGAGGGATCTACCCTGCATGTAGATAAGTTCTTATTAGTTTTGCATAAAAAAACCCTTTGACTTTGGACTGATTTTAGGAATTTCTCACGTTGCACTTGAACGATTAGAAATTTCAGCCTTGTGCTGTGAGGAAAAGCTTTAAATTAGAAATCTGAACAGCACACTGAATGAGTAAAAGTTTCTCAAATTTCATTAAACTGTGTCAGTGATGACTAAACATTCAAGACTTATGCAAACACTTCAACCAAACACAAAATGAGAGATGTAATTTTTACCAAAATTCCTGATTATTTTCATTTTAGAAATATTTTCTTTGACTTTTAAAGTTTCGGGCATTCAGTAAAGAAAGCTTGTGGCTGTTTTTCTCAGTCTAATGCTGTGCTGTGATTGCATAGGGTACTGGGGCTAGAAGCCATTCAGCTGTTACATAACTGGAGTGAGAGTGGGGTCATATTCCTGGTTTGTTTTTGATCACCACAGACAACATCTTGAGGCGCATCAGTGGAAAGCAAAGCGTCAAGTTTGGGACCTCTGAAGTGCTTCTCTGCTCTTTTAGCATGTGGTGGTGTTGGCTTTGGCACACCGTGACATCCAACACATACTGAGACAGTTTAAAGTGTGAAGCAGCTGGGATGACTCTGCACCTCCAAGTAAAAGGAAATGATTTTTGGCTGGAAAATGGTGGATTACTCCCTTCATGCTGGGAGCCAGTTGCTGAACGCTTTAAAATATCTCAGTTTTGTTCACTAGTGCAAGAAAAAAAAAACTGGAGATAAGGGTTGTTACAGTATTAGCAGCAATAATATTCTGTCCCAATGGTCAACCTAAAACATTTTAATTGAAAAGCAAACTTTAAAAGGGACATGTTTGGAAATAAATCAAAATATAATAGAAAAAGACTACTAATCAAGACTAAGCAAGACATAAACAATTGATTTGCTATCAACAAAAATAGGTATGAAACAGATAATTAAGCAAAAGATTGTATATAAAAAACAAAGAAATAAGACCTTGTCTTCCTTCTTGAAGCATGCTGATCTGGTTTGTGTCTTCATGGGTCCAGAGAATGTCGACCTTGTGGTAAAGAAAAGATCTTTGTGTTTGTGTTTTTTACCCTAAATCTAACTGAATGATGAGTGATGAGGAAGGGCTTAAGCGTTGTCATGAGCGCTACTGATCTGGGAACTTTTAATGCTGTAGTAGGGGGTTGTATTGTAAGAGTATAGTGATTCGTTCCACGGGGACTGCCGGCAGTAATGATCTCTGGAACCTTTCTGTCTTGCACTGGAGTTGAAGAAGTCTCTTACTGAACACGTGTTGTTGTTTCTTCTCTGTCGTTTAGGGGATGTGAGGAGTCTTCTACTATTTTTAGCAGCTTGTGCAGCATCTTTTCCAGACAATCTGCCCAAGTGGCTCCAGAGTTATTCCCAGCACAGAACCAGCTTTCACGATCAATTTGTTCAGGCTCTTTAAATCTCTGGCTCTGATGCTGCTGCCCCAGCAGATACAGTAGCTGCAAAACAATTGAATTTAATACAACAGACTTATGCAACTTCTTGGTGGGGACATTGAATGATCTTACCTTTCTTAAGAAGTAGTCTGCTCTGTCCTCTCTTGTCAGTTGTTAGTCTAGGTGAACTCTAAAATATTTGTAGTTGTCCACCACCTCCACCTCTCTTCATCTCTTCCGACAGTGATCCTGTCTCTCCTGACACCAACAATGATCTCTATGGCTTTGTTTGTGTTCAAGATGAGGCAATTGTTTCTCCACCGTCTCACAATCTGACTTGTCTGTACTGAGCTGCTTGTCCATCACTGAGACACCCCACAACTACAGAGTCATCAGAGTATTTCTGCAGATGACAGGACTCAGACCTTTAGGAAGTCAGAGTTGTACCGTGTGAAGAAAAAAGACAAGATGAAGACAAAGTAAAAATAAAAACCGTGTATTAAATAGGCTATAGAGTGATAGAGGAAAAAGTTGTGGGCCCAGAGTGGTTTACCTTTATTTGCACACAACCTCTCTAACTTCTGGGCTACCACTGCACTTTTCCTAAATGTCTGTTTTACTCAAGTATATTGCTTTTCATTAACTCTTTTTTTTATATACCTGCCGTTTTTGTTTGATTTTATTGTTTAGCTTAAACTCCAGGAGTTTCCACCTCTGGATTCCTCACATGGACGGGTAAAGCTGCACAGATCGCACAGTTTGTGTTTGGTTTGGTTTGCTTGAGGTCCTGCGCCTCATATCTGAATGCATGCTGTGTGTAAATGAGTGAGTGTGAGTGAAATTATGATCAGGTGGGTGTTTTTAAAATTGTTTTTATGTTAAGCACTTTGTGTTACTTATGAGAGGTGCTTTGTAAATAAAAAATAATTTGAATTTACAGTAGGTTTAACTTTACAGAATCCAACAGAACAGATGAGAAGAAGCAGCTACAGAACAGCACATGTAGCTGTGCAAGCTGCAGGATGAACCTCAGGCCTGAACTGAACAGCCTAAAATATCAGTAATTATCAGTTTTTGAGCTAATCATTTAGCTCATGATGAACTAACACCAGTATTTAGTGCAACAAGTAATGGTCAATAGAAACTTTTCCCTTATCTCAAACTAAGAAAGAACAGATACTGTCCAACCTTCAATCCTTCAGGACCCAATGTGTATTAGGTTAGAATATCCAGCAGCTTGTGAATGAAATTAGATTAAATTAAAATGAATTAAATGAAATAAAAAATGACTCTATTAATCCCAGGGGGAAATTCAATAAAATATATAAATGTACTGTAACAAACCACTGTAAGATTTACAGTGGTTCAGAAAGCAAGTTGTACCAGAATCATTATTACAGCTGCATTAAAAGATCCACTTTTAATCTTCATGTTCAAATCAAAGTTCCTCGCTTTTAACAGACCAGCCATCTCTGTATCACCCATTTATTAAAACTCACCTACAGTACTGTCGCAGCTGACTTCTGGTGAAGACTTAGAAACAGAAAGTTTCTGACATTTGCCTTCTCCTCAAGAGCCTTTTTCTGTAAATAGGGTCCGTCTATGTTGGTCCTGCTCCTCTCATGGGCCAGCCTGGGCCTGGGATATGTCATGTATCAGCATTGATTGGTTGTAGAGCCATGTGGGCTGGATGCTGTGAGCAGCCGCAGGATCCATTTACTGTTTGATTTGGTAAATTAAGTAAAAGGGTCAACTTATTGATTGTACATTGTACTGGGGCCTAAATTATACTGTTAATATAATAAATACTGTACACCGGGAAACAGTAGTGTAAATGCAAAAATAATCATTCAAAAGTAAAAAATGTATACCCTAACCCTAACCCACAAATTTAGTATCCTTTTACAGTCCTCAGTTGGATTAAAAAAGATGCACTTCAAAAAATTCCAAAAGTCAAGTTACACCCCGGGTTGATTTCTCAAGCTGCTGGCAAGCAACGGTGTGCTGAATGATTTAGAGCTAGATCGAAGATTGATTATGGCTCTTTGTTTTCTAAAGACAAAGAATAATAGAGCTAAGCTACACAAACAACTAAGAAAAAAAAGACCACTCCCTGTCAGTCACTGCCAGCTGTGAGGAGAGGTTAAGTGCCCCATCATGCCAGCTTCATGTTCTATCGTATGGCATAGAGACAATTTCCTAATTTATACGTCATGGGTGCTTGCTCATAACTTCCTGTGAAGGGCTGGTTTGGGCGTACATTGAAATCAGCACAGAATCATCTTTACCAGGAAATGAACAACAATCACAGATACTTGTGTGTTTGACTGTTTCAGTCGAAGCAGAGACAATTCACATTAGCAAAGAGTAGTTTTCATCAGTTTCCTCTGAAGAAACATAGTGGAAAAAAAAGTCCTGGGACCAGGTCGGTGCAGACCTGGACAGTTTTACTGCAATGGACTCAAGCTGCCTTCAGGTCTCTCCTACATTCATGTGCACAGATCAACAATAATCCACATCTTTGATGGACAAACGTACGGCTGGGGCACATTGTATGAATCCAGGCTGCTTGGTGTTTCTGACAGGAAACCAGTAAAAACATGTTCCCTGTGTACCTGCCTTTTGATCAGTCAGATACACAACTGTCTTTAATGCATCTAAATTCCACAAGGTACACATCAGCTATTGCACTTAACAGTTTTGCTCTCTGTCCTTGCAGTTAACGTGCATGACGTGTATAAATTACAAAAAGTCTACTGTCCTCCCACATATCAGGAGCATATTTGGTAGCGTGGAGAGAATTAATTAATTGTTGAGAACCATTATGACAAATGTTTAAATTCTGAGTTGCTTCTTCCAGACAGCTGAGACAAACAAATGCTGTGATTCTTATCTTTCATATAATTGGTGTTTATATCTTTAAATGCATTAAAGATATAGAACAGAAATATATGTTACAGTTGGACGACTACTGCAATTGTGACACATGTATGATCACAATTGGGTTTAATTTAATTCATTTTCATTTGTGAA
>JBBDHI010000017.1:18412723-18423168 GCA_037177115.1 Craterocephalus stercusmuscarum
CAGGTGATAAATACAGTAATATGTTCTGGCACAATTCCAACCTTCACCAGGGCAGCCAAAGCCCCAGACGACTTGGGCTTGTCAGCCCCGTCTGCACACGTCTCAGCTGACTCTGTGGCCGTCTCCGTTTGTGTTGGGTCAGCAGGCTGCATCAGGCTGTCTTCCAAACAGGTCTCTTCTACAGCGTACTCCATGTCTACCAGACAGTGGCGGTTTCTGGAGCTGTACTCCACGAGGTTAATTAGCAGACCCAAACCCTGACAGACACAACAGAGAACACAAATATGACACACAGAAAACACAGGTTGGAAGAGTCCTGTGTCAACAGCGGTGCTGGGTTGAAGAGAAGCTCACCAGTACTCGCACATCAAAGCGTTGCTCCTGTGGGATGTAGCGCGGGACTCTCAGGACACAATTCAGAGCCGTCACTATTAGCTGCTCCTGCTCACCTGTCTTAGTGCTTCCCCACTCTGTGGTAAAACAATATGAGAAAATGCAAATCTTTACATATGGCGAGATATAAAGTTATAGAATACTGCATTTTCTGCTGTGTGTGTGTTTTTTTAAGACAGATTTCTTTTTCTAAACCAGGCAATCAAAAACCGCTTGGCCATGGCATTTAGATAAGCTCGTTGATCGCTCACTTGTGACCAATTTCAGGATAGTTACAGCAAGATTAGTCATTTGTGTATTTTTAAAACCTTTTCAATTTTGATTAGTTCACAGTTAGAGCCAAGTGGAAAATATCAAATAAGAAATTTGAATTAAAACATGCATATAAACTTTTTATGCAACTATTTCAATCAAAGCTGAAACTTTTGTCCTAATTCAACAAAAATGGTTGATGTTTTTCCTGTAACAATCCTAAAATCCATCACAAGTGAGCCAAACGCAGTTCAAGTCAAACACACTTACCCATTGGTTACAATGGGTAAGTGTGTCCAAACATTTGACTTATCTGCAGGTCATGGGTAACATTAATATTTAAGTTCAAAGCATTTATCAGTCGATACCAAGTAGATACAAAACTAAATGGTCATGAAGTGAGCTAGTCCAAATCTGAATAACTAAATTAAAAACATTCTGATATTGCAATATATACACAAGCGTGCAATGAGGAAATAAATGCACACATACAAAGCAACAACCCCAAAAAAGCAAAAAGAAAATAATGGGAAGTGTTAAATAAGAATACCATTGTCATGGGTGAGGTTGAGCAGCACTCCTATAACAGCCCTCATACAATCCTCCACTGCTTTGCCCACGTTACTGAAGCTACAGTGGGGCTGCGTCGCCCCCGATGATGATAGAGCGCTGTTGTTTAACGCCCTGCTGTAACGCTGGATCATATCCTCACAGTATCGCAAAGCTCTGGTAACAATAAGGAAAAGGTATTGAAAAGAAATCATATAAAGCAAAGTGAACCTGGAGAGATAGAGGGCATTCATTATAAGAGAAGTGTAGGAGATAAACACAAATGAAAAGCCAAAAAGATTGAAAAAGACAGCTTAGAGACGTTACCACAAATACAATTTAAAGCCAATTATTTTCCATGGTTAAGAAATACTTCTTACAAACACTAAGAATTTAAAATGCCCCAGAAGAACAGTGCTCATAATCTAAGGTGAGTTCCGGTGTTTGCCTCAGGCCTTGATTTGACGGCTGCATATATCACGACAAACTGAATGATTAGTTGTAACTGGCGCTCACCTGGCAGACGAGACAATGAGTTGTGACTCTTTATATGCAATCAGGTAACCCTGATTTTCTGGGTTTTGCACTGTCACCTGTTGACAGAAGATGAAAGAAAAATTAGATCAAGAGAAAAAGCACACACTGAAAGAGCTCAGGAAAGAGTCAAAGAAAAGATTTCAACAGAGACAGCTGATAAGAGACATCCAGGGTTTTTTTTTTCAGTAAGCTTGTCATCTGGTGACAAAGTTACCAGCCATCTCACAGGATAAAACTCAACTCATCTTGTCCTTTACTGTCATTCATTCAAACTCCAAACTCAAGTTTGAAAGGCAAAACCCAATTTTACAAAACCATACTTACACTTTCAAGCACTCTCAGACACCTCTCAGCTCCCCATAAAGACGCAACAAGGTTCTCCTTGTCATCCTCTTGGCTCAGGTTCTCCACACACTCTTTCACTGCAGCAACATAGCACACAGGAATATATCATTTCCTTAAAAGCTTACTGAAAGAAAACAAAAGAAAAGCTTAATTTGCTTTGTTATACCTTTGTCTACAATATGGTCCAGGCCTCCTAGTTGTCTCAGTTCTTCTTTGAACCAATCCCCAGCCCTCTTTGAGGTAAGAGAAAGCAAGGTCTCCATGGCCAGATGGCCCGTCTACAAAAAGAGATTTATTTATTATTGATAATCACGTTACAGAACGTTCCAAGAGCTTTATTTTAACGCCGTCATCAGAAAATAACAGAATACAATCATCCTAATTACTACTTATTTTTCTGGATCAAATAACATGCATCACAAATATGAGTGCAGTTCCACTTAACAGTAATGAATCAAGATTTGCAGAGCCAAAAGCAACATGTCAACACTGATTCATTGACAATGACTTGATAGCTTCCACAAACAAGGAGTTGTTGTATTAGATAAACAGTATCAGAAAAAGAAAAAGGCTAAAATAAAACATCAAACACAATTCAACATTTGATTAATAATTAACATTCATTTTTTAATAAGATTTCTAAGCATTTACGACTGATTGATAAACTACAGTCATCAAGAAGGAGATCACTAGTTCTAACAAAGTCACAAACAAATATGAATCTCCTTCACATTATTACTGTATTATCGATGGGACATCGTACCGTGATGTTTTCCAAGTCGAGGTGTCTGTTGTGCACAGTCTCACACAGCTTCCTGATCTTCTCCTTGACTTTTGCCACTTCTTTTGCAGTGAGCTGGTCCTGGTGGCCCGAGTAGTCCTGGTCTAGTTCTAGTAGTTTGATCATTAACTCCAGACATGCTCTGTCGAGATCCATGTTGAGCCGATCCCGACTCAGAATGTACATCAGGGCAGCAGTGCACAGAGCAAGATTCTGAAAAATTGAAAAGAAATATATCTTTACAGAGTACAGGGTTGGAGCGGCATGGCTGGGTGTGGAAAGCGCGCCATCATTAGTGAAATGTGTGTACAATCCAATATCCTCATTCCTACTCAGCATCCAATCAAGTAGTCAGCTGACACATCGACTTTTTCTAATAAGCTGCACTGAAATTCGTAGTGCAATGCTAAAATGAATACTGCAGTGAAAACTGATTTGAGAAGAAGCATTTTGTAGGAGGGTCATGCACAGAGAGTCATTGCAGTTTCAACAGATTTTGTGTTGGGTTTTTCAACTTGCTGACAAAATATAAATATTATTCAGTGCAGTTGGCAGCAGTTTAAACTAACAAAATATGCCTCCTGCACAGGACTTCATGTTAAAATTCAACATCTGTGTTTGTGAAAAGGTGAGAGGCTGATGTGTGTATTTGTTGGCGGCCTATATGGGCATCAATATAGTGTGGGAATCCCAGAAATGACAGCGTCTGTATATAAAATTAAGCCCTGGAATACACCTGGAGTGATTAAGAGGTCTCCCTGCAGTACAGTTATACTTTTATAAAAAATATACATAGACAGCCATGTCAAAATAGAGAAAACACTTTTACTGACCGGGTGTTGTGGAGCATCACTGAGCATCTTAAAGACCTGAGCCACTTTTCCTCTGGCCCGCAGGTGCATCCTAAAACTGGGCATGGCACACCGTGTTGCCAGGCTTATTATACTGGAACATGGAGAGAGGAAGATTGCAGAGAAGTTGCAGAGATATTCATCAGTCTTGAATTTAATCAAAACAAATGAGAAATTGCATAATGTGGCACAGCAGCCAAATCCGCACTACTGTTTGTGGTTTTCATCAGCAACAGGGTCAGTTGTGTTCAACTTCCACCCCTCAAACCACAAATGTTTCTCTAAAGTACATTTTAGGTTCAGATGAGAACGGCTGTGTTTCATTACTAGCTCCAAAAGATGGTGAAAGTAAAAAGAGGGAATTAAAACATAAGAGGAAACAAGCAAAACAGAAAAAGACAGGAATAAATATAAGAACATGCTCTGAAACACAGTAATTCAGGGTCATTGGTGCATTAAATTAAACACATTCATAAAGTCTTCCCTCTTTCTTGAATATTGCAAGATAATAATCACTATTAATAAACTTTAATATTTAATAAACCTAAATTAACAGGTACTTCCACCACAAAGTCAATTGTTATTTTGTACTTTTAAAACGGTGAAGACAGGAGAGGAAAAAAAAAAAACTGTCAGACCACGTATCACTTGTCTGAAGTGGTCATGCAGTGTTCATCGTACTTACCTAAGGCATCTCGTGTTGAGTGGCTGGCTGCTCTTCAGTCCTGTCTCCAGGTATTCAAAGTCATCTGTGAACTCTTGATTCTCTCCAAACTCTACCACGTCATTGAAGTGTTTCACATGTTGCACCACGGTGTACAGCTGTTAAAAAGGGATATAGGGTTAATTACTGCTAATTGGGAAAAAAAAGCATTGTTTCTCGAAACACAATCAGCTAAAGGTAAACACAATTACACAAACATCGATAGTGCTGCTTTGATTGGCAAATTCATTTGCTGGTTCCATTAGCAGCAATAGCTGACTGTGCTAATATATGTCATCAATAACAACTCGGCATGTGCAGTTAGGGCCTGATCAGCAGTTGGTTCTGTATGTTTACCAGTATCTGAAGTCATATTGCGAGTGGGCTCAGCATGACTTATGGGGGGGGGGAGCTGGGTTTAAGATAACGTTAGTATGTGGTGATAACCAATTGTGGCTGATGCTACGATCCCTCAGGGAATCTGAGGTGAACAGTATGATGTGAGGCCAAAGGCCCATCTGTAAATGACAACCTGCAGGGGAGTTTAAATGATCAACAACAGTCCTCAGCGCTACCTTCAACTCACAGTGGGGTTCAAATAAACAATGATGAACTTGACATGAATCCAATGAATGCCAGCACTTTACAACAAAGCCTGCATGAGATGTGCAGAAGCTCAGTGTCTTTGCCCCCTCACCTCTTTGTCTTCCTTTCTGCATTTCAGCGCTGTGACAATATCCTGGTTTAGTCTGGTGGGAATGGTCTCGGACTTAATAACTTTGGGTGGTGGTGGAGGGGCTTTGAACAAGCCATCGTCTTTATGGGAGTTGCTGTCCTTACTGGTGCTTGATAACACGGCCTGAGGAAGAAAATAAGCAGAGAAATGGGGAAACGTCCAGAGTTAATTTGTAATGGCATGTCTGTAAGATTTAGCACAGCTGAACAGCCTGTTAAGCAGGCACATCTTTAAAAATAGCCTTCCAACAGATCTAAACTTTACTCTATCTTGTCTAATAACTATTAAACCTCAGTTGCCAGACCCACTCGTCTCTGAACAAACATTTATCTCCACAGCAGAAATTCAGCACAAAATAAACAAGGGATACCAGGTACACTCGTCTGGGAATATAGTTGATGG
This sequence comes from Craterocephalus stercusmuscarum, assembly GCA_037177115.1. Lineage (NCBI taxonomy): Eukaryota > Metazoa > Chordata > Actinopteri > Atheriniformes > Atherinidae > Craterocephalus > Craterocephalus stercusmuscarum. Next base: position 18,418,273 of record JBBDHI010000017.1, read on the forward strand.
GACTAGTAAGAAAGAAAATATTGACCAACAAACAATGTTCTGACTTTTAAAAGTGAAGAGAACAGGGAATTATGAAAACCTTGGCCACTTGTAATTAAAATTGATCTAAACAGTACCCATAATGTTGTTTGGCCTGTGTACAATAAGAAAGCATATTTTCAAAAATCGATCATTTAAAAAAAAAAAAAAAAAAAGAAAGAAAGAAAAAAAAAAAAGTCAAAATGAGAAATGCTCAAATACTCTTCCAATGCTGCCAGACCTCAACAGGGTGGCTTCAGAATATTATGCTGAGAAATGCAATAAAACCAAATACAATATCCTACCGGAGCAGTCTGAGACCGAGACAGTGGAGGTACAGGTATCTCCTCAGGCTCAGGTTGATTCCAGTGGCGAGCATTGTACACCGCTTTGGAAGGGGACTGAAACCCAGTAAAAATGTGAGGATTAGTTAGCTTCTAAGAAATATCATCATTACCCAATTAAGTTATTAGCATTTAATTTCATCACCGTTTTACTGATACCTGTCAATACTAAAAGGTTTAAAATTCAGATGCAACATACAAAACTTACCATGTAGACATTCAAATGACACTAGCACAGCACATAGTTAGAAACTAAGTCACAGTTTGTGCACCAGAGCTTGTGTTGATACACTACGACAACTGTAGCCTGATTAAAAAGCTTACAAGTCCGCAAGGAGCACAAAACAATTCCTGTAAGTGACACATTGTGTGACCCAAGTACATATTATACAGGCAGTGTAGAGATGTTGAAACACTAAAAACACAAATAATCCAAAGCCACAGCACAACACTATTTGTTCCAAAATAAAAAAAAATGTGGATAGAAAACACCACTAATATCCCAAATCAGAGCTAGGAGATAAAGACAAGCCCAACCATGAGGTAATATTAAAATCCCTTCCATAAACACCCATATTTATGCATGCTGCTGAATGTTTAGTCGGCTCATAGAGACCTGGGTCACAGGTTAATCCTTGGACATCAAATCAGATTTCAGATCTCATGTCCTCTAACATAGTTCTTACACACATTAAAGCTGAATCCCAGAATTGCATTACATAGAACAGCCACATATATGTAACTTTCAGTTTAGCTTTTCTCTCGCTCATATTTTCAGTTTTCTCAGATCTATTCTCTCTCACACATTTAATATTTGCCCAAAAGATTATATAAGCTTACTACTTTTTTCTTTTTTCATTTTAAATCAGTAGATTATTTGTCTCCCCTGACTGCACAGCTTACCCTTACATGATAACCCCAGGACTCCCTGGGCTCAAATTGTGGTCTAAATGAGCGAGAGACATCATTTTCACTCATGGATGTTAACAATGGAGTTCAGATATTAGGCCTTTTGAAAAACTTTAGAATCTACTGGAGAAGACTTGATGTGGTCTGGCTCTTCTGTCAATACAAAATCCTGATGAACAATTAATGCAACAAATGAAACGTTTGGACTGCAGACCGTATTCTGTTATATTAACACTATTCAAACAGCAACGAGTCACAGCGTCACACCTAAATTAGATTAAGTATGCCAACACACTCAATAATTTAGAATAGGGGTGGGAAATATATAAAAAATGTACCGATACCAAGACTTACAACGATAACAGACATGATTTTGCCCATGTCAGTAAAGGTTTTTTTATGTCCCTTCAAGACGCAGCATTACGTGTACATCATGTTTAGTCACGAAACTACACAAAGACAGTGAGCTGAGCACAGCTCTGAAATAGAGGCCATTTCAAATGTTAAAGCAGCTTCTGCAACATCTAAAGAGGAACAGCAGCCGCTAGTTAACCTTAACAGTCTCCAAAAAAAAATCCACAAACTTCTCACAAAAGCATCTCCTAATAGAATTGGATCTTGTTTCTAAGCTTTTTGGAGTACATGCGAAAGCCAAAGTCTCTTTATAGATTAACCTTCTAAATCCTTCTTACTCTTTTACATTTAAACTTATTTAGATTTTCTTTTAGGAAGACGGCCCATTGATGGGCCCTAGCCAGTTAAGGGGATAAGTGCAGCAAACCTTTAGCAAATCAGGACCTTTGACTACTGTGTAAACTAGCTTAGCAATCATTAGCTAAAATCTTGCCACTATACAAATTCTCTCTGTGGACCACAATTGTGCTGCTCTTCTTTTCTTTCTTGGTGTCTCCATTGATTCGGGCTTAAATTATCTGTATAAATCTGTATTTAAAGTGAGTACTTTCAATGCAGATACATGAAGTATGTTTGCTGCATGATAGGTCTGACTATATGTGTGCCCTCTTATCTACCCTTCTTCTACATTTTAAACTTATGTATTCAAGTGGGCACCAGCAGGCTAAAAATAACCCCCACCTTCCCACAACCCAAGAAAAGCCCTTTGAAGCTGAGGAGAGGGGGGTGGGGGGGTCTTTTCCTTCCCCACCCCCACCTTGACTCGAGACACTGTGTTCTGAACTTGGAGGAATGGAACTTCAAAGACACCAAGCAGAGGGATCAAACAGAAAGCGGATGGAAAGGCAGAGAGGAAAGACGGTCAGAACTAAAGAAAAAAAGGGGAGTAAAAAAAGAAGTCAGAAGACTGTTGCTCCATTATTCCATTTTTCTTCTCCTCCCTTCAGTTCATTGCCCTCTGCCTTTTAATTTGGGTGCAAGCCTGTTAGCAAACAGAAGGCATCAGAGTGTGAGAACCAGTGAAAACATTTGTAAAGATGGGCTTGATTTCCAACACATAAAATAACTTATTTATAGCACATCAATTTTATTTTTAGAACTGTTACATAACAGTTTTGCCAGATTCTATTATACACGTCTTCACACATCTTTTTTTATATTACAGACAAAAAGCAAGAAATATTATGTAAGAGCTCTAAAAATACCATCAGAATGCTGTGTGTGCATGTGTGTGTGCGTGTTAAATGGTTTTCCACATTGGTCCTGATCCGCTTGACTCTGTGTCAGCTGTTGATATGGCTTTGATGCCACCCTACACTTTCTTGTGGTCTAATTGATTTATGTCAACTTTAATTTTCAGTATGTTTTAATTAAATATGGAAACTGTTAGATTAGGGGATTAAAAATTCTTCTACATATTATATGTAAAAAATAGTTCGAAAATAGGTACTCTGCAGAAAAAACAAGAATCTGCCTTTTCTAAAATAACAGACTCTACTGTCTATGATAAAAATCATTATTTTTCTATGAGAAACCTGATGGCAGATTTTCAACATGCATATGGAAAGAGCCACTCCACCCCAACAATGGCTCACACGTGATGCCTGGCTCAAAGAGAGGTAAAAGAAGAATATAGTTTGTACTCTGTTCCACAATTTCTCTGATGCCTTTGACATCGTCGATCATGAACTACTTGAGAAAGCTTTTTTGTTAAAGGAGCTACACCTGATGTTAAATCCGGCTATTTTAGTTAGCGAAAGCGGTTAGTATTTAGCTTTAGCGTGTTGCTCTTTCTCTGCCAATGGGGTAAACTTCTGGAACTTCCAGACTCCTAGGGGAACGCTCTTTCTTGATCATCGGAATCCGGAAGTTAACCCAATTGGCAGAAAAAGAGCATCACGCTAAAGCCAAAAACTAGCCGCTTTCGCTAACTAAAATAGCCTGACTTAACATCAGGTATAGTTCCTTTATGGCTTTGAGCAGTCAGTGATAACCTGGTTTTAAAGCTACCTGAACAGTGTTTTTTCAAGGCATTTTCTCGTACCACTCGGTCCATTATTATTTTCTGTTTAACAAATTTTCAACCATATATTTAGATAACGCAACCACATCAGCACGCACACACACTGATCTGGAAACTGTGTTAAATAATTAAAAAAACACTTTTTGTTAAAAAAAAGAGAGATTAATTACTGAATATGTAGGCTATGGGTTACTTTAAAATGCAAACATTTATTTGCTTTATAGTGAGTATAACAGGTTTTCCCAGTTGACTCTGAATGCAGCATAAATGCAATGCAACAGTGAGAAATATCATGGCTCCCTCAAAGAACATATTAAACTAGAGAAATACAGAAATCCAGTTAGTAGAGCACCTCCACAGAAGCTGCCTCTATATGCTTCTGCTGTATATGTAGATTGTGTATACATAAGTTTGCTCAGGAAATCGTGAGTTCAATGAGTTCAGCTTGTATTTCCATCATAACAAATATATATTCTAAAAATGTCCAATGATTTGCATGGACTTGAAACCTGTCCAACCTGTGCCCTGCTTCTTGCCTTGTAGCAGCCGGGACAGGCTCCAGCTGACCCATGACCCTGCACTGCACAAACCAGATATATGAATGTAATTTAAAATGATTGTTTATTTCTTGCAGTCATGTTGTAACTTTCCAATTTTCCTCATCCAGATGTCACAATGTAATATAAAAATAAAGATAAAATAAGAAAGCTGAAACTTCCTGTAAATGGTTTAAACCTTCCCCCGCTGTGGGAATATGGTCATGCTGTTTAAAGTCCAACAAAGCTTCTGGAGTAGAAAGGTGTGAACATCATTGCATTAAGAGATCGCCGTGTCCTGTCCATAATGTAATAAAGCTGTCTGAGGTCTTCCTTTCCTTCTGCTGCTGTGTTTGGACCTTTGCCCGATGTCCTCCATCTATCTAATGGACAGCCTCCTTGCTGACATACAGAGCTTTTATTGGTTGAGATCAAGCCTTGCGTGTGTGTTTGTTGGAGTGTGGGCTGCTGAGGGGGCACTTTACAAGATGCTGCTACTGCCAGGGATCACTGGCCCACTTGGCATAGAGCTTTCCCTTTTTCATCCTGTCTTTACACTCTTTCAAGCCCACTCATGACTATAAATTCTCTCTCTTGTTAATGACAACCTATTAGTCAATGATCAAATTCCGTAAATTTTGGTAATGTCAGT
>JBBDHI010000017.1:18459092-18469830 GCA_037177115.1 Craterocephalus stercusmuscarum
AGAACCTAAAAGCTATAGTGGCCTGTCCAACTTTTGACGGGTAGTGTTTTACAAAGGCTTGAGCATGATAGTAAAATGAAAGGAGTGCATTAAGTTGATCTGGGTCATATTCATCTGATAGATTCCAGTTTGCTCATGTGAAAGTCTTCCTAACGCAGGGAGTCCATCGTGGGATTCTGCAGGGTTTTGTGCTTGGACCAGTACTTTTCAATTTACACATTTCCTGGCAGGAAAAAGTCACAAACAGCTGACCTCCAAAACATACAAAATAGCCTTTTTTTTTAAAATAATGCTAAGTCTAAACAATATAATTATTGGCGATTGACACTGGCATAACAGGCGGTTGAAATGAAACAAGTACGGAAAAAGCAAAGAAATCTAACAACCATCTAAGTCTGATTCAGATGGAGACAGATGAATCAGTGTGACTAAAAAAAAATCCCTTCCCATCACTCTGTTACTGCTGAAATTAGGATGTTATACGGTCAGATAATAACTACAGGAAAGTCATGAACATCAGTGTACATCCAAATGTCACAAGTCCCAGGAGGATGCCACTTGGAGTTTTATTAAAGGGGCTGTGTGACATTACTGTTAAGTTTCCACAGTTTCAAATGGTTCAGAGCACCCTTGAGTTAGATGGATCAAAGTTTGAATTCTTGAAGATCTACATGTAGGGACGTTTAGGCCAGAGGGTATGTGGTCCATGTTATAAAGAAACTGAAATGCTTCAAATATGGGAGGTGTTTAAAATCCTCAGTGGATTTCTGATTGTGACATAAGTCAGCCAAACATACAGCGCTTGGCAGAGTTTGAATGTTGCTCTGACATTTAAAAATGAATGATTTGCTTTTGGTTGTTGTAACTCGGTGCGATAAAGGTTTCCCACATGTGGAGGACATATGGAGAAGTTTTGGTGGCTCCTAATAAAAGATCCAAATAAAGTTAAACATCCGTTAATAGCAATCAGATGTCTGAAAGATTGTTTCTGGAGTTGGTTCAAGCATCAACTGTATGAAAGCTGTTCAAACGGTTTCCAGAAATGTTCACATAAAAATATTTTTGCTTGCCATGCCTTTCTAATATACACACACTGAAATCTCACTATACCATTTACCCCCCCCAACTCTACATCTTACCACAAAGGTCCCAGCTGAAGATCTCAGCTTCTTTTCCCATACGTACTGCAGGCTTTATTGGCGCCCGCAGACTGAAGCAGCTTTTTTCCTCCTCAAAAACATTCAGAAGATTTGAGTGAAAGTTAAATAGACTAAGCTACTGTGACTTAGGAAAAGTTTTGAGAATAACTGAATGCACAGGACAAATTTCCAGTGGGTTAGTGTGTGTTTTATTTTTGTTTTTTTTGCTTTGTGCAGTTCTTCAAAAGTTATTACTGTTCAGATAACTTTGTACTTTTGATGATTCTTGTAACTACTGATTAAACTTAGTTTGGTGTCTTAACAGTGAGCAAAACAACGGGAGATACACATAGATCCCAGCATGTAAGGGCGCCGTTTAGCAGCATGGATGTGTGAGAATTGAGCATTAATTAGACATAACACTGCAAAAAAAAAATAAAAAGACATAACACAGCAAACCAACAGAAACTCCCTGCCTGCAGCTCAAGTTTTTTTGTTTCCTTTTTTAGTTTATAGCTGTCATTTCCTGTGTTGTTTTGAAAGCGCCGATTTAAGATATCTGTACTTCCTGTCTCAGTAATTAACCCCCCCTCACCCTAATTGGTTCCACCTGCCCCATTACCCTCATTCTGCTTTGGATTCAGGGTGCAGTCATGTTATCAACAAACAAAAAACAACAAAAACGATGTGTTATGTCAGTAGAACCAAGCTAATCCTTCACCTAAATGGAAATTGTAATGAGGTCAATCTAAGAAGAAAAAGCCACCCACCCGTCAGCCACATGCTTTTTGCTGCGGGTGGTTGTAGAGGAGCTGAAGCCTCATCCAGCAAGCACAGAGCGAGAAGCGACTGCCAGTCTGTGGCATCGACACAGACGGGAATTCATCTTCATGGTAAGTTTAGTCAGTGAAGCTGAAGTCTTGCGACTGGAGGCAGCACTTTAGTACAAGCAAAACATGCCAGGTGCACACAGAGAGGCTCCAGCTGAGCAGCAGGTGCAACCCGCTGCGCCGCCCTCAAGGAAAACATGATGGAAAAATCATTAAGACTTTGGAAAATGCAGCAGAGGTGCAAAGTGAAGGTTGAACTGGATGATGGCATGGCACATGTTGTTGATGCACTTAAAGTGCCAACATGGATGACCTGATGAAAAATATGACTTGTCATGACTTATTACCCCTATGAGTATGACTGTGTAATAAATCAAGTTCTGCTGCTGTACTGTTCTGCCAGTGCTTCGCTCATGTTTAATTCAAAGTCTGGCGAGATGGCGAGAGTCAGGTCTCACATCTTTTTTCTGGAAAATGACTATGATCTGATCTGATCATAAGTCCATGAAGGTGCATTTGAATCCTCTAAAGGCAAGGAATTGTGGGAAAGATTCATGTAGTTTAACATTCATAAGAATGGTACGTTGTTTCCCAGGCTGCCACTTCCAGTACAAACGCCCAGATCATTTCACTCAATCAGGAACCTTCCTGACCTAAACAAGGTATTCTGTTCTCACTGTGCTCTTTTCCTAGTGTCTCAGGACTTCCACATTTAGCGTCTACACCTTGTTTCCTTGTGATTTCCTTGTGCCAGCCACAGAACTGGGCTCCCCTTTCATTGTATTTTGCTTCCAAGGAGCCAGACTTTCTGAAGGTATTTCAAAGTTTGTTAGTTTTTTTCTTTAGTTTTGCTGCTTTTCCAATCATTTTCAGCGCAGTCTTTTCTGCTGGGTCTCTTTTCTGGTTTCTTTCACCACTTGACATTAACCTATGAATCATTCAGGCATAAGAAAGGAACCAAACTCAACAATAAACCAGTTCTGTTAACACATAACAGAAAATCTACCAAAGAGAGGATCCCACATTGCTTTGGGAATGTGAGATCAGAGAACGGAACAAAAGGCAGCCAAAATCCAAAGAAGAGCTTTGGAGAGTCCTTCAAGAAGCCTATTCCTAATTATTCCTATAAGCTACTTCAAGAAATAACAAGGAAACCTCAGGCTGAGTTGAAGAATGGTCAGACAAAATACTTGCAAGCTCATTAGAAATGTACTTTTTTTGCATTTCTGTATATGTTTGCACATGTTCACTAAATTACAGTATAAGAGAAATAAGAAAAGAGAGAGAAATGCATGACAATCTGGTCCTGGAGTCACATCAGCTTTGAAAAAGGACATGAATATTTTGTGCTTTCATAAAGCAAAGAAATTTTAATGTCATCCGCAAGAGTTTAAGAAAAATGTGTTGTGTAGGTAAGAATCTGGAGCAAATGTGGTCGAGCAGAGAAAGGGATGAAAAGAGCAGGAGAATCCCAGACATCACAAACAGGAAAGCAAACCGATGAGGAAAACAGACAAACAGGAGCAGACTGACAGAACGACACTGGGAGAAGAAAATAAAAAGGCAGACACATGCACGAAAAATTATGCTTTAATATCATGTGCGGCTGAGACAAGTTCAGGAAGAATGTGCACGTTCAGCAAATCTCAGGAGCCGGAGTCATGGAGTGCATTCTGCAACATCAGCCCGTAATGAAACGTAAAGCCTTGCAGCCGCTGAGCAGCTCCAAACTGCTTTTACATCTCACTAAAAAGTCCTGCAGACGTTGTTTCCGTGCGCACAACTTTATACACTCCGCTCCACCTTTTAGAGGCTTCATTTGGCTTAACAACCTCTGCATGCAGTTCTCACATTAAATCTGAGGCAGTGTAGAAGTTGTTCAACCCCCATGACTCAGTGTAACTGTAAAAGGCTAAAAAAACAAACTGTTTCTTAAAAAGTGGGTCATCTTTAAGAAATGAGACCCAAATGTCAAAGCAATGCTGTAACCTAGTTCTAGATGCCAAAATGAACCATTTTAATCAACATCCCGACTGTGCAGACATGAAATGAGATCATGAAAGTGTATGTGCTTATGTTTTCTTTACATGGGGCCAGGTTGCAGGGTAGTAGAGTGTCCTCAGAGGGGGTTGAGTTTCTTTTAACCGTCCACTTGCTGGAGTTCATTTAATAAAGATAAAAACTAAAACACACGCTGCCACGCATAGAATGATTCAGAAACTGCTTGGATGGAAACTCATCTACATTGAAATATGACTCGTTTTACAGCAGCTCAGGAAATTTTCACTGGGTGCCTCGGAAAATCAGTAGCACTCACCACAGTCTGCCTCATACATGGTTCGCTGGGAATGGCTTCGCCGTTTAGGCTGCGAACATGACAAAGACACAAATGTGGCCATGCAGTCTGCCCCTAACACTGCGCCCACACGCTTTTTTGATGTCCAAGTGAACTTCACCCAAAAATATGGACTGCTAATTCTGTGCGTTCCCCCTGCGTCTCCTGCCTGTTTTAAACAATCTTCGACGGAGGAGGAATTGCGGCTTTGAATCCGTGCCAGAAATTCCTTCATCTGACTGTAAAGCGTGATTTATGAGTGACACAAGAGAAACACGGAGACAGAGAGGGAGAATAGGAATCGAGAGGAAGCAGTCGGGGGTTGTTATGGGGAAATACAGTAAGTTTCCAAGCCTTGAGCGAAGTTAAAGGTCTTCCAGGCAACAGGTGTTGGAGGCTTTTCATTCACAAGTTTGCAGGCGCACATGTGGTCCCCGCTACCAATCAACATATGTAAAAGACATGCACACCAAAAACCTTGGGAAAGATACACTATCTTTGCAACCTGTAGCCTCACACGTGTGCAAGTGCTTGAGTGTGATTCATATCATGATTTAAGATACGCACACATGCCGTTAATTGACTCACTGGTGAAACTGTACAGAGTGTGTATTCTCAGCTGGACTATGCTCCTTAAAGGCTGCAAGAAACGAATGATGTCAACTTATAACGGAGCTACTCTGATTAGGTCCAAACGCTATCAAATAACACTGACGAAGCACAGGTTCATACTCTGACACTCACATATACAAATCACTATAAATATCATTTTAATGACATATAAAAACCTATAATTTCTCTTTATCAGCAGTAAAAATAAAATTTCTGTTTAGATAAAGCACACTTTCTTGCAATCAAACAGTTTATGGCCATGTGACTACCGGTTGTGCATGCCAGAGCTAATCCCAAAGCTCCCATTAAACTTTACATGAGGCGGGGGTTACTCATGGCTTCAGATGGGGGCTCATTGTAATGCAGGAACAAGTGGGAAGCCCTTTTGAATGGTCACTCTTGTTGTCCGAGACACATGAGGACTGTGTGCCTCTGAATGCAGCTTTAAGCTGCAACATCTGCATCAACTTCAGGCCATAAACGTCCTGTGAGGACAGAGGAGTGAGGGGCAGGAACAAGTTGAGATGATGAGATGTTTTGGAGCAGAACACTTTCATGTCAAACTCTGTGCAGAAATGACCCCAAATGCTGAATTATTTGCAAAAACTCTTGAAATCAACCAATAGTGGATATATTTTAACAACAATTCAACATCAAACAGAAGCAATGTCTCAGTTTGTTTTGGGTAATACTACTGATCCTGTGTTAATGAAAACAAACTAAGTGTTACCTTTCCCGCAGGCTCCGCGCTGAATGAAAATAACAGGTGGCTGCTGCAGTTTCTGCGCCCGGCGGCTCACCCTCTTCAGCTCACAGATATTCCGGTAGGACACCCCATCGCTGCCGCACACCGGATCGGTAGATTTGCACATGCACACTCCGCTCTTGCTTCTCCTTCTCACCGTGACAGTGTACGCGACCCCGCTGGAGACCGAGCACTCGAGCCCCTCGCCGCATACCGGGTCACCGAGCTTCCCGCTGCCCCCGCAGGCTTCTCCCTCGCCGGAGCCGCATACCAAGCAGCATTGGCAGACATCGAGGGTTTGCCCCGCCGGACAGTCCGCTGGTAACCGGGGACACATAGACTTGTCGCAACGAGCCGGACATCCAACAACATATCGGCTGGAGATTTGCGCATCTACGGGCATCGATGGGCAGGCTGCGATTACGCACAACAACAGCGACCAAATCATGATTAAAACTTTGAGCGGGGTTTAAAAAGATAACGAAAAAGTTTTAAAGAGATTGAAAAGTTCGCTCTCAGCTTGCAGTGTCATGGGATGAGAGAGCTCAGAGCTGAGGGGGAAGTCATTTCAGCTGGAGAGGCATTTAACAGAGTCTGCGTAACCAATTACGCGACTCGACGTTTTCGCTGGCAACACATCAAACAGGCAACTCGCTTTCTGGACCTTCGGAACAAGCCTTGCGATTGGTATGGTGCGTTCACGTGACCGTTGACAGAATAGCTGAGTTGATGCTCCTCCAGAAGTGTGAGGAAGAAGTGAAATGAGAGGAGAGAGCAGAGGAAAGTGACGGGAAGTGAGGGAAAATACTGCCTACACTGTTTATTTCAGCGTGCACATGAAACAGCACCAGTGAACTCACTTCGGTTCCCCCATCTAAAGAGTTGAGGGAGGCGGCAGCCTCTCTTTGTACCTTTGGAGGACCCTCTTGAAATAGCTCAAAGTTTGTTGGCTGAAAATATTATGAATATACTTAAAGACAAAAACGAGAAGAAGAAAAAAAAACACCAGTGGAATTGAGGAGTAATGCAGCCCATGTGTTTTTCATCCTGCACCGCTCTCCTCTCCACGCAGCCTGCAGGCCTACTGTAGCCTATTTCCTCACACTTTTTCTGTTGGGTTTTTTTTTGTTCTACTATTCCCTCATAAATTAGTCACTCTTGGCATGAATACAAGCCTTATGGCTAATTAAAAAAATTAGGGGTGGAAAAAGGTCGGATGAATTGTGGGATTTGTTGGAGTTAATGCTGCACATTGATGCCAAACTTTTCAGATTTTTTTTTTTACCAAAATTTGAGGGGACAATATCTTTTTCTCATGACACACGAATAGCATCTTATATTTTATTTATTTTAAAATGTGCTCATTTTAAACAAGACTCCATTTGTTTATTTCTTTTTTTAACCTGTGATTTTGAAATGTGTGTTAAAAACATGACTGGGGAACAACAGAGCTCTCTTTGATTTAAATGTCTGTGGTGAAGCTGTGAGAGTCTAATCAACTCCACTGTAATAAATCAGCATCATAAAACGCCTCAACACAACATGATTGATTGTGGGCACAGGGTTGTTTAAATGGCCCCTGATGGATGAATGCAGATGAACTGCTGCCTGCAAATGGAGCTGAGGGCTGAGACACCCTGTGGTGCGCCAGAGGTCGGGGTAACACAAGCATCTGTATCTAAACGCCAATTAGGAAAGGGACATAAAGAGGTGGAGGGTAGCTCTGGAAACACTGGGAATGTACACAATGTTGACCCAGAATTTAGGTTGAGCTCTTTTTTAAAAATGTAATGAGAAGCTGTTTATTTGAGAAAAAAAAGGGGGGAAAAAAACAACACACATTTTTGGCTGATGCAAAAATGAATGAAACTCAAAGCAGCAGTAAGGCCGGAGAGTACAGTACCAACAGCCCCTCTCTATGGCAATGCACTGGTGAGAAACGGTGGGAAAATCTCTAGATGAAAACAACCTCATCTATAAGCAACACCCATTCTTCAACCGAGGGCAGCAACGCAGCCGGGGACGCACGCTGCTGAGGTCTGTGTGATCTCTCCTCTCCAGTCTGCTGTGATGTCTCGGCTGCGAGTGAAGATCTCGAAGGACCAAAGCGAGGCTGGAGTGTCTGAAACCACACGAAAGCCTTGCAGCCTCCAGTTCTGAGCAGCAGTGTGAAGAACATCCAGCTGTGTATGTTGTTTTTCCATCTTTTAGTGAACAGCTTCACATGATCCCTCTCAGCGCTGTAAAATCCACAATAAGCTGGAGATTGAACCCAGAATATGTCACAGCTTGTTCGCTCAGTGGCGCTCCATGATCTCACTCTGTAAAACCATCTGTATACAGTTTCCAGCCATGTAGGAGGAACTTCTTTGTTACATGATGACAAGAACTTTGCTATTAAAAGCATGCTTCTTGGATTTTACTTCAACACCACAGTCTGAATTTCAGTTTTACTTACTAAGTTTAACTTTTTCTAGCGGCCAAAGCTGCAACTTAGGATTTTATCCTCATGGATGAATTGGTAAAATATGATGTAATATTATCAATTAAAGCTGTGAAACTGTGCACAATGAATGCATTATTAAAATGATTGTTGGGAATTGCTTTGTCATCCCTAACAGGAATTTCCTTTGAATTATTAAATTTTCTGTTATTTTGTACCAAGTTGTTTTCATTACATATTTTTACTACATTTGCCTATTTTGTGGGACATACCGTTTCTCACTTTTCCTTAGATTTTAATCTTGGATTCCTTTTGATTGACAGTTTGATCCAGTGTTGTTCAATAGGATAAAGCAGCATGACTCTGCTGTAAAGTTGCATCACGTTTTTTTTCCTTCCCAGTGCATTAGTTTTAATCAGTTTCATACCCAAGTAGCTTTCAGTACATTTTCAGATATTTTACAGTTTTCTTTTTTATGTGAAACACTGACATTTCCATTTTGGAAATTGAATCACTTTCATCAATCACTCCAGAATCTCAAACTAGAATGGCGGCAAATAAAAGTTATAGTGGGGACAGATTTCTCTCACTCCACAAGAGGGCAGAGGAGGATTTGATCAGAGTCTGCACAGAGTCAAATCAAGCAGAATTTTTTCCTCTGCAGTCTTCGGAAAGCTCTCAGGTTCCACCACAGACTGGATTTTTTTTCTGACGACGATAAAAGAAACGCCTCAGCACATTTTCAGTGTTTATTTCTTTCAAGTCATCCACATAATAAATAGAGACAATTCAAACCAGTTACACTAGACTGAAAAGGGACTGAAATTGCCTGACTTTACCAAACTGAAACAAGACAGGCACTTAAAAAACAAACAACAAAAAAGATTAGTGTGTATTGTTTTAGCAGGTTTACAGTGGGACATGTTGAAATAACACCATGAGGCAGCTGCACAGATGCAAGAGAACAGGACATGTCTAAAAGCATATAAAAAATAAATCTGTGTCTAGTTTGCAAATTCACAACAACCAGAGCGTCTTTAGATAAGCAAAACCTAAAATAAAAGAGAGACCACCTGAAAAATCAAAACATTGGCATGCAACAGAAGTGACAAAATCTTTGTGTTCTTTCATTCTAAGCTTCAGTCTGTCGGAAACAAACCACAGTAAACCCTGCTTTACTGGGTTTTATCATGATTTACAAAATACAGAAGTGCACCCCTTGTTTTCTTATCAGGAGTCCACTAAAAGTGAAGCGTAGTTTGCAAAGAGGCTTGTTTGAGTTGCGGAGTGTTGCACATGCTGTGACATAAACCTGCAGACGTCTCGCTGAACAACCAGAAATAGATCAACGGTAAGAACTAATTATGGAAGATTTACACGTGAGTGCATGCTAACAGTTTACCGAAGGAAATATTAAGCCTCCTAGAAACTTAAAACAACAAAGAAGCTGCAGCTTTTCAAAAAAAAGGAATAAATGTGGCTGCGAAACATTTAGTCTGTACATGTTCCTGTCGTTTCATCCAGTGTTACATTAATGAGTAAATAAATGGACCACACAGCTTTGTACTGGTTGATTTTTCAGGTATAAAACAGAATACATCCTTAAAAGCTCCCGTTTTTTTCTTGGCACAAAGTGGCTTACAAAAACTCATTGTGCCCGTACAGGTTAAAATAAAGCTCTGCTATTAATTTCTAATCAGAACAAGTTAAGTAAAATATGTAGTTTTGCTTTGACAACATCAACACTTAGTTAAATAACTGTGCCATTTGAACTGCGGCAGCGGGCAGGAGGATGGGTGGCCGGGGGTGGGGTGGGGTTGGGGGGGTACCGGGTCGTCTTTGGCACATGAGTGCAGTTCAAAGCTGACCAACTCGTTTGTCTTGCACTCAGATGAAGGAGCTCCAAAAGATGAGTTTGTGATACAGCTTTGTTTAGAAATCCAACGCGGGCTCACAGAGTTTCCTCCTTATCCGTCCATCTCAGTCCGCATCCTCCCGGAGAAGATAGCTTTCAAGTTTCTGGGTCAAACCTCACTCACTGGCAGATCGGCATCATCTAGGTCCAGGGGGATTTCCGGCATTTGGGGCTCAAAGCTGCTCCGCCTTCTCCACGGCGACTCCTCAGACTTAGCGATGGCGGTCGCTGGCGGTTGGCAGGTCACTTGGCCAGGTGCGTCTCCTGCAGGGACAGGCGTGCTGGCACGTGGCTGTGACTGGGGCGTGGCAGCAGGCTCATGAAGTGCTCGCTGTCCCACGCCAGGCTGCGAGCGTGAGCCGCACGTGACAGCAGCGCCCCGCTCGGGGTAGCATGGTGGCATGGCAGATATGGGCGAGCGAGGGACGGGGGGACCCGCGGGGCTGCGGTAGAAACTGGAGCGGCTGCCATGGTCCTGCAGGGGGACATAGAGAGGAGAACAAAGAGGGACAGAGGCTGCTGTTAGTGAGAAGAGCCGTATCCTGATGTGTGTAGCTTATGTTGAAAAGTGAGTTACAGACTTGGAGTCAGCACCAGCATGTGGAGTCAGATGCAGCTGGAAGGGTGAAGAAGCTGAAGAATGTAGCATTGCTAGATAGTGGACATGGCGGTGGTAGTAGTAGCAGAAGTAGTAGTAGTAGTAGTAGTAGTAGTAGTAG
>JBBDHI010000017.1:18571834-18581994 GCA_037177115.1 Craterocephalus stercusmuscarum
TATATATATATCAATGTAATATTACATTTTTTATAAAAAAAATATTTTCATATAAAAAATGTTATATATAATTTTTATTTTATGAAGACACCTGCCTTGCACAGGATGCAGTGACTAAGTAAATCATCCCTTCGCTTCATCTGGGGACTCAAGAACAAACAGTGTAATGTCTGTGGCGTCTTTCTCACTCAGACAGACAGACCTGAACAAATGTGGGATGACAGGCAGGCAAGTGAGATAATAAATCCTTCCTTCATGGCACGTCTCCACTTCAGGCAAGTTGTAGACAGCATGGTGCCATTCAAGTATTTCGGTATCTTAATCAGTTTATGTCTGCGTGTTTTCTCATGTGAAAGTTCGAGTTTAAATTAGCAACAACTGAGGATAGTATCACAGCTATAATGTGGACAGAAACAGTAGGTCCAAAATGACAGCATGTTCAAACAGGAACACTTGACAAGTTAAAATATGTCTTAGATGAGACGCTGTCAATTTATATATGTGAGAAATAAACAATGAAAAGTTGAATTCCTCACTCATGATTATAAAATGTTTTAAATGTCATTGTGTTAAAGTAAATTTCAGCTAACTAATACACAGCTCAGGTTGGATTTTCATCTGTGCATTCCCTCATGAGGAAACTGATCATTTCTTTCTTTCTTCATCACCCACATTCAGGGGTGCAACACACACCTGTGGCCCGTCGGTCAGAGCTCTGTTTGCACATTTGGTATTTTTTTCTGACCTTATAAAGGCTGTTTCCCTTTCAGTAGCTGATGCTGTCTGGTAGTTTTACCATCAGCTAGTGGATAAAACCTCTGTTCTTTTACAATTCACAGGATGTTCAGTCTAAGAACCACTAGGTTTTATTTTTAGATGATGGCAAACTGATGGAAAATAAAATCAATGGCAATTCAGTCTTGAGACAGGAAAAAGAATACAGGGTGCTTATTTTAGGTTGATATGGATCAAAGTTTTTCAGCATCCACTATTAAAGCTAGCTATTGTTTACTGCTTGGTTGCTTCATGAGTCTAAATGACGACCGTGTTATGCTGTCAAATATTAAAAAATCATGTTAAAATTACCCTGAAAGGACCAGAAAGTGATGGGATTTAGAACAAACCTGAAGCAAATCGCAGTCTTTCCCTCATATTTCAATAAATGTCCAAATAAAATCCCACACAGTTGTATTCAACAGCTGGGAACAGAAACTGCTTACTTTTTATGGCTTTTGTTTCACTGCAACCTAAACATAATTTATCATGAGCCACTGAAGCTGGCCTGTGTTTGTAGCCTTGTGTATGATTCATCTGCTGCTGCTGGGTGCAGATAAACCATTAAATCCTGGTTGCAGAGATAGAGGCTGCTCATGCGGACAGACATCTGTATGCCTCTGGCTCTGAACCATAACACTGTCCACACTGTGAGGAACATGATAGATGAGAGCACGCACGGTGTGAGTATGTGAATGTAAATGTGTTCCTGTGATGAGCACCGATACAATGCCAAGACTTATTTCTGTTTATGCCGACTCCGTCTTTTACTGTATATCAAAATCATATCAAGGTAATAACGCATAAATGTTTTATACATAATACTAAACATTTTGGCTGTTTTTTGAAGGCCTTAACTTTGATTGACAAATAGGAGACCATCGTGTGCCAAGAGCCCTGTTCAAAATCGAACTTTCTTTCCCTTGTTTACACCATTCTTCCCTTTATTTCTTTCACTTTTTCCTCTTACTTTTATAACTTATTTTCCACTTTTGAATCTTAAAAAAAATGCAAACGAACCAGAATGTGCAGGACAACGAAATTCTAGTACCAGGTGGATGATATCTCTGTTTATCTTTAGTCGGGTTCAGAAATAAATCTTTAATATGGTCACATAATATGCAGTCAAGAATACATGTAAGTCAGGTTGAAATGTACCAGCTCTTTTTTAAATATTATTGGAGGGGCTTATCTTCATCACATTTATTATGAGAAATTGTGCCAGAGAGCACTGTTGTCAGTAAATATAAAAAGCTTCTAAATTTGCAGCTTTCTTGCCCGTTTCTTTTATTTGGTAAATTTTTTTATGACCATGCGCCAAATTTATCAACACTCCGGCACTTTTACTTTTATTTGCACTGTACTTTTCAATCTTCTTTAAACAATTAACCTATGGGCAGCCATTATTAACACCTCACAAATTCTGTGGCTTGGGTTTCTTATTTGTCACATGAGCCATTCATAAAAACATAATGAAATTCACCGTGATTCACACATTAAGACAAACTGGGTTGATATTCCTCCAAATTTTTAGACTTCTTAAATAAATGTCATAAGGTGTTCATATTTTTGATTTGTACAGTATCTATCACTTATATTAATGGTTAACAAAGCTGATTATAATGCTTTGACCTCTTTCAAACTAAACTTTCCAGAGATAAATTTTCCTCTGGTCACAGTGTTTTAGTGCTTTTTGAAATGCACTTATTAATAGGATCATTTAAGTTTGATTTAATGCAACCATATAAAGGTACATCACCGAAGAAGAAAAATTTATGTTTGAAGGTAAAATTCTTGAATAGAAAAGTTGAGCTGGATTTTATCACAGAATAATTCATCTTGATCTGCTCAGTTAAAGTAATGGGACTGATGGAAGGTCAGAAATAAAATCAGACTTACGTCAATATGTTAAATGTTTTCACATGTGTATGTGATAGTTACCAAAATTTCAAGTCTCTAATTAACAGTACTACTTTCTGACCTTAAAAGTCTGTCCTTATGACCCGTTTTGATGGCACACTGACATTCTTTATGCACATTCCTGGAGTTGTCATTCCAGAGAAAGAGAAACCGCACTTCACTGTTTTTATCCAACCTGCAAAATAAATACTCAATTATAACATGGACACACAACTTACAGTAGTGTTGGTGGTTTCACTGCTTATACAAACCAGAAATGGACAAGTTGGTGACCAATTCAGAAAATACATCTGACAATATCAACAAAATTTAAGGTAAACTAAGAGCAGGATTTTTCTTTTTCATTTACATTATTTGGTAAGAGGAGTTTAGGTCAGCCCCCACGAACTGAGCCGGGGAAAAGATGGCCTTCTCTCCTCGAGTTCCGGAAAGGTGACCAGGACTTTTTTCTGTATTTTTTATATATGTGTTGTACTGTAGTGGTGAAAAGAATGGAGCCCTAAAGTATTCAGACTCATCTATGCCAGTAAATATTGGGTGATCCATGGATGAGATCATAAGTACAAGCCACTACAGAGTGTTTTCTCCCCAAATTGACTGTGTTTTACTGAAAATGGGTGAAATGTAAAAGAATCCAGTGAGAACTCAGAGTAAACTTGGTACTCATCCACACAGAGTGTAGGTGGTTGTCCTAGAGTTTGGATCTACAGTATTGTATGTCCCATCTGTTCAGTTGGAAGATTTAACGCATGTATATACAGTATATATGTGTGTGTGAAAGAATCAGAACAAAAACATCAATCTATCTTTTTTTTTATCCAGCAGCTGCTTTCTTCCCTCATGCAGCTGAGCTATTTGTCAAATGTCTCACAAGGACGTCTTCTATAGCTTGTTAAATGCATCCTCAGAAATGAATGGCTTGAAAAGTTTTTGTATGTCCAATATAGGCAGGAAAGGCTCAAATCAAGTGTTTTTCGTTTTTCCCTATTCACGAGCAAAGATGAAAAATTTGGCAGTGAAATTCTGCCACATACATCACCACATCATCACATTTCAGCAAAGGAGGCTGTAAAGTAGATTGAAAAGAGTTTGAATACAGCCTTGACTGTTGTTTCAAACAGCAAAGTTTGAAGTGAACTTTTTTTTTTTTTTGATGATAAAATCATAAAGTGCTTTACAAAAACCTTCACTAACACGAAAACATGAAATTCACAAGATACAGACAGCCAAACAGTGGAACAGCCAAAATGATGGAAACCAGTAACACCAGTTAACCTTTGGCATAAATGTGACTGTAGCCGAGTGAGTTTAGTGTTCTAAGGTTTGGGGCCAGCGGAATAACAGCCTCTGTCAGGCGAGTGGCTGGGACAGCAGTAAGTTTTGGGTTTAGGATCTGAGCAAGCCCGTGGCTGTTTGACCTTTTCTGCCTAGCCACAGCACCAGAAATGGATTGTAAATGGTGAGGAAAAGTTTGAGTGACAAAACCAAAAGCGTCGCAATGGTCAATACCGGATGAGATGAAAGCATGAATGAGGATGTCCATATCTGCAGAGGAGACCACAGCCATCAGTTTACTGATGTAACATAGGTGGGGGAAGAGCTCCTCCAGCAGAAAACGCAAGGAACATTCATAAAACCGCTCTTGGTCTCATAAAGATGTTAATATTCCTTTTAAACTCCATGGAAGTTTAACTAGAGGTGGAGCTGCTCATATTTTTCTAGTGGCAGCCCAGCAATTTATTCTTACTTCTGACAATCCAGTTAAGTTAGACTTTTTATTCATTATGTACCAGCTCAGATGGTAATAAAACCAACCAATAAATCTGATATAAGATGGGACAATATCAACCAAATAAAATAAAAATGATTTATTCTTTAAAAAGTTCAATCTTTTTGAGCCAAGACAACTATATATAAAACATTATTGAAATATCTTCACCCCAGCGTTTTCCTTTAAAAACAGAAAACATGTATTGTGCGCAGTGACACTGCTATAGGAGAGATAATGTGAAGTCATTTTCACACCTGCAGGTTCATGAGAGGAAGACAGATTTAGCAGCGGATCAGATTTTAACACACCGGCTTGCAAATTAGCAGATTTTACTGCCACAGCAAAACTGTTTGCAAGTTTCTCAGATTTGCAATGTGGTTCCAAAACAGTGTGTGAAACGTGCAGGAATCTGAGTGGCACATTTCAGATCCAATAAACAGATTGTTTTTGTAGCACAGTAGTCCAATTTCTCTCCTTTTGTCTGCACCTGGTCTGTGCAAACATCCATGGAACAGCATGCCGACACTGGGATCACATGCAGATTCATTTAGATTCTGAAAGATAAAAATCCTTTTCCTAAATGGCTGGTAGGTGGGTAGCACTAGCAGCTTAATTTTACTATGAGACCCTTTTTAAGCTGTTATTGTCGAGCGTTAGCAAAGTCAAAGTCATCTTACTTTCACCATGAGTTAGTGCTGCAAATGTGAAAAAGGAAAAGAGCCATCACAGTTCAATGTACATAATGCCCGGGAGGAAATCAGTGCATATCAGTAGAAAGGCACCCGCAGGCTGAGTTTATTACCCGGTGCTACAGCTAAACAGCTTTCAACTCTGTTCCAGCTGCCACTGTAAAAGAAATGAATGAACATGTTACTAGTAGTGATGTGAAGGAGATCCTATCAAAAACTGTACAGTTGCCATCTTTCTGTACGATCATCCTTGTAATTAGTTGATGCACCACTGAGGCAAATGTTGACCAACAAATATGCCTTTAACTCCTTACTGTAACTATGTCTGACTACATTACTATTTATAGATGTTGAATCAGGAGCGGAGAAGAAGTGAGGATCTGAAATCCTAAAAGAAAAACATTCAAATATTTTTACAGAAAGGTAGAAGGGGGCATTTCTGAGGCACAATGGTGAGAAGCTGGTATTAGATTCTCACCACAGTCTGAAAAATGGAGTCCAAAACAAACATGCAGACAGATTAAATTTCTCTTTCAAAACTAGTGTGTTGTCATAGAAACTCCCAGCGGGCGATGTAATTCTGATTATAATTAAGCCCAATAACTTTGCTGAGGGTTTTGTGTTAATCAGCAGGACATGAAGCCAACATTAAAAGGACTGATAAGTTCATCCTACTGAGCTGTATTCCAGCGGAGCACTGAGGATGTGCAAGCGGGTTCGGCAAAGTGGAACCAAAAAAAGAGGCCATAGTGATTCATTATTTTTCCCTTAGTTAAATATATTAAAGCAGCAAGCATAAGCTGTTAACAGAAGGATCTCGTGTGGCATTGGGGATTAGATTTTTCGACAAACAAACTGAGATCCTCTCGTCTAAAAACCTGCATTTTCATCCTGTTTTAAGCAGTGTAACATCACAGAGAAAACAGAATCAGAGCATAATAAAAGGTGAAACTGATCTCACATAAATAAGAGAAGCTTGTGTTTTTTTTAATTGAATTAATTTACTTTTCTAAATGACATAAGGGCGTGGGTGAGAAGCTCATAGAGCCAATGGACTTGAGGCATGAAGTAGAGCCTGGATTCATTTTGACATTTTCCGAGCTGTCACAGAACATCTGCTGTGACTCAGACAAGCAAAAAACTGTCAGATAAACACAGTCGATGAATAATTATACACCCAGAAGTCAGAAGGACAAATGAGCACGAGCGCGTTTTGGGGTTGTCACACAGTAGGACGGGCAGTGTTGTGACAGATGATCTGCTGCTGCAGCTGAAGGCTGGCAGCGTGCACAGCAGTGGTGCCATGTGGCTTTAAAATGCCAAAAACATCAGAGGAAAAGCACCTTTGACTTTATATGTCTCTACTTTATTATTTCTGACGGCATTAAACATTTGAGAGTTTTACTGTAGTTGTTTTTTTCTCGCTGTGCTGCAGCAGCGCTGCATGCCGGCTCCGAGCAGATAATCACTCTTCTAAAGTATTTCAGACTAAATAACTCAATTTAGTTGTTGTGTTTTTGATTTCACCCCTTCAAACATGCCTCCCTGCTGATGCGTTCGGTGGGAAGCATGTTAGAAAGAGATGAAATAAGGTGGCTTTTATCAGCCAAAATGGATAATTATGCCTTCTCTACTCATTTGTATGTAAATTGCCCTATTGCACACGTTTGTGATCAGTGACAGGAACCTCGAATGAAAAACATTGTTTTTGTTCTTTTATCCAAAGTAATGAATGCAAATGAAAATCAAATGAATACAGGTTTTTACTTGACAAAAATTATATCATATAATATATAGGTTGTATGGTAATTTGGAGGACTTCACAGCGGTGTGGTGATTAGCACCGTGGACTCATAGCAGGAAGGTTGCTGGTTGGAATTAATGACAAATAGTCCAGCTAAGGAAACCAACAGACTACATCCAGCCAGTCATCCTTCCTGACCATGTTTGAGGTGATGGTGGAAATGAAAAACTCCTTTTTAACAGGAAGGAAAAAACCTCCAACAGAACCCGGCTCAGGGAGGACGGCCATCGTGGTTCTCTCTTTGATACCATGACAGGAAACTGTTAGTTAGAAACTGCCTGTACTTTGCGGAGGTCATCCTAACACACTCAGGAAGCAGAAAGGGTCTACCATCTCCCCCTCCATTATTTCAGTCTAAAATATCACCCTGCTGACTTCACACCCTTTTTGGGACATGGTGAGTGTGAACCAACCAGCCACAACTCCATCCATCTGGACCATCCTGTGTAGTGTGGCATTGATCAGTGAATAAAACTGTTTGAAATTAGTCGTCATGCATTTCCGAACCCATTACAAATATTTGTCTTAAAGAGGATTGGTTAAGAGTGGCTGACGTAAATCTTTATGCACAACTGCAGCCTCTGTTATATCCTGCATAGAGCGGCAGCAGCAGCTTCTACAGTAATGGCCTAACTAAGGGCAATTCACGAGGTCAATATCCATTAGACCATAGAAGAGAATACATCTTTATTGTCCACTAAAGTGGAAAACATTCTTCAGATCACCATCACAACCTAAATGCATCTCATTGTAGACTAGAGCATGGGTGCAATAAAGGACATAGAATCACCATAAACATTAAAAAGGTAAACAAAAAGTTTGTGGATGAGTGACAGACAGGTGGCTCTGACTCTATAGGACATCCCTGTTAAAGCTCATCAGGATCCACACCAGACATCTCTTAACATTATTACTTGCTAGATGTTCGACCGGCTATACCTTTTTATATCTTTCTGGCTTTTTTAGCCATTTGTTGACCACGGACCCAACTGTGAGACCTGTAGCAAGCATCGCATGTAACACAAGCTCATTTTGTGCATAAAACTGTCAAATTTTTCAGTTTAGACATCTGTTGCGTTACTTGTGTTCTGCTGTGAATAAAATATTGGCTCATGTCGTTTGAAAGTCTTTTAGTTTTTTTTTTTAACTAAAAGAACATCTGAACATTTCTGGAGCTGTAATATTTTAGGGAAGACTGTCCATTGCACATTTAAAACTCAAACTTAAACATGCTCCTAATCTATAGTTTAGTTTGCAAAAGCTCTTAAACAGCCAGACCACAGCTGATGCACACATCCGCTTCAGTATTGTATTCTCAACCAGGTTTGACAAAGTCCTTTCATTTCATTGTTCATCATTACTGCCGTAATGGTTTTCTGTCGGAGGAAATAAGAGACCCATTTAGGGTAAGATCCAGATCCTCAGTTTGTTGCCTAGGAACACTGCTTTTAATGGATGGAAGGCCTTTGAAATCTAGAAATCTGTTTGTGTCCTTCACCTCTGTTAGGAACGACAGCAGAGGAAAGGGTTGCATCTGGAAAAGGTAAGTGTATTTCACAACAGAGGTCATACTGACCACACTTATGGTCATTTTTGTACTTTGCAAAAAAAAGGGGAAAAACTGTTTTTTTATTGATGAAAATTACCAGAAAAACAGACTTTCAATCTTGTTGGTTCATTCAAACGTCAGTCTTGGTGATGAATGGCATGTTTAACAGCATCTATCATTGAGTATGAAGAGCAGAATCAGGATGAGTGAGAGAGTCATCGTGAATGACAGATGAACAAAAGAACCCAGAGCGTCCATCAATCATCAATTATGGAAAAATCTGTCTGTTCTTCCCTCCTGTTTTATTAATCATCGTTCCTTCGCTTTTTCCAACCTTCTCAGCATGCACAGTGAAACTGCCTGTCACCAGAAAAAGGACCTTCTTTTATTTTCCCTGACAGCTCTTCAGCCTCCACAGCTTAGTTTCCTCCCCTCCTTTTTTCTTTTAAATTGGACAGAGCACTTCCTGCTGAAACGGAGCACGACTTCTCCGGCAGTGTCCGGTGGAGGTGGTTAAAAAGCTCGTTACTCATAAACACACACAGGAGGCAAAGTTTGATTAGCCCTCTGCACTCAGCACTGATAAGTGTCCTCTCAGCAAGCGTTAATTCTCACACCGTATTCTTTACAAACCCACAAATTTGGAAAGGGCAGCGATCAAAATTCACACTGAGCCGCTGTTTATTGGCGACTTTTTATTGTCGCCACAAGGTTAATCTCTGAATACATTTGTCTTGACTCATTTGTGCCTGATAAGTTTGCCCATGCTCCAAAACAAATAAGGTAATTGCAGTATATATCTGCATGCGAGGGGCAATTATTGAGCTAACCACTCATTATTGGTTAACAGCTACGGTACACACTGATCGCATGCTGATTGTGGTGCAGCTCTTACAAAACTAAGATCAGAGAAGGTCACTGAAGTTGGCCGTGAAGAGATAAATTATAAGCTACAAACATACTGTAACCCAGTGGAGTATAATTCTGAATAATGTGTTATTTAAATGCAAGCCACAGCAACGGGGATGGTGAAGAAACAGAATCTAATGCTTGTGTTAGTTTGCCTCCTCCTCTGAGCAGGACTTGTACATGCCAGCCACAGAAATGTTCGTACATATACATAAACAAGACAATCAAGACTCGTTTACAGATTCATTTTGTCTACTCCAATTATAGGTGCAGGAGTTTCTTTTGACCAGATGAAGAGTTGTTTTTACTTTTCTAAGGAGCTGTGATTTTACCTTCAATTTTTAACTGAAACTTCAAAAATTGTCTTTATCGGCTGGTGGTATCCTGGGGACATGATCAGCCTGGCAATCTGACCCAAAAACAGCAAGAAGGACATGGTGACCATACCATACATCAGGGGAATCAGTGAATGCATACAGAAAGGGATAAAAAGAAACAAAAAATCTATGCAATAGTAAAACCATGCACAAAAAACCTGGGCACCCCCAAAAGTCAAGACTGCTTCGAACGGAAAATGCAACGAGTTATATGAAATCCCATGCACAAAGTGAGAAAAGACACATCAGAGATGTTCACAAGTCATTTTTTGCAAGTCCAAGTCAAGTCTGAAGTCTTTGGTCACGAGTCCAAGTCAAGTCTGAAGTCTTTGGGGGGTAAGACTTGATCAAGTCTCAAGTCTTTGGT
>JBBDHI010000017.1:18608816-18619284 GCA_037177115.1 Craterocephalus stercusmuscarum
TTTTTTTGGGGGCAGGGGGAACAATGGGGTTGGCACTTGCCTCAAACTTTTTTTCTTTCAGGATTTTTTTCTTGTTTGTTTGGGGAAAAAAAAAAAAAAAAAAAAAAAAACGGAAAAATAAAGCACCGATCTTTTAACATGAACAGCATTTCGAAATTAGCTATGAATAACTATCTCAAATAAAATCATGGCAGCTGTGAGGAAAAAAACTCAATGACATTGCAGCTTATGAGGGAAAGCCGTGCTGTTGCGGTGGAGGGGAGAAGTGATCTGTGCTGCTGCCTCTGAATACTTTTACGCCTCATAAATAGTGCAGATTGTCATGACAGAGTAAGTATTCTTGCCTGCATATAACGTAACTTTTGCCGTGTGGTCTAGGTATTGTCCATCACTTCCTGTTCCGCTTGTTTCAAAACAAACATTCAGGCTGCACAAATTGAAGTTTACATTTAGTTTGTTTTGATGGCAAACATGTGCAGGATTGCTGTTCAGCCTACTTTGTTTCGTTTCGTTAGTTTGTGATGATATTGTAGCTGTAGCTACTTGTAAAGGTGCTGCCGTGCCGGCTTCATTGCTGCTGGAGGACATATTTACCGCCATCTTTACAACAAGTTCTGTTTTCTTTCTGATGGATTAGGCTTCATAAAAAAGTTTATCCATCCATCATTTCGTCATTTCCAACCGCCATGGCCCGACGCCGCGGTAAATGCGGCATGGTCCATCGACGAATAAACTCAACTGCATGTCTGATAATTGCTGGGATGGCTCCAGCTTCCCCACGACCCTGAGTTGGATTAAGCGGTACAGAAAATGAATGTGTGTGTGTGTGTGTGTGTGTGTGTGTGTGTGTGTGTGTGTGACTGGACCGCAGGTGTGTTGTACAGAATGCGCAGAAAAAATGGGGGCGTCAATTAAATATTGATGTCTTCATGCAAAACTTGCATTTAAATGCATACCACCTTATTTTTTGTATTTAATGAACAAATATTAAATTGCTCGGGAGCCTCTCTTTGCTTTGATGCTTCCCTAACTGCTGCATGTTAGCATTGTCGCTGAAGTTGTCCCACTTCTTCTACATCTATGTTTTATATGTCGCGGTCGGAGGAAGTTCGTTAAAATTATACCGGGGGGCTGCTGGAGAGATGGGGACAGGACGGCAGTGTTAAAACAAAATAAAAGCTTTATTAAAAAGCTAAAACAATTAAAATAATAAAAGTCCTAAAACCTCTGTTAAAAGGAGGAGACTTTAAAAAGGCTGGTGACGGGTCTCGGCAGCCTCCTCTCAGGTGGGCTCCTTCCTCCCGGGGCCGGGACGGCACACATCCTGCAGCTGCCGCTGGGCCATAGGCCGTTCCCTCCGGGGTCGCCGCACATCTTGGCCGCCTTCGGTCCTCTCAACGTCGTCTCTCGCACCTCTCCATCGTCATCATCCTCGTCTTCCTCATCCTCAGCAGGTGACTGGCCAGTCAGCAGAGGGTTGCTTCCCCTCGGCTGCCGTGTCAGTCCGTTCCTTCCTCCCTCCTTCTGCCCACACACCGGCTTTAAAGGTGTCCTTAATTGGCAGGGGAGGAGTCCTTCCGCAGGTGCTGCCAATCAGTTCATTAAAACCCCCACTAGCTTGGAGTAAAAACAAGTTAAAAACATGCAAAACAAATAAAACACACACTAAAACCACGCTAAAACCAAGCTAGTGGGACACAGTCCAGTTTCTGGCAGCACTTGCTTGTTGACCTTGTGACACATGCTATAAAAAAATATTAGAACCAGACTTTAAGAGCATTAAGAAGCCCATCAGACAAATACCAGTGAATCCAGCCTGGTCACAGGCTGAGACAGAAGTGCCACATAATGTACGTTTCCTGCATGAGTCCTCATCGGCCTGCAGGTGATGGATGATGTTGTGTATCTGAGGGAACAGCAGGGCAGATAGATGATGTTGGAGCAGCTAAATGGGTTAATATGAATGTGCATGTGAGCATGTAGTTTGTATTTTCTGTGCGTGTGTGAGAGATACAGTATGCAGATCCAGTTTTTGTGCCTATTAAAATGCATGTTTAGTGTCAGTCAAAGCTGAGTGAATGACTTGGGCTGATGCCAGAAACCCTCATACCAAACAAGGAAGGGAATCCTCTCTGTCCTGCCTGAGTGCTCTCTCTCTCTCTCTCTCTCTCTCTCTCTCTCTCTCTCATGCTTCATCTTCCTCTTACAAACACACACTTCCACAAAGCTCCCCCCCCCCAGTGATATAATACATAGCTGGCCAATAGAAAGTCAGACATCAGGACTTCTGCTTCCTGGCGTCTTTGTTGGAAAATGATTATTCTGAATGCTATTTAACCATTTCCTGCATGTGTCTATCTTGAAGCCCCTTAGTGTGAGTGGAGTGGAGATGAGAAAAAGGCAGGCGGCTCATATCGAGGCCCCACCCCAGGCCCCTGGACAGCCCCGACCTAACACCTGCTGTCTCTGCTGGTGCGGCTGCTGCAAATGTCTCTGGTAAGGAAACGATATGCTATCCTTCCCCTTTTGTTCCCAGCATCTGGCTGTCAGGTCGATGAAGGCGCAGTGCTGCACGTAAAGCATGTTGATCCGACCCCCTGCTCTATAAGCAGCCAAAATATGACGCAAACGTGTGTGTTGGGTAATGCTGTGGCTAACATGTTTTATGTCTGCTAAACAGGGATGAGCAACATGGACTAAAAGATTGATCACAATAATTTCTATTTTTTTTTTATCCCTGTAATGATAAGGTGATGATAAAATAAGATTAAAACAAATTCACCCTAATCTTTCAGAATTTAAATCTATCACCACATTCAGTCCTGAGAGCCCAAAGTAACACAGGAGGCTCCTAAACTACATCAGTTAGGTTCATGTACACGGAAACTGTAGTTCAAACAAACCAGGCAGCAGAGCTGGAGCCTCTTCTGGGAATGAACTCCTCCATGTCTGCTGTTTGCTATCGTTTCGTGGTGATATGACAAATCGTGTACCGCCCATCCTTACTGCTGTGTATTCCTGCAACTTTTTGGGCAAACCTTCATTATTTATTGTGTGCGTAACATGGGTTTGTGCCGGTTGTTCTCCCCCTGGTGAGCCAGAATATTCTCTTCATGGCTTTCCTGTGGACATTTCATCAGTGGACAGCCACTGGATGCACTACTACATCCTATTTCTTGGGGCCGTTTTGTCATTTATCTTTTCCATCATTGCGTTATCTGTGTTTAAGCATTTGATGTGAAACTAGATGTTTTCTCTCTTTCACATGAATATTGAATATTTGGGACATAATTATGAGAAAGTTCACAGTTTAATCTCCACTAATTTTTCTGTTGTATGCTTTCTTTCTTTTTATTCTACATTACATTTGTTTGAGTTCAGCGTGTTACACCTCACATCAGCAGATGCAAAGTCGATGAACATGATTCACAGACTGAAGACCAACGTTATAAAACATGTGCAGGATGTGAACATAATTTCTCTGAGTTTAGTGATTGACTCTACTTGAATCTGTAATGAATATGTTCATAGATGGATTAGTAACATGGCCCGTCTTTCTCCTGGGAAGACCTCCATCCTGGTTTTCCCTGCACCCCCACATGGCAGCAGCACTCCCCTGCAGAATCCGTCCCTGCAGGCGCCGCTAACGAGGGCTCAGAGAACATGACAAACCATCAGATGTGCTCGTGTGACCTTTAAACTCTCCATGCCATCTGTGGGAAACAGGTCCAGCCTATAGAGATCTAACAGCAAGGATCTGTTACTTGCAGTGCGGCTAAATACTCCAACTCCACATTTACAGTATGAAATCAAGATCGTTTATGCATTCTCATGTAAGCTTTGTAATATTCATCCACTTTTGTGTTGCAGGCTAGTTTATTTTTTATAAAGGGTGTAACATTGGTATTTGTTCTGCAACATGTAATACATGTTGACATTAAGGATGATAGGGAAGAAAGCATTTTAAGTTGATTTTTTTCATTCTTCTTGCAAGATCAGAAGTGTAGTCAGACCTGCTCAGCATCTGTACCTCTTCTTCCTCAGATGTGCCTCTTAAAATGTGTGCAAAATATGGGTTGGCATTGTTCTATTGCTAAACGCGTGGAAATAGATATGCTTGTGAAGGCAGCTTGGTCTGTGGAGGAGTCCAAAAAAAATCCTCCAGACTCTATCACAGATGGATGAAATTCTGCACTATAGAGGGAGAAATGTGCATTTTCCTCCATTTTTCCTTGAGGCGTATTGTTTTTATTCTGGTTATGATTTTAACACACATGTGTTAAATAAAAGACTCAGCCATTCTTTGTAGTTACCTTTGTACCAAATAACATACTGTATCAGCATAATAGTTTTTTTCCCCTCATTGCTACCCATTAGTTCCCTCTGTCCCAACCATAAATACAACTGATGCATATTAACAAACCAAATGAAGTTAAAAAGGTAAAACATTAGATTTAAAAACTTGCATTGCCATTTAAACTTCCTCTCATTTACCAATCAAGACCAAATTAATTAATTTGCAAGATAAAAACTAGTTAAACGGGTCCTGATATGTGGAAAATGGTGTTAGCCCATGTTGTCCCTGAGCAAGGCAGCAGCAGCAGGAGCTGGTGTGAGTCTGCCTCAGCTGGTGAGAGCAGCCTCGGCGTGGCTGCTCTCCGGCCAGGGGAGAGCAGTGAATGAAACATTGTTTTCAGCCAGTGAATGGTGAATGTGCCGTTTCTTTCACACCACTTCATCTGAAGTGGTGGCAGCTTGTGGACTGTGACGCTTCTGTGCCTTTTTTTTTTTTTTTTTTTTTCCCAGCCGGACGCTGGTGTCAGATCTCCAAAATGAGCCTGGATAATTGTCCTCAGTAACCTATATGTTTATTTACTGTATCGCTGAATTTGTGGGGGTGGCTGATTTTTCTCAGCTTATGTGACACGACTGAGACTTCGATGGAAGTTCTTTTTCTTCTGCTACTTTTTCTTCTGCTACAGAACTATCAGAATAGATTAAAGGGTCACCCAGCATTTAAGTCTATTTCCCCATCTTTTTTTTTATTATTTTGTGAACAAGGTGAACTCCCTCGCCAACCAGAACCACTGGTTTCCCCTCTAACCCCTCCTCACACGCCGTTACACAAGGCCCTTATCTGGTCGGGGTGCCATCTATTTCCATCCACACATCACATGCAAAACAGCTGTGAAGAACAGCCGTATATTTAGCCGTATTGTGAGGGTGCCGGGGGGCTGTGGCTGGCTTAGCCCATTACTGATACACAATGGGGACTTTGACAAGAGACAGCAAGAGGAAGGAAAGATCCTCCATGGTGGGATAAAAATAGACTGCTCAGTGTGTGTTGCATTGTGGACTCAGCAAGTGTGACTGAGCTGCGACAGACAGAGAGGCTACCGTTGTTGTTTCAAGTGTTTACATAAAGACTTAAACTGAAGCTTTATTGTTTTTCTCCCAGTGCCATCGACTGCTAGAAGAGATGAAGAGGATGGAGTGGAACTAACTGCTGATTTCTTTCTGTTTTTTCCTCCATTAATTGTTTAATGCAGGGTGACATCTGTAAAACAATTTATTTTTTTTTCTCCAAATAGCAGCACCCAGAACTTAAAATCACCCCGAGCTGTTTTTCCAGGAGCTAGAATATTTTTTTTACAGCCCTGGGTCTGTTATATTTCCACTAATGTCTGAGGTTCAGGGTAGATTAGGCAAATTAATTCCACTGGAGAGTGTTGCTCCGCCCCCAGTTGCCCTTCATGAAGCCTGGATCCTGCCACGCTGCGTTACAGTAAAACCAGGAAGTCCTCTTTAACTGTATTTGATCGTAATCTGTCCATTTAATGTGTTTGTGTGGGGTTTGCAGTGTGTTATATTTGCGCTTTAACATAGGACTGCTTTAAAAAAAGAATTAACGGGGGGAAAAAAATCAACATTTTCTTATTGCTGCTTGTTTGTTCAGTTTTCTGTTCTACCCTACAGACAATGCGGTGCGCTTTATTTCATTTAGAAGCTGTCCATGTTAAACATCTGTTTTTATTTATTTAAGCATTTTATTGCTCTGATCGAATCATTTTCTGTCACATTGGAGCGACTTCTCATTCGAGATCTGCTCTGTTTCACTCTGAGTGTCTGATCTGTCTTATGCTTTACACTAGAAACAAAGAAGTACTCCTCTCTTTATGTTATACGTTTCCACACGGTTTCCTCCATTCATTCTGGCCGCCAAAATAAACATTTCAGTCTTAACGTTGCATTTAGAAGCAGTAAATTCAGTACATTTATTTATTTTTGTGTGTTTTTGTGTTTTAAATGGGTTTTATTGTAACTTTTTATGCTTTTAATGTTTTATGTGAAGCACTTGATAGTCTTGAACCTGAAAATAAACATGCCTTGCCTCTCCTTGCCTTTTGAAGCTACGAGGTTATATGAGTTATTCCAAATTTAAAGCAGAAGTGACTGAGACATAGAGCTGGGAATAAAATGCTGGCAATACTTAACCAGTAAGAAATGTTAGACTCTGTAAGCCCCTTCCCTAAACTCTCAGGTAAATGCCAGTATAATTTCTAGAATATCCTAATGACATTGATTCAAAGAGTCATTTTTAACACACATTTTAATTTAACTTTAAAAGTCAGACAGTAAATGCAGTGTGAATACATTTAGTACATGACAGCAGAACCAGCTTTAGACTTTAGCTTCTTTCTACTGAAAACAGCAAATCTATAGCATCCAAAGATAAACAAGATGTACTGATGACCACATCAGTACATCTGGAATACAGAAAGTGAACACCAGTATGTCATCTTTGACCGCCTTTAGGCTTTATGTGTATTTATTGCATATGAACTATCTTTAAAATGAAAAATAATTTGGTAACTGCTAATTAACAAGCTAAAATGTTTGCCCATTGACTGTTATCCCAGTCCGTAGGTTAAAGATGTGGGAAGATGATTGTTTATCGTCTCTGATTTCTGTAGCTGTAAGAGTTTTAGGAAGGATGGGGAAGGGGAGGGGGTCGGGGGGAATCCACAGCTATCCCGGATGTTTCATTTTATTCTACTCTATTCTATGTATTTTTGTTACGCATAGATAAATCTTTTGAAATAAAGAAAACAAAAAAAGGATCATGAAGATGCAGTTTAACCGCACATGTGTCCTTATAGCAGGAAAATGCGGAAATCCCTCTGACTGAGTCTAAGAAACAAAGTCAGTTTATCCTCGTTGCAAGCGGGCAGCGTCCACTGTGCTGGATCAGTTTATATATTTCTCACTTTTGCTGTTTTGTTTTTTTCTTCCTTTCCACATCAGTCCCATTAGTTACTTGAACTGGTCGTTAGACTCTGCTTCTCCATTTGTCTCGGTGATGTTGTGATGTTTGTCTTTTTGACTAAATAAATGTACAGTAGTTTCTTAGAAAGTAGAGAATGAATGCCTCAAGTTGAAGAGTTGATGCCCTCGCCTACACAGCTGTTTCTTTGTTTCATCCAACAGTTTTTCTAAAAACTTAAAAAGAAAATAACCTTCAAGTTAATGCAAATTTCATTCAGTACAAATGATTGACAAACGGGGATTGTTGGTACCAGATCTACATGTAAGCCCTATAAAAATGTCCATTACTTCTCCGTCTTTCTGTTTCTGGCTGCGTTCTCATCATGATCAGGATTGTGGAGCCATTTTTTTTTTTTTATCTGCTGATACAGAGCTCTGGTTCTATATTTAAACCACATATCTCCCTTATCTACACTCTTCTACTCTACGCAGCTGCACAGTGCAAATACTGTTAAATATAGGCCTGCATGAAAAGCTAATCTACATCTGTAGAGCAGTGCATAAAGGACACGCAGCTCTCTTAATATGTTCTGTAGAGTTTGGATCAATATTTAGAGTCTTGCAGAACAGATTGGGGCTGCTGGTTGCCATGTGTTTGCCTGTCCAGCCCCACGATGCTGCAAATTATAAAGTAGTTTCAGAGTTAATTGATACAATTTCTGTATCCAACAATAGATGAATGATTGTAAATAAATCTGGAATTGATGATCACTGAATTAGATGCGATCAGCTCTCGACATGAAATCGAATGTAATGTTTAAACGTTTAGATGCGATCTAGTTCCAGCCATTTTAAATGCAGATTAACGCTACATAAAAACGTAGCATCCGTTTAGACCTTGCATATATTTTTAACATTGTACTCAGCATAAACTTTGTAATGAATGCCGTGGGATCCATGAGGAAAAGAATTTGGATGTTAAGAGAAACGATCATAACATAAGCACGTCTTTTTCCTTTATGTTTTTTAAATAATCATCTACTCTCTATTTCAGGAATGAAGACAGAATGGAGAGGAGCGAACGGCAAACCTGCACCAAGATGGACAGTATTGAAGGAGCTGAAGAACAGTAAGTGCAGCCACGCTCCCCCCCAGTGCTGCTTGTTTGTGTCACCATCGCTGTGTTTCTGCGCCTCTGTTGATCTCATGCAGAACTCTGTTGAACTGTAGACACCCCAGTCTAGAGGAGGTGCTGTCGTGGGCACGGAGCTTTGAGATGATGCTGCGCTCATTGGAGGGTCGGGAGGTCTTCAGGGAGTTCCTGCGCTCCGAGTACAGCGAGGATAACCTGCTGTTTTGGTTGGCCTGTGAAGAGCTTAAAAAGGAGACGAATCCCTCTGTGGTGGATGAGAAGGCCAGGATCATATACGAAGATTATGTATCTATATTATCTCCCAAAGAGGTGAGCCCACCGTGGAACAGAGACAACATTAGGAAAATGTGTAATATTGTTTTTTATTGCCATAACAATGTGTAAAAATGCACACTCTTTTTCCTGCTTCTGCACACTGATGTCTTGTTTCGGGTCAAAACGTCCGGGATGCTGCAGTTGTCTGCAATATTGATGCAGAGCGTGTTTATTTTGCAATAACAATAAACATTCAATATGTTGTGCTGCCCTACTTATGAAATGAAAATAGACACAGCCTAGTTTACTCAAAGAAGGCAAAGATGTCTTTCCAAGACATAATTTGGAGATATTTTGATTTGTCCGAGGGCTTTATAGTCCTTTGAATGAACAACTGAACACAAAATCATGGTTAACAAATCAAATAAAAAGAGGAAATTCTGAACATTTTGACACTTGAAAATAGAGATTTATTATATTTTCCTTTTACAGATTCGGCACTTTGCTTTTCAGTCTTTGAAATCAAATGCAGATAGATGCTGCTGATCTTCGGTGTTTGATAATTTCATTAGATTTTCTTGACATGCTTGTATATAAATCCAGCTATGCTGTCTTTCTTTGTCATTGGGAACCTGACCTGTACCACTACCCTGTCTTATGGAAGCACTGTGTAACTGAAGTCCTGCTGAGCAGCAGCGGCTGTTAATTCGGCTGATGGAAATCTGCTCTCCTCATCAGATTCAAAGAAGCATTACTTACCTATCACTCGCTACAATGGCTATAAGTTTTTTTTTATACCCACCAAATTTAATTGAACTCATACTTGGTGGTGCTAATTTAGAGCCCTGCAAATGGATAACATCCACACCAATGAAGGAGCCAAGCAGAAAGACCTGGAGGTTGCTACCCAGATTGGGCCTTTGTTAAAACTATGATACGATCCTGAACACCACCAACATGGGGAAAGGATGAGAAAAAAAAGGAAACCGAAAGCGTTGTCATCCCTTCTGTGGCTGGAACGTCTGGGGAACTTTAACTAACATCTATGCCAAAGTTTTTCAGACAGACTCGCCTCCACACACTCCAAAAACAACATTGTGTAGGCAGTTCAGTGCAGTTCTTTAAGCTCTTTTGCCACAGCTTAATAATAAAAGACACTTTTAAAGAATTCTAAAAGTTTTGGACAGAGGACAAATGTTCTAAGTTGATAGTGAAAGAGGCTATATGTGTCAATGTAGAGACTTTATAATAGCACTGAGGCATCACCTCTCCCCCTCCTCCAGGATCACAAGGTTGAAGACGCAGATGCATGTTCAGAGTACATCCACACAGAGACAAAACCAATTCTATTTTAAAAGGTTTTTCATGAAGATGGAATAATTTCAGGAAGTGTGTGCATCTGCACAAAACCACTCAAAACTCATATGCCAGGCCTGTAAATGATGCTGTAACTGCCACAGAAATACACCAAAAACAAGGAAGAAGATGTGAAGCAAGAACACAAACTTGTGTCGA
Source organism: Craterocephalus stercusmuscarum (assembly GCA_037177115.1). Classification (NCBI taxonomy): domain Eukaryota; kingdom Metazoa; phylum Chordata; class Actinopteri; order Atheriniformes; family Atherinidae; genus Craterocephalus; species Craterocephalus stercusmuscarum. Next base: position 18,619,006 of record JBBDHI010000017.1, read on the forward strand.
GGTTTGCAGGTGGAGCCTTTGCGTTATCCACAACATGCATGCACAAGGAAGTAAGCAGCCAATGGATGATACATCAGGAAAATGTGTTTATGGGACATATAGTGATAAATCGGCAAGGACAAATAAATTAAATAATTTTTCATTCATCATTATATTATACTATATTATTTTATGTCATATTATTTTATGTCATATTATATTATATTATATTATATTATATTATATTATATTATATTATATTATATTAAATTATAGTATATTATATTAAATATTAGTATA
>JBBDHI010000017.1:18629970-18641668 GCA_037177115.1 Craterocephalus stercusmuscarum
AATGTATATTTGTGTATGTATGTATGTATACACTACCACCCAAAAGTTAGGCCTTTTCCATTAAATCCAATAAGAAAGTGATCCTAAACTTTTGAGAGTGAAGTGTGTGTGTGTGTGTGTGCGTGTGTGTGTGTGTGTGTTTTATCTCTGTCAGGCAGTCTTTTGATCAGTTGGCTCTGGAGCAGATGAGGCAGAAGCTGAGTCCTCCTGGGTCCTGTCTAATCCTTGGCTGCAGCCCTGATCACTTGACTGCGTGCCGTTTCTCACTGTGGTGGCGCCGTTGGAATTGGTTGCGTCTATACTCTCATTTGGCTCTGATGTCCACTAAAGAAAAAGGAGAAGAGGTTAGGAGAGGACACATGGGTGTGGTATGATGTGCTTTGAAAGACTCTGAGACTTAGAATAGAAATGTTCGTTTGAGATTTTCTTTTCGATTATTAGGTACTAGTAGCATGCACTGAGGAGGGGAAGCTTCCTCAGGAGAGGATAAATGTGCTCTTTGGGATATTGTAAGTTTTCTTTACTGTTATCTTGCTGATTGTCACCCAAGCAACAGCCTCCTATGGTTAACAGTGAAGCCTTTGACAGGTCCTCCCTCATCCACTAGGGGGTGGCTCCAGAACAGAGTCAGTCCCCATAGATTCCCATGTTAAAAAGGCCTGGTATAAAAAAAACAGGGACAACTGTGGGGGGAGTGAATTTATTCATAACTCATCAATTAAGATGTTACTTAATCTGAAAATTCTGCATAATAAGGGGCGTATCCTTTTGATTGACAGGTGTCAGCAGTGGGTAGCACAACCGCAGTTTTTATCTGGATGACATCGTGTGTTAGCTTTAGCACTCTTGCCTCCATTAGCTGGTTAGCTTCCGTTAGCTCCATTTTAGCACGGCTAGCTCTTGGGTATGGGCTGCTCAGAGTTTTGATGGGTGCCAATCATCCGTCCGCACGCTCACAGCCCACCTCTTGGTTTGTGTCCTGCAGTACCTGCGTGGCTCTGCTGTTGGACCTGTGTGAGGGCCCGATGACGATGTTGACGCTGGACGAGGACTGTGTGTCGGTGGTGTTGCCCCCTTCAGCGGCGGACAGCCCCGAGATAACCAGGCCGCTGGAGAAACTGCGTTTCCCAAACAGAAGGCTGAGAGTGGAAGAAGACGAGGAAACCTGGGAAAGACGCAGCAAAGGGCTGAATGCTTAAGTTGTGTCATGTGTCAGCCATGTTTATGATGCACACATTCCCCACCTGGCTGGAGCGCTGTTGGTGCTGTGCCGCCTGGAGTTGGGAGCTGATCCCTCCTGCTCCCGAGAGATGTGGGACCTTAGGGACACAGAAAGATCCTCTTTATTTAAGACTTGATTAGGCGTTTAGAACCAATAGCTACCTGTCTGTGTGTGTACCTGTGAGAATATGGAGGCTATGGAAGTGTTAAAAGACAGCTGACTGTTGGACAGACGATGGACAAGCCCGTGATTGGAGCCCGAATCCACGATAGGTCCTGACTGGCTGCTCACAGGGGGGCGCTGACTCTGGGGCTGCACCGATCGACTGCGGTACTCTCTCCTTCCTGAGAAAACACAGAAAAATACACTTTTATATTATGAAATACAAACAAGTTAAAAACTAAACAGATAAACTAAGCAAGAACTCCAGAAAATAGTTGAAAACAAGAAGTTAAAAACATTCATAAATCCTTCATTATCCTTTCATATAGTGGTTCAGGAATCTGATTACAATGCCTCCTGGTTGCCTCCTCTCAGATGTTTCACAGGCATGTCCAACTGGAAGAATTGTGGGCGTACCCAGAATGTGCTGGAGGGATTATAGGGTTGATCCCTTCTGGCCTGGAAACACCTTGGGAAGTCCCCCAGTAAGAGTTGGAGACTGTCACTGGGAAGAGAGATGTCTTTACCTGTTTGCCTCTGCAACTCAACCTCTGATAGGAGAAGACACTACGTAGATGGAGGGATGGCTGGATGGATGGACACTGACCACATACAGTAAGGGCAAACTAAAAAGCCTTGATGTATTCGTATTTGGTCCCGGTGCAGCATTTAGTGGAGCTGTGTTTGACTGGAAATTATAGCTTGTGTTCATTTTACTTACATTTTGCTCTCTTACCATCATAGTTTGAAACTGATCCCTGACTACGAGCTGTACTTTGGACTGATGGAATGAGTACAATAAACATGTAAAACATTTAAAGGGATACCATGTAAGTTTTTGTCACTAGGGGGAACTGACCTGTAAATTCCCACAGGCCAGACGTTTCCATCCTGTTTTGGAATCGTGTTTGCAGACCACTTTGACCAGATGATAGTGAGGTAATTTGGATTCAGGATATTTTCAAAGGATTTTTCCCCATTGAAAGATCAGGCCCTGCTGGTGATGTGACTGAGTGCTTATACTGTAGTTATATATGATCCATTTATCTCCTGATTGTTGTGAATACATCAGCATTAGCCTGCAGCTTTTGGGACATGAGTATATAAAAACCATCAAACTAAACCAGCCAGTTACTAATTGTTCTGTTACTACTTTGATATTTACATGAATGATAGCAGATGATTAATTGCAAGAAAACCTGCATTGCTGGTGCTGACATTTGGGCCTGAAGTTACACAGTATCCCTTTAAAGGGTTTAGAAGGAGTTTATTTCCCCAAAGTAGCCTGAGCTGATGTGGGAAATATATACTAAAATAAAACCAAGCTGTAGAATTAAAACTCTTTAAACAATGTAAATTTAACCCTCAATTTCCGATATTAAAGTTAATCATTTCAACATTTCTGTAGTCTCAAAGAAAAACTGATTAAAATAATTAAAAACCGGCTTCTGTTTGGTACTGGTCAAAGATACGTTAAGAAGAGAAAGCTTTTCCGCAGAGAGACAGGTGTGTGTGAGTGACGTACCTGCATTGTGGTGCCGGTGGCTGTGTGTCGTCCTGGCTCTGTGCTGGTAGAGGCTCAGGCTGTTGGAGGTGACGGAAGATGGACGGTTGTGGCTGAGCGAGGACGAGCCACCGGCACCACAGTCCACATCTTCCATGTTAACGCCACTGTTACAGCTGGTCAGGTTGTCCTTACGCACCCTGCAGAGTGCAAACACACACACACACAGCTCTGATTTATTCATTCACGTCCACATCAGCGCCAGACACACAAACCGGCCCATGAAAAATTAAACCAGCTCCGACGATGCCAGCTGGTTAATCGCACACGTTTTCACTCTCGGTGAGTGATGTTACGTAACTGTGCGAGTGACAAACACTGCTGCACTCTCCCTTTTAAATGAGTAAATGTGTTCAGGCTGACGAGGCGCCATCCGTCTCCTTAGCTCCTTTACTGCTTAGTCAAATTAAGACAACACCTGCAGCTCAATGCCGGTGAAACAGGATTAACAATCTAATCTAATCTGAAAGGAAAACGTAGCCCATAAGAAGCTTAACAGAGAGCTGCATGGCCACAAAGACACACACCATTAGCTGACCTGCAGGGGTTAAAGCAGAGCCGCTACGATAAGTACACTGAAGCCGACGTGTAAAACAGGGATTGGGAAACAAAAGGAAGAGCAAAATTGAGGGAAGGATGGGAAATAAGAGGCAACACTGCTGCTCCCACTCTCTGCAATCCAGTCTTCTTCTTCTCCTGAGCGTGCACTAACACACACTAACACTCTCTCCAGTCTGACAGTAGATTTCTTTAAACCCTCAGAGAAGCACTCAGGGAGCCAGCAGGGAGCCGGAGCATTATATGAGTTATACTTCACGATGTGACGGGTTTCCCCATTAGACATGAAGAGCGAATCCTTTTGAAATGACCCAAAACTAGGGATGCAACAACAACACTCTTTTTCAAACCGATACCGGTACTTGAATCTGAGTACTGTACTTGTCAATACTTGTCTAAACGATGGTGAAATAAAAAAAATATATAAATGAAAATGACAGTGCACAAACATTGTGCGTAGTAAATTGGGATTGGTTAACGAGAACAAGTACTTTAGAGCGGTATCGGTACCAGGAACTGCTTCTACATGCGATAAATTGAGGATGTGTTTAAAAATTCACTTAGACATTAAATAGTGTACTGACTGAAGCTTTACTTTATCTGTAATTAACTTCCGTCAGTATTCAGGCGGTATATGTGGTAAATGAAAGGGTTGCCACAGGATAAAAGTACCTAAAGCAGTGAGGAAGCCTCGTCAATTCACGCAAAAATGTGTCAAACAAGCTGAAGAATAGAAGAGATGTTGTCATGTATTTAAAGAAAGAAACTCAGCAGATAAAGTTCACAAAAGTTACTATGGCAGTTTTAGCTCTGAATAAAGAAGCATTTTTGGGGTGTGATGGAACTGGTCCCGGTTTCCACAGACAGTGTGTGCCGAGTCTATCAGCTGAGATGAAAGAAAATCTGGGTTTTTGCAGCGCTTCATTGTGACGGAGCCGCTCCGTCATGACAGTGAGGTGGACCAGCTCTGGTTATTTCTACCAAAGCTATTCACACTATTTACAGGCAGACGTTTGTGCCTGTCTACACCCAATCTACTAATAAGCAGAAGCGCATCCCGCAATCCTCTTATGACTCAGCCTTCGATGTGACATCGGCTGATCTGCTTAATTCAGCCTCTGGTTTCAACTCACACTTCACTTTCACTAGTTTTCCTTGGAAACCTGCTGAAACAGCCACATGATTCGCCACCACCCTGTCACACAGACACTGTGTCAGTTTCTCTCTTATAGGTGCGCTTCCACAGTGTGTCTGGCATGACAGCCAATCACATCACAACACCAATCATCTGTTTAGCTGCAAACAATAATCCACTCATCAGGTCAGTCATCAGGTAATCACATCAATTATCTCACAGGGGAAACGCATACAGGTGAGTATAAAAAATGTAAACACTAACAATTCCTCTCCAAACAGGTAGGTCTAGGTCAGTATCATGTACTGTATGTATGTGTGCATGTGTGTCTGTAGGTATGAATAGCAAAGTTCAGTAGACAGCTGGAAAACAGCCACTGTGACGGCTACTCACACAGGCTTTTGCATTAATTGAAAATTGATGCATTTCCTTCTAAGCTTTCCACTGGAAACACTGAACATTACGCAGGGAATGCAAGAAAATGTTGAGCGGTGACGATGCCCCTCACAACTCATAATGGACTTTGCTGCAGCAGTAATTAAATTAAGTGTTTAAACTGAAATGCTGCTAATTGCTAATGATGTCCAATCCAAATCACAGCATGAAATAAAGCACATTCAGCCTCTCAGGCCGGCTGATTCAAATAAACATTGTTTTTATTGTGTGTGTGTGTGTGTGTGTGTGTGCTCTATTTATAATGCCCCTTATCCAGAGAGTCTTAATCACAGATCCTCTGAGTCCTGGTTGATCCAGAAACTGAACCCATGACTGAACTAAATAAAGTCTGTTCCCTGTTTATCTTTAGCATGTGAAAAACGCTAATTGAAGAGCCCTGTCGCAGGGAGAGTTTTGGGAAAACCTGAGCCTGGCAGGCAAGGATAAAAAGAATTACGGACTGATGGGAAAAAATGTACTGACCGTAACCATTTAGAGCAGAGCCAGGAACGAATGGCATCCAGGCTCAAAGCCCCTCCCCCGATGCTGCGGAGCGTACGGTGTGTCCCTGCGTAAGATGTTGTCAGTGGGGACACATACCTAAAAAAAGAAAGATCATGGAATTCATGTCTGCTGTGAACATGAAGACTAGAAAAATATCTTGAAACACATGTTGATATTAGAGCATCAAAACCCATCTTTTGCAAGGATATAAGCTTTTCAGTTGGTAGTTTACGGTTTCCATTCACTTTTTGTTATTCACATCTTGTAAATGAGAAACAAAAACAATCTAAACTCGGCTACTGAGGCAGAAGCAGCACAGGACACATACATGGGGTATCCTAGCGGCTGGTCACAGGACGAGTTGACCATGTTCCTCAGCGCTTGCTTTGAGTTCTGGATGCTGCCGCGCTCCGGGTTTCGGTTCCGTAGAAACACCAACTCCTGCTGCTGGCCTGCCCACAGACCTCGAACACACTCTTTATTGATCTGCACAGACAGTATTGAATAACACAGAAGTTGCATTCAGCAATTTTTGTTCTGAGCTCGAAGGAAAGATCCGAAATAAAAACGGTATCAACAGAGGCGCCAAAAGGAGAGTTTTAATGATCTTTTAGTTTACTGCAGAATCCTTGATAGTTGGAACAATGTGTTCATAAAAAAATGGGGTTTTACTGCTCACACGGATTAATTTAGTGGTTTATAAATGGCCTCTGGCCTTTTTATTAAACCAACATGCTTTTAGATTATGAACCCTCGTGGATCCTGCAGTCCTCTGGTACTGGCCTTTTACAGAAGTAGTTCCTAAAGTTAGGACAAAAACATACGGGAGGCTTCATTTTATTACTTTGGCCCTTGTCTGTGGAACGTCCTGCCAGAGACCTCAGAGAGGCTGTAGATGTTTTTAAAAAGAGGCTCAAGACCCAGATTTTAACTTAGCTTTTAGTTAAAGTTGATTTGATTTTGTTTGATATTTGTTTATCTTGATTTATCATCGTTTTAGATTCATTACGTTTTAATTCATTGTACGTTTTGATTATAATTGATGCATTTATTGTATACTTATTTAGTTATTCATATTTTTATGTATTTAGTTCTTTATTTTAGTTCGTCATTTGGATGAACGATATAGAGTACATATATATATAGATATATATCTATAATTCAATTCAATTCAATTCAACTTTATTTGTATAGCGCCAAATCATAACAATGCTTCATTAAAGTTGACCTTAGACACGACTTCTGAAAGCTGTTATAAGGAATAACATGTAAGAGTCACAGTTGCAAGAAGAACCTTGTCTGAGGTGAAGGGCTGCTTTGTCGTGCTGACACACCTGAGTGAACAGACTCGACAGGAAACTGGATTTTCACATTTAAACAGTGAAACAGGATGGATGTCTGGCATTGCTCTGCATCCGACGTGTTGAACTCCTTCATCTCTCTTACCTTGATGACCTTGAAGCTGAGGTGCCGTTTGTACAACATGATGATCTTATACTCGTCCGTGCCGTCATCGATCATGTGTCTGAGCGTGAGCAGCGTGTCGCGGCTGGCCAGCACCGCCTTACGCCAGGCAGGGTCGCTCTCGTGGCAGATTACCAGGCTGCCGCGGTAGTTTGTGATGGCCTCGTACAAGATAGATGCCTCCTCCGTCTCCTCCAGACATGTGAAGTGATCCTGAGGGCAAAATAAGAGAAAAAAGTCATCATGGAAGGACTACAGGACAAGAAAGCTGCATTATGATACAGCCGCCGCTCACCTGATGCAGCTTGAGGCTCATTCTGACAGCAGGAGCGACAACCTTCTGCAGGAGGTCCAGGTCAGCAAAGACCCACTCGTCTTTTGTGGCGATGCGGAAGTCGCCTTTAAACAGGGTGTTGAAACCGTACAGAAAGGACTCCAGACTTTGCAGTGCAGAGAAGAGATGTGTGGGATAAAAATAGAAAATTAGAAAGACAGAGAAAGAGACGGATGAATGTTATAATTTGGCTGCAGAGACAGAGTCTGATTGAATAAAATGCGATTAAAGATTTAGGTGCTGATGCCCTCTCCTGGTGTAACTGTGTATCGGTGCAGCTGAGGGTAAATAACTACTGCTACTAGTATTTCATGATCCTGTTCATATTTTCAGGATTTTTGCAGCTCTTTCAGTTCGAGTAAATATAAATACTACGAACTACTGTTGCATTTCTACATGAATCTTACCTGTTGGACATGTTGTGGGACGCCGTGCCGAGGGATCTTCTTCCCAGGACAGAGAGAGCGTATGATAGTGTCACCAGAGGAGAGTCTTCATCACAGTCCACAGGCTGCACGCATAAAATAACACAAAGTAGTAATAAACACAACGGATCTATCTTTATAGAGTTTAATAACATCATATGGATGAAACAGCCTCTAAGTGATGTACCGTCTCCATCTTCCCAGCACAGTACTGGATCCACTCCAGGTAGACGTTGCAGAAGCTGGCGCGTGTCACCCCCTGCAGGCAGTGGACGTAGTCCTCGTCAATCTTCACACTGAAGACCTGAGGGTCGCGCTCGATGTGGTGCCACTTGGTGTAAGACTGCAAGGCCTCCTGAATGGCGGCGTCTTTGAGCCAGGTGGACAGTTTGGGAGAGTGGACCAGGTAGTAGATGATACTCTGAGAGCAGGACGAGGAGGAGACACAGGAAACATCAAGAGGGAAAGATATATGTGCAGCTGTTTTAGCTGTTGACCTCTGCTGGAGTCACTACTTATAGATGATGGTTCATGACAATTAAACTGCTTAAACTTTTGGATTCAGATCCTACTGTATGACAAGTGTAATAGATTCAAGTTTTCACAGTATTTCATTTAGATTATTCCAGTACTACTTAGTTGGACTTAGTTGGAAACTTGGGGAAAAGGTAGAGCATTGGCACCCAACCTCCCCTCCAACTTTTGTCCTCTAATTAAACTTGTAAAAAGACAAGTCCAAAAGCCTCTCATACCATTAAAATGAAATATAAATGCACAAAAAGATAATTATTTAAAGCGTTCCCGTGTGACAGACAGATGTCTGTCTGCAGCCGGACCTTCCTCCAGGTGAAGTCGGTTTACACACGTGATGTTTCACCACACACAGCTGAAGTGAAATGATTCGATTTATTCAGGCACATATATAGACACTACATGTGTAAAAACAAAACTTTTCAGGTGACTGAATGGGCACTGGCTGAAGCATAATGCTTTTATCTAAGCATGTCCATTTTAACAAGGTAAGCTACCCATAAACATATATAATATTTCTATAAAGAGAAAAGAAAAAAAACCTCAAAAGTCATCCAACATTAAGACAACATAGAATAATGAATGCTGGGCCACGTGAGGTGTTTATTTTCTGTATAAATTCCAGTGCAGAGTTTTGATGTTACATAAAGTTACAAGTTTACAGTAAAAAGGTGCAAATGTGTGAAGCTTTACTAATGTAGCTTATTATTTAATAAGTGATTAAATAACAATAATTATTCAATTCAATGTATTGCAGTAAATTGCCATGATGTGTGTCACATACACTTTTTCTCGAGCGGACGTACCTTCAAGTAGTAGGTGATGAGCAGCTTTCGCAGGTCGTACACTTGCAGCATGGTGGCAGCGTTGTTCTCGCTGATGCTGTAACCTTCCAGCAGGTACTTGGTGGCCATCACCTCCCAGGCGAGCCAGCGCAGGTTAAAAGCAGCGTTACATGACAGCATGTGGGGCAAATGACCCGGTTCGCAGCAGCAGCACCCATCGTCTTCCTCCACGCCTTCTGTGATGGCCTCAACCTCTCGCTGCTGACAGTAAGTTCCTGAGATGGACAGACATGAGAGTTATCAACGAGTTGCTGAGACAACAACGCAAAGGACGGACGGTCAAACCGTTTACCTCTGAACTCCAACCCCCTCAGCTGGAAAGTGACAAGGCCGTTGCCGATCTCAATGAGCTGGACCAGGGCGTTGAGGTAGTCTGAAGCCAGAATGAAACAATCCCCGGCGCTGTAGTTGCCCCATCGGCCCAACATGAGGTCACCACACAGTGAATGCTGCAGGGAGCGAGTCAGGTACTCATAAAAGATGGAGTTCAGGTTGTTATCATCACATCCTGTAAAACAAGAAGAAGAAGAAGCTTTTTTCCCAACTGATTTTACACTAAAAGTCTTCAGTTTGTTCCGTGACGCCACGTCTTCACGAGCAGTATGTTGGGACGGAGGAGGAGATGAGGAGAGGGCAGAAAACTGCAGAAAGATGCAAAGACTCACCTGTCTCCTTGTCAACTTGGGACACCAGTCTGCTGTTGGAGTTGTCAATACGCTTTGTGCTGCAAGAGACGTCCAAGTTAAAAGCAGTCATCTTTGATCCATCACAGAACACTAAATATGTCATGAGTGAACTTTTCTGTTGTGTCACTTTGGTTGTGTTGGTGTTTCGGGGGTTGACAACACCAGCTGTTACAGCTTATCTCAGCTAGAACAAGGCTGTCAGAGACTTTTAATATCACGACTTTCACTTCTAAATAATATCCAAGTGTCATTTATCGCAGAAGCGCTACAGGAGTGCTCCTGGAGAGCTCTCAGCAAAGTACACATCAATAAGTAAGAGGCAACAGAGAGGTTAGGCCGTGATATTGTTGGTGGGATGCTTGGCTCAAAAGGATGGGGGATGGGTTTTTGCTTTGGTGAATAAAACACACAAAAAAACACAAACTAAACAATGTTGGGTTGATAAATCACATTAAACTTGTAATTTCATCACATTATTCAAACTTTTCTAACACATGAATCAATTTAGCAGCACAAATGAGATAAATGGGTCCAAAATATGTGCTCTAAATTCCTTAAAAATATATATATAACTTCCTAAAATAACAGAGTGCTGCGGTTTTTAACAGAAAAAGGTGATTCAAAAGGGATAAGACAGTATTGGAGACTCCGTTGAGCCATGGATTTATACGGAGAGTAGAAATATAGTGGATTCATTAAAATCTACATACATGGTAATTTAGATGCTGGTGCAGTATTATACAGAGAAATAAGATACAAGAAGTGAGAATGAGAAATTAATTAATTTAAAGGGATGTCTGGAGAATTTAGCTTATTTATTAACCAGCAGATTTCCTCAGTCTGGACTCATGTTGTGACTCTGATCAGAGTCTGACTCGTACGCTCATTCACTCAGTCCAGGACTTACTTGTAGTTTCGCTCCCAGAACTTGATGGGCCGTGGATAGGAGGAAATGAAAATGGCACTGCCCAGGAAGGGAGCCAGCGGAGTGTAGAAGACAGTGGTTAGCAGGGTCTGAAGCAGCAGCATGGCTGAGTCTGGACACACACAACTAGTCAAGGAAACAAGCACTGATGCACGTAAACACCTGCAGGTGTAAGACTCGGGGAAAGGATACGAGGCACGGCGAACGGCTGAGCGAAGGCATGGAAAGCGCTTCCCCAGGCGATCTGCCAGGGAGCGATGTAAACCAGGATGAAATGGAGTTTCAGCAACAACTCACGCATCTGGACACAAAGCAGAGGAGCAAAGATTCAGAGCAAAGAATCAACTACAGTCTTACTTAACTTCTTCTGATGTGTCAGAGTGATCCCCGACAGATACAATGAACGTTTTTCCATCCGTTACTGCAGATTTTTCTGCCTTATTTGACATACCATGCTGAAATGTGGGTAGATGCATATAAAACAAACTTAGACCCAATAATCGAACTGCAGAAGAGAGCGATTAGGATAATGAATGAAGTTGGATATCATGATTCTACAAATCAGCTTTTTATAAGACCCCATTATACAGTATATGCAAAAAGATTAGAAATTATGTTTCGAGTGGTAAATAACACAGTACCAGATTGTATTTAAAGGGTGCTTAAGCTAAGGCAGGGGATTTGTAACTTAAGGGGGCCACCAATGCTTGAAAATTACAAAGTCCGAACTAATCTCAGCCACAGATGTGCATCAGTTTTGGGTGCAAAAATTATGCAATGGACTAAATGATTAAATAACATGTAATTCTCTGTTAGTTTTCAAGATGTTGAAATCTAAAATGATCAAAGGTTACATTGAAATTTAATTGATTTTTTTTTTCAGTTTAACCTATAATGTGTTTTCTAAT
>JBBDHI010000017.1:18756853-18766913 GCA_037177115.1 Craterocephalus stercusmuscarum
CCGGAACGCTCGGAAAAGAAAAAAACAGGTATTTAAGGGCTTAAAAAAGTGGATTTTGCATGATATGTTCCCTTTAAAACAAGGCTGATTTTATATCTATTGCTGCTTCGCCATGCAGCGTTGGAGAACCGTGAACGCAGCTGCAGGCTGTAAATCCTGTTTCATCATTTTATGCTGATTATTGTCGCTGCAAAAACAAGTAATCATAGGTGGTATAAGCACTTCCCCAGATGTGGCATGGAAGTGGATTTTGTAATAGTTCGAATGGCCTTTTTCCTTCACACTGGTGGGAAGTTGAAGAAGAGTGTTTAATTTTAAGGGGGAGTGCATGTGTTTGGGGGTCTGAGAAGCTGTGAACAGGATGAGAAGGATCTTCAAAGTCTGGGGAAGAGGTCCCTTGCCCCCCACTGCAGCCTTGTTCACATGAGAATCAATCTGGTGCCAGTGTTTGATGTGAGCCGCAAATAAAAGAAACTAAACAAAGAATGACAGCGGGGAGATGTGGAAAGACGGGGGAACGGACAGACAGGGAGATTAATGGGACATGCAGATAAAAAATGTAAAGGTATGAAGCGTTTTACAAAAGGTACGAGGCAATGTGAGAGGAGGCAAGATTCATCATCTCAGGGAGACGCTGTGAGGATGACAGAGCAAGGATGAGCAATAAAAAAAGGAAAAGAAGACCATCTCTGATTGACAGAAACTTGTAGGCAAGATGACAAAGTGTCAGACAGACACAACCCATCAGTCAAGTTGACATGTGAGGGCAGAAGAAGGTTCAAAACCAGCATGGTGGACACCAGTGCAGCGTCTCCTCACACAGTCTCCCTGTGACGCCAGGAACTCAAATTATCATCACAATGCAAACTGCATCATCATCGTTCCTATCACCATTATCATGAAAAATGAAAATCATATGGAGTTTTTTAGCAAAGCCTTCATAGCTTTCTACAAAGGATTCACCTCTGTCGAATGTCTCTTATCCGAGTCACTGAAACCGGCACAATGTGTTGAAGGCAGAGGCTGTAAAGCCAACACAGGATCACAGAGGTCCCACTCCACTTCTCCATCATGTCGTCATGCTCCTCGTGGAGCGTGTAGGAATGTTGTTCTGTTTGTTCTACACTGAACGGAAAAGCCGGAGTGCTGTTATCTGGGGGCCATATGGGGCAATGAGAGGCGGAGTGAGCATCTTTTGGGTCTTTTTCTTGTTTTTATTTAAGCTGAAACCCGGACATTGTTGTTCTTTCTGCTAATTAAGCTGTTAGAGAGAGAGGGGCTGGTCTGACAGGGTCCTGCTTGGCAGGGAGGCGAAGAGTCAATGGGCCGCAGCAGAACAGGAGACATTTATGGGCTGCCTTAAGCCATTGTTTCCCCCCATCGAGGATCCTTTCAGGCCGACCGCCTCTGTCTCGGTGACCTGTACAATGAGAAGAATGCCACTCCGAGATCCCAGAGTCGACCACAAAGAGCAGCCCCGCAGAATGAGGATTTCACGGCACTGGGCTGAATCCGGACGCTGCCAAGATTCCAGGGATAGTTCTCACCTCGAAAGAGCCGCTTCACCTCTGTGTAGGTTTAAACATTCCTGAAATGGGTGTTTTTCATGACATAGGTAAGATTTGGTTAAAGGGGAATTTTGCTTTTTTTGAACCTGGGGTCTGTTTTCATCTTTCCTTTCCTACATGTTAGTGATGGAGAAAGGAATTTTCAAGGTAGCTTCAGTATTTAGCCGGGCAGGCAGCCAGCAGCCTAGCTAATGATGAGTATGGGGCAACGGGGTAACGGAATCTCCCACGGGTGTTTTGACGCAACTTATTGCGTGATTTCGGGATAACTCGTGAGATTTGGACTTTCCTTCATTCAACATTGTTGAGACTATCCAAGCACTTCAGTGTGGAAAAAAATCATGTTCTTAGGCCGAACTTAGACGCGGGGCCAGTTACGCCATACTTATCATTAGCTGGGCTGCCAGTTGGCTGCCTGGCTAAATACTGGAGCTATCTTAAACATCGCTTTCATGTACGAAAGGAAAGATGAAAACAGACCCCAGGTTTTAAAAAAAAGCGAAATTTATCTTTAAAATAGTTGTAAAAACTACAAGAATTTGTTCCAAACAAGTGTTTCGCCTCATGATGTTAAAAGCAGAAACTTATTGCTCATTTGTCTGAGTTTATGGAGGAGCAGTTGTTCGCGCCACCTGCTTCTCAGAGACACGGCAGCCCAGCCTTGTAGATTAAACAGGTGAGATTAAGGCGAAACTCTGGGCAGTGTGCAGAACATCCCCGCTTACAGGCTACAGACTCCCCTTCTGTAAGCGAGCATGTTTGTATTCATGTCCTCTGCTCCATTTGATGATCATCCAAGCATCTCTGGGTGTTTACTTGGACTCTGAGCAGATCCTTGCTCTCTCGCAGTGCCACACAGCTCTGTCGCTGGCGTGAAGATGAAACTGTAGTCTGCTTAGTTGCCTCAAAAAACTTCCCTTTTTTTTTCAAATAATGGTTTTCTAGTGACTTAAAACAAACCATTTCTGAGTCAACACCACCTGCTCTTGCCTTATCCGCTTGCCAGTTCTGCTCCTTTAGCAACTGCCATGTGTTGTTGTAATGTAACTCTATTTACCACAAAGTGTCGAACAGCACTTTCAGACGAGCCCGCGCCTCGCACAACAAAGCGGCCCAATTATAGAGCCATTTATGTGTTTGTCAGGGGCTTCAAATGGGCACTGGTTTCTCAGGGTGGCCATATTGGCGAGGTCAGGCGCAGCATCTAAAAATGCAGCTTTATTACAGAAGAACCCATCCCTCACTTAGATGTACACCCAAAAAGACCAAAAAAAAGGAAGAAAAAAGAGGAAGAAATAAAAATGACAACTTTGTTCTTTACAACGGTTTGGCTCGGCCTGTGTGTCTGGCTGCTCTGCGGAGCGCAGCAGCATGTGTTTCAGGGATTGTTCTGGAAGGGGGAGTGTGGAAACAGCAGGGAGCAGAAGACAAACAGGCAATTCGTGACTCATTAAACATGGCGACAGTGGCCAGCACAGTGGAGGGGTGTGAGGACCCGCGTTCCAACCAGGCGATAAACCCCCCCTTTACCAGCTGGAGCAGGCATCTGTCAGCCGCACGCCGCACAACGCCACGCCGCCGATTATCAGCAACAAGCCATATCCCGGTGACCGCCCGCCACCGTTTTCTAACACCCAACCCTTACATAACCAGGGTGACTGACTCACGCGGGACCTCTGCGTCGGCAAACTTCACGTTGGAAAGTTGTTGCAGCAAATGATGGCAAACCAAGGCTTCCTCTCTTTTAAATCAGAGGTCAACACACCTCATTTTGTCATGTTTTATGAGCATGTTTTGGCTTGGAGGTCTACCTGCGAACAGCAGCAGCAAAGCAAAGACACAACACCTGAATGAGTAACAACTCACTCACAGGTTCATAAAGTCCAGGTGCATTTAGAAAAGCTGATGACACAGCCGACTGATGCACGTGTAGACGATCATTTTTGTGTCTGTTCCTTTAAACTGCTGCAGCAACATGGCTGAAAAGCATTTTTCAGTATTTTTGCATGTGTCAACAGTTCAGGTTGGATATATGAGAAGAAATGGTTTCTCCACTTAAAAATAAAAATCATCATCCAGATATTACTAGAATTTTGATTTAAATGCTCAAATCTCTGGGGCTTAAAAATGAGGCCAGTGCATCTGAACCTGCATCATGCGGCTGCAGTTCATTGAATGGCCACTAGAGACTGACTGTAAAAGTGAGAGTCAATAGACTGTATGTAAAAATGAACATAATTATTTGACATCAGATATAAAAACAATATGGAAGTCCCATAAAGAGCAATACTACTGATGGCTGCTAAAGACAGACATCTTTGGGGGACATGTTTATATAAACCCCTCATGCTTTGAGCGGCAGGTACGTTTTCCATTATAGTGTGTAGTTGTCGATACACCTAACAATGCAGGACAACCTAAAAGAATCAGCAAAAAATTATCACCGTGCCCAGAAATCATTTTAAAATGGACATGTTTTAAACACATTGACTTGTCCATCATCACTACATGGATCTTCCCCCTGCAATAAAGCTCATAGCTGCAACTTTTTCAGCAAAACAATAATTTTTTTCAAAAATAACACATCCATCCAGAACATCTAGAGGGATGCAGAATAAAAGTATTCATTTTACTGAATAAAAAAACACATATATAAATAAATGTTTTATACATTTTTTACAGGTTCAGAATATATAAATATTTACATATAGTTACAGTACAGGGGCAACATCTACACTAAAAGATTTAATAGCTCTGGGGTTGCCAGATCTTTAGCTCTGTGTAGAAACGGCGTTAACCTTCCGTTACGTTTTTCAAATCCAAGCAGACCAAAAATACAAAGCAGGACAAGGGTTAACGTCGGTCAAGCTTCTGAACTTTGGTGCTTCTGAAGTTGCTGCTTTCCTTTTAGAAAAGTAAGTTAAACGCTTGCTAATGCTAACTAATGGTCTGCCATACTGTTACCTTCAGTTCTGGTTAGGTTGGAACGAGTGTGAATCTGGCACCTACTGGCAACGTACTGTAGACATTAACTGTTTCCTAGTTAGAAGCTGATCTCCATCTTTTTGTAGTCTTATATATGTAAAAAAAAGCACATAAAGCTAAGTAAATGTAAAAGTCTAAGCTTAAAAACATTGTCCCACCATATGACCATATCTGTGATTTTAACCTAAGTAGTTTCAGTAGGAGGCAAGAGTCCAAGTGAAACCAGATTCATGCAAAATCAGTAGTCAGTCATGACTAATTTAACTCCTCCATCAGCGTATTAATGTTCTTAAGTTAACTTTCTTGCTCTTTTTGCTCCAAAAATGCCTGTTGGATCCCAAAGAGAAAAACACTAAGGCTGGAGGAACTGCCCAACTTTGTCACTCTTCCTTATGTCTGCAGTCTGTCAGCACAGTGTTTTGACTTTACTGTAAGGCAAGGAAAGTTTATTTGTATAATCCAATTAAAAGTGCCCTACAGCATCATCACAGCAGCAAATAAGAAGCATGATTTAGAATAAAAACAGATGAAAATTGGAAGATAAAAGAACATTGGATAAAAAAACAGCACAAAACATAACAAACATAACATTAATCCAGCTTACACTGCCTACTCACCAGTGAACAGGAGATAAAGTTAGAGGCTAACTAATGAACATATGGCTCATTTAGCTGCGACAGAGCAAAACTTCCCCTCAGGAGCTCATGAAGAAGCAGAACGAGAAGAAGAAGAAGAAATCCATGGTTTAAATTTATCAGCTGGTGCTGATAGTTTAATAATGAGGAATTTGTGCCTCTTGTGAGCCGTTACCACACAAACCAAGTGTGAGTGTAACATCTGTGCCCAAACTTACATATTCACATCGCAGTGAGCTAGAAAACTGAAATTTGCTCAAACTTTCTGTAAGATCTATTACACCATCTGTCTTAGCAAGAAGGAGGGAAAATCCGAGGAGAATATTAACAAAAAGGAGCACTAAACTATAAAAGCATCATAATTCAACAACAACTTATCACACTGTGAATGCAAGGTAATCAAAAGCTGCCATCGCCTTGAAAAAGCTCAGCATCAGCACAACTTTGCACCGAGGTAAAAGTTTGCTCCCAATAGAGTTTAACGAGCTGCTAACAGCCTAATTAAATGCCGAGAGCAGATAAAAGCATGAAATATAGATAAGCTGGAAACACGACGTATACCTCCGTGGTCCTCACAGAGGAAGACTGCAATGTCTCCTAAAGCCAGCAGCAGCACAGAAACTAAACCATGCCTCGCTCTCCTCCCAGCTGTGAATGTTTAATAAGAAAATGAAGCTAAACAAGCCATGAAAAAGACTCAATCACTCTCCAATGAAGCCGTGTTTTAAAAAAGAGTCTGACTGAGCGAAAAGCCGGCGTTAATGTGGTGCTCCAGAAGCCCACGGCACTTTTTGGGACTGAGGGAGTGGGAGCGTTACGGTGCTCATAGTGTGACAGAAGGGGCCTCTCCTCGCCAGTGGTAGCGCCGGTTGTAATTCTGACTTTAGCGCTCTTTACGACTCCCTCTCCTCATTTCTCTGGAATATGAAAACATCAGCATATGGCTGCTGACAGCACTGAGGCTAAGGAGTCAATTTCCCTCAAGTAACATTGGGACAGGGGTGACATTCGCCTCAGTACTGCCCCCCTGGCTCAAAAAGAGTACAGAAGAAAGACAGACAGAGACGGAGACGGAGAGAAGACAGATGGTAAACTGCACAAGGACAGAGGAGATATGGGGGGAAGAAAGTGTGAGGCTTGCGTGTCATTTTTCAGCAGCAGCAGGTTTTCGCTGCCGCTCGGTCTTACTGTGCAGTTCACAGAGTTTCATGTGGCTACCAGGAGCAGAAAATCTGTCCATCAGCTGCCAAAGGTTCCAGCTCTGCTTCACTCCTCTGAGCGCTCTTAAAAACCTGCTGTTTCACACCCATGAATTACACTATTTATGGCCTTGGTTAAAATGGGCAGTTTCTGGGCACGCTGCACGCGTGTGCCTTCCGTTCTGTGTGGGTGCGAGTGCGCCGGGCGGCAGATGGGAAGCAATATGGCACACCTCTGCCCACACAGATGTGGCACAGCACATCACAGCGAGCCAGGAGAGGGATCAGAAAGCTCAGGAACATCTGGACCTGTGGCAACCTTCAGCCTCAGCCAACAAGCTATCTTTACCTCGGTGCTAGAGGAGAGGAGGGTGAGGGGAGGGGGGGGGGGGGCATCGGCTCGTTTCGTGTCACCGGCTCCTGCGATCTCTTACAGCGCATCTTTATCTCCGGCAGCATCTTATCTTGAGTGGCGGATGAAGGATGCCGCCTCCCTCAGTGAGGGCTGTCAGTCACTGCTCTGTGGAGTGCATCGCTGAGGCCGGTCCCAACATGGGCCGGTCATGGCCTGCTGCACAGGAGCACATTCCCACCACTCAGGGGGCAGCCGGACTGGGACTTTTATGGGAGCGGGAGAGAGGCTGGAAGAGGGAAAACACTTAGCAAAAACACTGTGAGGAGTAATATGTTGTGTCTAAGTTACTAAAGCATCTGTCTAAACAAACTTATATTAATATCTTCTTGATGTATTTGGGGTTTTCTCAGCGATGCTCTGACCTTTCCATCTAAACTCAGTGAAGCTTAAAGTTATCCCAAAGCACATGACACTAAAAAAACTTGATAAATGGGTTAGTCTGATCAAACCAGACTCTTAATTTACATGTTTCTTTGTACAAAATCATGAAAAGCTGACATGTGTCAAGGTGCTTTAGAATACTTGGGCATAAAGCAGAAGTGTGTTTTAATACAGAACCCCCAAAGCTTCTGTCATTAATCCATTTTACCTTTTTATCTTCTCAGATGGCTAAACACAGAAGAAACTGTGGCCCAGTTGCTTGAAAGATTTCCAGTTTTGCTTCAGTAATATCCCGACTCTAAAGGAGCATAGCGTTAGTTGTAGCTTTGTTGCAGAAGTCTTCCCCCTCCGGCGACAAGTGTGACGTCAATGTTGTGTACGCGCATGGACCCCTTTGACATTGACTACGTTGGTCTTTGTTTACCTGCACTGCGCTCAGTTCGAGCCCGAAGTTAGATGCACAACAGATACATAAGGCATGGCATAGCTAGCATACGGGTAGCCAAATGCTGTTAAAGGCCACGATCTTTGTTGGAAGACGAACTAGACAATTTTTTCCTTTTCTTTGTCTTATAGGAGTTCATGTATGGGGTTTGAGAGGCACTTGAGGTCACCGGTCTATTGTAATCCATGTATAGTCGTCAGTGTTGTTTCTATGATGCTCTAATGGTGGCGGAGTACCACAAGCAGCCCTGAGGATTCGAGGCTGAATCCCTCTCACTGACAGGACTATTGTGGCATCAGGCAATTGTACTGTAGGAGGATGTTGGGGAAGGGAAATAACAGTATTAAACTTGTGCAATGTACCTTTTAAATCCAATCACAGTTTAAGTGCCTGCATAGTTATTTTCAGTTTTACATACATGTAGTATGTAAGCCCAGTAAAAACAGCTTATTTCCTTGTTTTCTTGTACTAAAACACAAAAAGAGATTGCCAAAAGTCAAATTTAAAAGTTTGGAATATTGTTTTCTTTGTCAGACTCTTTTCATATGTGACGATGATTAGACTTAGAGTTTTTTCATCAGATATAGTTCAATGCTATCCGTACAGTGTAAATAAAGCAAATATCACTGTCTGATAAAACTGAAAGGTGCTTAGTGATGACTTCAGTCAAAAAGTATACATTTCTGCCATCAAAGACTGAATCAGTGACTTCCTCCCACACACACATCATTCGTTGGTTATTATTAACCAGATTAATCAAATCTGGTCTTGTGTTGTGTTGGTGCTGGTGAAAAAAAAACATCAATACATTTTCTTTCAGACTTAAATAATTCTCAGAGATGCATATAGAGGAGACATCCATCATGATAACTGACTGGAGCGTTCTGTCAGTCATGAAGGACCATACAGTCTGAATCACCTTAGAAAGCGCAGCTTAATGACTCAAGCGATGCTGAAATGTTTATAAAATCTTTTTGAGCTGAAACTAATTGTGAGATTTGAAAGCAAGAATATGTAGTTAATTCTTTTTGACGATAACTTTCCCTCCTGCCAAGGCTGTGATGTGCCGTTCCTCTGATGATATTCAGCACGAGCAAAGCCGTAATAACACAGCTGAGTCGCAACTGAAGCTCAATTAAACAATCAGAGAACAATTTTACAGTAGAGCAGTCAACAGGTAATTAGCTTCCTTTCCTGGGCGAGGTGGCAGCAAGCAGTTATGTGTTGTTTTACTTGAAAAAAGTGAAAAAGCTGTCTGTTTATCCTGATGTAGACGGATTCTGTCACTTTGTGTCTCATATGAAAGCTGCGGAATAAATACAGACATTTCAGGTCCAATAGTACTAAAACCAACTGGATGAACAGGAGGAAATGAGAGGCGCACTGCCGGGTCTTCTAATGTCATCAGCGTCTGGGGAAAAAGAAGAATTCATTGGCTACAAAATGACATCTTGCAACTTTCATTTGTTTTGCACCGTGATGTTGTGCGCGGTAGAGAACAGTTTGGATCCACTTCCAAGCAGAACACCGGGGTAACTATCATGCACGGTCTCTGGCTGTGACTTCAGAGGGCACATTTAACACATTTAATACATGAAACATGGATGTAAAATCATGAAGTTTATATGTATGTGTCAGGAAATGTGAAGGAGTGTTTGTCACGGTTGCATCTAAACGGACCGGACAAGAACGCAACGACTTGCAGAATTCAAGACTTGCAATGATAGTTGTGATCGCACCAGGACCCAGGATCTGCAAGTCAAACTAGCAAAAGAAGAAGAAGATAAAGTATAGCCACATGAGGGAAATCCCTGACCCCTGTGATACTCTCCAGCTGCTTGTCTCACCTTGTAGATTTAGCAAGTTCATAAATGACCAAATTCAACTCAGAACATTTCTTCGAATGTTTGGAATAAATGCTTGATCCAGAAACCCTTTTATGCTCAAAATTAGTCATCCTGACAGCATGAATAAGTGTTAAAGAAGCTCTATGTAGCTTTCTGGCCTTAAAAATGTATATTTCTGACTCATTTTGACGATGCAGTGACATTTATTATGTAAATTCCTGAGATCCCATCAGTTTATAGCACCGTTTTGTTTTATGGCACATAACTGGATTTCATCACACTGCCTATTTTGACAAAGCATCTAGTTGATTCATCAAAGAAACCCTAGATCAGTGTTTTTCAACCTTTTTTGGGCCAAGGTACTTTTTTTTCCATAGAAAAATGACATGGTACACCATACACAGAAAATGCTAAACATTAAACTCTGTAGTCCTCATCAGTTATATTAAGTTGTTCTTGTCAAAGTTTTTTTCAAGAGAAATCAAATATAAATTGCCTTATTATTTGAAGATATCAATCAATTTATCTTCAAAACCTGTTTTTTAGACCAGTTAAGTGGAAGTAGATAATTTCCCACGGCACACC
>JBBDHI010000017.1:18824747-18839481 GCA_037177115.1 Craterocephalus stercusmuscarum
ATGAATGTGTGACAATCAGACTGCTTGACTGATTGTCAGTGAAGCGCCTTGAGATGACTTTGTTATGATTTGGCGCTGTACAAATAAAGTTGAATTGAATTGAATACTTTAGGTCTTATCCAATTTCATTTTAATCACCTGGATTTGAATTAAACTCACACTTGACTTTTATTTGTTGACTTTTTCTCCAGCAGATCCATCAATAACTACACAGAAAGCTCTTATTGTACGTCTACAACAGGAAAATAAGACCAGCCACAGCCCAGTTATTGATGGTTTTTTTACATTACATGAAGCGTCTTACTTCCAGCTCAACATTTTAAAAACAAGATACGATCATTGATTTTTAGGAAGAAAACTCGCACACGCAAAGACACTGGAATCAAAGGTCAGACCAGTGAGGGTGTGCGCTCTTACAAAATCCTTGATAAAAAGTTGTACTTTGAAGCAAACTGAGAAGCTGTGAATTGTTTGAAGAAACTTTCCCACTGACCGCACCATAATGATCAAGTTTTATTGTTCTTTCATTGAATCCGTTTTATCTTTTTTCCCTGCTGTTGGGGTTTGGTCACACGTCCTTGAAGGAGAGGAAAGCTTCTAACAGTTTTATGTACTTCTCCACTTATTGATGAGTCACCGCTTTTTATAGCTTTCTCCTTTATGGATGAGGAATCTCTTACACATTGATTTCTTGCTTCTTTACACTGGAAAGAGGTTTTTAGCCCGTAAATGTGAATAAATCATACAGAAGGATCTCTGTTCCTGTTTTTATTATTAAACCGCTGTAAGATAAGTTTGCATTACCGGTTGATGTATCAAGTTTGTTTCTATCTTTGAAGGAAAAAGTTATATTTGGTCTTCTTTACTTTTGTTTTCCTTTTCTTCTGGATCTATTGTGTCATTATACGTTGCATTCACTCACAGTTTTTATGTTTGGATGGGTATTAATAAAAAAACCTGAACCCAATTTGTGCATTAGGTACCCGCCACCCAATTAACCTCAGAGATAGTCGGGCTTTATTGAATATAATGTAATCAGGACAGTTCAATCAGACAAGGAAACAACAGGCAGAAAGAAGAAATCTGTCTTTGAGAAGATGCTGCTGAGAACATCCGAGCCTTACTCTTTGTAGAGGGAAATTAACCCTTACCCATCACAAAAGGCGGGCAGAGAATAAAGGTCCCCCCCCCCTCGTTGCCTTCACAACAACGCCCCCTCCCCTTTCCACCCCAAATCTTTTCCCGCCACTCTTGACAGAGCCCAACCCAGTTCATTCAACTGGTCTGATGATATGGCAGACTCATGAACTGGCAACTCCACTCATCATGACTGCTTTCTGCCAGAGCTGTGGTCTCCTCTTTCATCTCCTGATTCTGTTTAATACTAAATGCTTTATTCTGCCAGCATGGGCATAAAACTAAAAAGATGTCTTTTGGTTTGGACATAGAAAAGTCTGACTCATAGAGCATATGAAATGAGTGAGACTTTAGTCTGGCACCCACACTGAGGCAGATGTGGTCACTGGAGGTGCTGTCCCATACATAAACTGCTTCGTGCAAAGGAAAAGACATGCTCTTCTGCTTGTTTCAGGGAGAGCAGATTCACAAATAGCCCGTGTGCTATGGATCCTGGCCAGGAAACAATATCATTCAGCCAATCGCAGCAAGCATGATCCACTGCATTTTATATTATCATTAAAAAAAAAAATAATAATAAAACGATTAAAAGTCCCCAGTGTAATTACGGTATCATGCAACAACTTTACAATTTAGAGAATCCCACGTGCATGACTTGTCTTAGTGACGTACATAAAGACAGTTTTTTACTGTTTAATCACACTGCAGCAGGAATGTTGAAGCTTCGTGTTAAAACCACACTGACAGGCTGATAAAGCTTTGTACTCAAACACGTGTTTCACGACCCGTGATGGATCATAAGCTTCTGAACTATTGACATTTACAGCCTTAGACTGTAAGATATCACAAGCATTTGACGAAATCATCCCAAAACAAGAAAGAAGACGGTGTTTAATGTATCCATCTATGTATGATTTACATTAAACACCTCTTGGTTTCTGGAAAAAGGCTACTTTTGCCTCAAAATGCGTCTTCAGAATATGATGACATTATTTTTTGTTACACCAGGATACGCTAAACAGAAGCCCCCTGATCAACAAGAAGACCTTTATATTCTTGCGCTAAATTGAATTAACAAAGAGGACTATCGGAACACAAAAGAAAAAGAAACTGCCACGTTTTTCTTAGTCTACCTAAAAACAAGACTAAAAACGCGTCCTTAGAAAGTAACTGTTCAATCACAAAAAGAGTTTCAGAGCCGGATACAAACTCAAATCATCTTAACTTCAACCGGGAAAACGTCCAAACCCAAATAAAAGTCTACTTTCACTCAGTCCACGTTGTCTCACAACACAGGATCTCCTTACCTCGTTGAAGCACGCGGAGCGGAGCGACGTATTGATGCGGCGCGCGCGGAGACACACTGTTCCACCTCCTCTGTGAGATTCCGCGAGAACCGTCTGCTGCTTTAAGTGGTCATTAGCTACATTATGAATAAGTAAGAGAAGGGGCATGTTTCAGGGGAAGTATTCAAAAGCTAAATAGCCGAAAATCCAGCAAATAACACAACATTCAGTTTCTGAAACTCTCGTGCTGCATTTAAGGACCGTTTTGTTTCTCTGTCACAGCCTACTCACTGCATATGGATCAGATATTACGCTTATAAAACAGCAGTTTGAACAGTTAACTTATTTGCTAATTAGGATTAATATTGAAATATGCCTGTTAGCTTAATTATAATGAATTATAACATTAAAACGGGGAGATATTTACAATTTTTATAAGGACCTTAATATGAGTTTCTGAGACAGACTGTTAAAGGTTATTTCATATTAGCACCTGTTATACTTCTTATGTAATCTTTTGTTGTGGAATAAGTTAACCATGATTATCCTTTTTTGACAATGTAAGGTGTAACATTTTTCTGACTGCAGGAAGCTATAAAGTATACACTGCACTCTGAAGACATCAGTAACTACAGGAAGAAGGATATAGTCTTGCCGCCTTTTTATTATTGTGGTGTTCATTACTTCCTGGATGTGTAACATGTGCCACTTTATAAATGTTCTCAAAATGTGCCAAGCACATACTGTAGTCGAATTGAGGCGGAGCTTAATAACAAAACTGACAGAACTTTGATTCTGCTTTTTAAAATAAAAAAAATAGGTGTTAAGATGTCCGTGGACATGTAACAACTAAAATCAGAGGTGATATTTAAACAAAAAGTTAGGAAGAAATCTTTTTCTGTGCTTTTTCAAAAAGAAGTTTTCTACCAAACTAAAAAACACGGAGTGAGATTTTTCAAAGCAGCTGCCATTGGGGAAATTATCGCAGTATGTGAGCCAACATGGTTTTCCAACATTCTTTAAAAAGTCTCTGTATCTGTTCAGCATCAATCTGTTATTGTATATTTACTCTGCCATCCAACATATCCCATCTGAAACAGGTTTAACTTCAGTGCTTTCACGCTGTCTTCATCCTCCTTCTTCCCTCCCTGCGAGAGCCAAAGTTGCAGATGTTTTCATGTCTGCTGCTTCTCTGAAAAATACAGCAACTTAACTAAGGAAATCGCTCTCACACGCATCCCCCTTGCACATTTAATTAAACCCCCTTGGCAAACATGGTAACACACTGGATCCTCTTTACCATCATTTATTTACATGCACAGAAGTTTGTATTTAGTGTACATGTATTTTAGGCAACACACTTGTATTTTTCCATGAATAATGTCCTTTTGGTGCCAATACACAACCAAAAAATCCCCTTAATTAAACTATATGGTAAAACTGTGATCTCACAAGGCAACAGGACAAATTATACATGTTGGTGTAAAATATCAAAGTCCTGACACCTAAAGATACCAGGTGTGAACGTTACAGAGATCAATTTTATAACATTCTTTACTGGAAATATATCTTAGACCTGCGAACCTCTTATTAGGACCCAAAAGCCCAGATTTTAACATCGTTCTCATATAGCCAACACTTTACGAGCCGTAATCAAGCACATGTTCCGATCTTGTGAAATCTAACACACAAAAAAGCCCATTGCCATCTTTCCTCTTATTTTAAAACAGTGGAATATAAAGAAAATCTTTTGAATCTTTGAGTATGTCCATTTTTTGCCTGAGCCTGTATTTTCCCATTTTACACTTAATATATCATTTCTATCTGATAAAAAAGTAATGAGAAAATTCTATATTTCCTTACAGTTTTCCTGCTCACTGGTAACTAGAAGCAATAAATACAGCTGACCTGACTTCTAAACTGCACAGTTATAGTAAGAAGTCACTTCCTGAACCATTGCAAAGATGTGAGATAGAGGCCTAGAAAACCACAACTGCATTTGATGGCATTTAACTGGCCTAAATACATCTTATTCGCTTCCATTAGATCACATTCTTAAAGCTGCATGGCACAGTATATGATAGGAGTTTGTTGATTCAGAGAAAATTACAGTTAGACTCTATGATTTTAATGCATAGAAAGATTACCTGCATGAATTGGCTTAGGGGGAGTAAATAATGTCATTTCCCCCTTATTTACCCATAAAAGTGTTTGAACAAATGCATGTGAGAACAGGCTGAAGGTTAAGGCTGGCCATAGTCTGAGGCAAGTAAGGACAATCAAGTAGAAGATAAGACAAAGTCATTCTGAAGCTTGTAATCATGTGACTTTAGAAAAATGTTGCCTGTACAAAAATACATTTAATAGCCAGTTTTTTTACTTTATGTAATGTAGAACAAATGGCTTATTAAAGCAGAAATTTGCAATTAATTGATTCTGAAATGCAAGTTAACACACAAACCCTTTTCATTTTCCTCCAGAGAAAGGCTTGTTTTCTCAAGTGTCTGCGAAAAGTCTCACTAATGTATCGTTTAATTTCAACACGTGAGCCCGTCTGAAGCGTGGTGTTCGTGGACGTTGAATCTGGACACACCGAGAGCTGGTCTCTGTTGTTTACTCATATAGTTGTGGTGGGTATTCAGTCATCCACACCCTGTCTACACCCCTGTCTAAAAAAAGCTTTCTGTGGTTTTGGACAGAAACCATTTGTAACAGAGAGTGGGAGCAGTCTGCTTCCCTGCTAACCCCAAATCCAAGGAAGAGGAGTACAGCTGCACAGAACTGAGGGACATCTGTGTCTCTCTCTCTCTGCTGGTGTGAAGGCACAAATCTACACTTCATTTCCATTTGGTACATTCAGATATTTATGCCATGCAGCTGAATGTGTCTGTTTTTACCCTATCCCTCTGAGCCTCTTTTACTGGCTTGTTTTGCAAAAAGGAAAAGCCAGAGAAGAGCAGCGCAGCAGACCAAAACCTTTACTGGCTTTTTCCACAGAGTGGAGAGAGAGACAGAGAAACTGAGGGAAAACAAGAAAAGCAGCCAAACAGATATAATTTACAACAAAACAGCTTTCATCAGACAACCGAGCCCTTTTGACACTGGTTAGAAAACCCACTTACACCCGCAAACATCTGGCTGTTGGCTCAGCTCAGCTTGGGATCAATAGAAACACAACATCTGGGTGTACATCAGAATTTTCACTGATTACGCTGCAATATGGGCAACAAAACAAACAGCTACCAGCCAAAATATCTTACACAGGGCTACATAAATGGTAACAACTCAGGCAAAAAACAAACAAAAAAAGCTAAACATAAAAACTAACTGATTGAATCAAAAAGTTGAATGCTGCAGGCTACTGATGATAAACCCATTGCGTGTGGAAAATGCTTCAATCAGCTTGTTTCAGCAGGTATGCTCTTGTTGAAAACCCATTTAAGCTGCTATTTTTGGTGTTACACTCATATTATGAGCATACATGAGAAAATGAAAAAAATGAAAGAAATATAAAAAACTTTTCACAAAAATTCAGGATTGTGTGAAATCTAAACAAGCACAAAACAGATTGAACAAAAATATGAATTCAACAGAAATAAACCATGTTAGCCATTTTAGTTCCATCTTTCACCTCTTTAGGGAATTTTGCCCACTTTTCTGCAAAACGTTAGTCCAGCCCTTTGGAATTTAAACGCACTTTAGGGGCAGCTCACTAAGAAATATGACAATTTTATGCATAAAATGTGTTTTTGTCAAATGTGATGCATGCTACAAGTCTAAAAATAGTTGTCACAGGGGCAACAAATGGCTGAAAAGGCAAGAAAGCAAAAATAAATAAATAAATAAAGATTCAGCTGGATGAACATCTAGCAAGTAATCAAGTTAACTGATATATCAGGTCTGTATCCTGAGCTATAAAATGGATGTCTTAGAGAAGCAGAGCAACCCAGAAGTAAAATGGGCAGAGGTGATCCAATCTCTAGAAGAGTTTAAAAAAATGTCCTGGCATACTTCAGAAACAATCTCCTCAGTCAGAGAGCAAAGGCTTTACAACTGTCATCATGTACAGAACAAAACATCATCAAAACATCAGATGAACTGGAAACATCTCTGTGCTTAAAGGACAAGAAGCCCGTGGTGTTCAAGCCCTCAGACGACATTGCATCATATATCGGAGCGATTGTGGTATTGATGTTACTAAAAGGGCCCAGAATTCTTCCAGAAACCAGAAACCACTGTGGGTTGACACGATTCTTAGTATCATCTGCAGATGCAACTTAATCTCAATCTGCAGATGCAAAACAGAAGCCAAATCTGAACATGGTCCAGAAGCAGACTCATTCAGTTTTCACAATGTTTCAGAGTGGGAAAATCTTCTACAGTCCAAATATGGCATTCCTGTTGGTATTCCTGGATGCTGTTTTCTCCAGGATAAAGCAAAAGGACTACAGAAGTTATCAATATTCAGTTCAAACGCCTGCATCTCTGATGCTACGGGGGTGTATACAGCATGCATGATTTGAAAGATGAATGCTGAAAAGTATATAAAAGGTTTCAGAGCAGGGGCGGGGGATTGTGGTCCTTTAGAGACGCTTCCCATGCATCCCTGCTGCAACACATCTGATTCAACTCAAACAGATCCAACAGCCAATCACAGTGGCTCATTAATTTGAATCAGGTGTGTTGGAGCAGAGTTGCTTAACCTGCAGCATGAGGCTCAAGGTTCGCCACCACTGTTTCAGAGGAACATCTGCTCCCATCCCCATGGCATTGAGTTCACAGAAGGCCTTGCAAATTTCAGTAGAACAGTTCTGAACAGATTCTGCAACTATTACAGCAGTTCTGCATGCAATCCAGGTATTTCACCTTCATAGAACATTAGCAAACTAAAAAATACATCAAAGTTGACCATAGACTATTCAGGAAGCCTACATCAGGCAGAAACGGGACAAAATTTCAACACCAAAACTCCAGGAGCTCATAACTTTGATGCCCAGACGTCTTCAAATGTTCTGAAAAGTGCATATGTTCTGCTGTAAATAGAATATTACATTGTGTAATTTGAAGGTCTTCCGGTTTTTATTTTGATCAAATTTAAACAACATCACAACATTTCTGGAGCTCGGGTCACTGGACAGACAACTGGAGGTGATAAACAACCATAAAACATCCTCAACTACAGCTCAGCAGCCATTCATCTCTCCGCTGAGCGCAGCCCGTTTCAACCTGCAAAAGCTGAACAAACACCCAAAGCAGCCTTATATCAAACCAGCGTTTCCCATTAACAGGAAGAACCTGAAAAATAATCAATCGCGCTTCATTTAGGTAGAAGAAGAATGAGTATTGTTGGAGGAGAATCCCAACTCCTTCACTTCCCGTTGACCCAGACATTTTCCTGTTATTCCATTTATAGAACAGAAGATCAGCAAATAAACATCACGCACATCTAATTCAGGAGTATCCTGTGAAGTTTGTGACATAAGAGGCACGCTCAGGGGGAGTAGGAGGAGGAAGAGGGTACGACACAAATGGACTGGAAGTAACTTTCTGGCCGCACACTGAGATTTAGGAGGACTATGGATGAAAAAGAATTCCAAAGGACGGCCTCCTCAACCTCTAAATGACCGAAGAGGCCGAAAGAGTGAAGTAAATCCCTGCTGGGATTAAGAATTTTGGGGCTCTGTTTTAAGGGATTAAAAATTTAAATGGGAGGCAGCAAACAAAACAAAACAAAAAGAAAAAGAACTCCAGGGGATGTTTGTGAGTTTAGAGGCTCCGCTCACCTTAAGCCAAGTCCACTCAAATTCCAAGCCAGGTGTAAAGGTCTGCAGGGGTAAAAAAAATCCGCATGAAATCTCTGTCATGATGGATTAGGCTAAATTCCTCTCCTGTGCAAGAATTTTATCTCTGGGAGAAGATTTAAAACCACCCATTAAGGGTTTTACCTGTTCAGCTGAGCTTCAGTACCTCTGGAACCAGTAACAGCGCCATCCTTCTGCACGAGTTATAGCTCACACTCTTGTGTCCAACCACACTAAATCCTCAGTAAACACCAGCCCTGCTTTCACTCCCCCAACTTATACACATGCTGACTCTGACTTTAGGCGTAGCCTGACACAAAACACACAAAGAATCAAATATTCCTGCCAAAAAAACAAGATATTTTATTTTAGGTTGTGAATTATAGCCGACAGCTTTATCATCCCTCTGTTCAAATGTGTGTCATACTTTTATGTGGTATTGTAGAAAGCTCAGTGACTTCTATTGTGTTTTCCATAAATCAATAACTACGCTATGTGTTTTGGCAGGGACAAACTACTTTAATCATTCATATTGCATAAGTGCAATAAGTACAAACCGACCTTCAAACAAAGCGGGAGTCCATGCAACTCAATCTGACTGATTCGTGATCCTCTTCCTACAAATTCTCATAAAATGTTGGAAATTTAGGACGTGAGCAGCTCAGACTGTGTCCTGAATGTGAGGAGGAGGATTGTGTGCATTCCTATCATTTCAGCGTTCCCATGCTGTTATGCTTGGATTCAGCATGTGTTGTAACAGTGTTGTCCAGATGACACGGCTGAATCCACTTTTCCACCAAGAGTTGTTGTAATGCCTCGGCCAGAGTGCCTGATGTTGGCACGAAAACAGCCCGAAGAGAAAGACAGAATCTGGGATCAAAACTTTGTGCCCACTGATAGCTTAATGATGTGCACAGGGGCTGCAAACCTGCCCACAACTCTAGAAGTATATGCAAAAGCTTATCAAATGAAGGTAAAATGTGGAAAAAGGAAAGGGTCTCCAATGTAAGGCTAGCATAAAAATAAAAATAAATAAGCTTTGAAGGAGAAATAGCATCCTCTTGTTGTTTAATTGCAAAGCTAATTGAAGTTATCATCATGTGATTTGATGAAAACCTTCTGATGTACAGCAGCAAGGAATAACTGGAAAATGCTCTGGATCTGCTCCTTATGAAAGTGAGAAGCCGGAATCACGTTGTCTTCAACTTCTACATGGTAGATGTATGAAGCGGAAAAAGAAACATGGAGGCCTCAAGGTTTGTTGTTTAGCTTTGAGCTCATTAGAAGTTGGAATACACACATGAAAAGAAATGAGAAAATAATAATCTGATAGAACTTTGTTCAATGTTTTGGTTAATGAATTAAAAGAAATGAAAAATATTTACTTGATAACCCAGCACTCTGAGGAATGACTTAAAAATGTGCGGTTAATGCATGAAAAAGTATGACTGTGGTGTCGTTCTTTGATTTTTTCCCAGCCTGAATCAAAGTCATTACATTTGAGTCTCCATTTTGCTTGTTATGCAACTCAGCTCCGTCTTATTACATCTGGTCTGAGTCAATACATGAAGGGATTGACACGTAGGCTTGGCCAATGCTAGGAAATATATCAAACATGAAAAAAACAATAAATTTGAAAATAAGTAGAATATAATCTACAGATATTTTCATTACAGCTTAGGCAGATTAGGTAAAACTGAAAAGTTGCCAATAAAGCATGTACGCAAGTGCAAAGCAGACACCCACTCTGTGTACAGGAGGATGAATAACAGGAATAAAGTTGTGCAGAATTTTTTTTCTTTTTTATGGCCCATTTGAGATTGATTCAGGGAAAGTCACAGTAAGAACAACAAGCCAAAATTCCTGAGTAAAAATATAACTAAACAAGAAAATTCAGGATCATTATGCAACAGATGGGAAAAAATGAAGACTTTCACCCTGCAGAACATCATGGCAAAAGGGCATGTGACAGTTTGAACAGGCATGTGGGACAGCAGCAATAAAAACAAATGGATCATTTAGGTTTGATTAAAATCTCCTGATTTTATCCGGGGAAAGACAACTGCAATGTGAATATCCAATTACTTTCTTCAGCAGCATTGGTGGACAATTCTTAGCAGCTGATAAATTGCAGATATTCCAGTTTTATCTGCATTTTGCCTTTTGAAAACACACTGCCGTGTCAAATATCCAGTTCTGGCTAATTGTTATAGATACCTTAAAGCTCATCGCAGTCAGAATGGAGTTAAAAACATCTTGAATCATAATATAATTCTGATGAGTGAGGAGGCTTACTTAAAATTGTGGTTAAAATATTCAGATAAAGATACGTGGCTTGCTCTCTGATCTACATACTGTGGTTAATCAGGAGCTCCAGGAGCTCTAGGTAGAGCTGCTGCTCCAGATGTGTACATATGTGTGAGAATACACACATTGTACTTGCTACACTCACCAGTCTGCAGAGCTTTAGGACTGGTCAGACGTTTAAAGCAGCTCCTTTCCTCTAATTCTCAACGGTGACTGAAACATTTTGGCTCCCACTTCACAAGCTGACAAAGTCATATGTTTTTTTTAAGGAAATAATTGGAAGGAGTGGCTGAAACATGTGGGTGCATACAGTAACATTCACATCAGGTTTGATTGTTATACAGCTGTTGATCTCATTTTGATCACTAAGGGCCAAGGTCCAGCAGTTTTCAAATGTTTGCTTACCCCCAAACACCAGATTCAGATGAGATGAATCTCCCTCACTGTCCTGGGAAGGTGTAGATCTACTCCTTGCAGATTCCCACTCTCCTTCCTGCACTCTTGTTTTCTATCTCACCAGCTGTGATCAGTATTTAACCCTTTAAAGCCCAACCCAGAAAAAACTGGTGAAAAAAGTCAATTTTTTTTTAATCTGAAGTACTTATTTAGCCCTTTAACAAAATGTCTAAGAAAATGTTTTTTTTTTACCATTAATTACTTTGTGACAAGTTAAAATTAATAAAGCAGGGTCCTCTGCTTCCTGGCATCTATTTAGGGTCAAAAGACAAGTTTCATATTGTATTGTCAGAGTTTTGAGCAAAGTTTTTACCATAAAGTGATTTCAAATGTCTCAGAAACATATGTTTCAAATGTATGTTTCAAGCTCCATTATCTTCATTTATCAGGAAATCTGCTTCATTCTGGTTCATTTATACCACAGATAATCTACTGAATGGCTTCCCTGCATTCTCACCTGTCTGTCCCTTCTACTGTACAGAAGAACCTGCTGCCTCCACTCTCAAAGTATCAGGAAACCCTGCCAGTTCTTCAGAGGCACTAATCTCCAGAAACCCAGACTACTTTTAAAACCTCACACTCCTCTGACAGACGTGTCCTCCTCTCTGATTGCTCTGACCTCACTGGTCCATTCAACAAGTCTCCACCGTTGACTCTGATCTGCCAGTTAGAGAAACATTTCTTTAGTTCTGGGTCTTAATTCTGAGTCCTCCACCATAAATGGCACCAGCAGCTAGTTGCTAAGTTCTTCACAAGCCTGTCAGTGACCCATCGATGTGAGTCTGTGTATTAAATGAGGGGAGGCGTGGAACTGGATAGATTGCATTATTCAGTCATGGCGTTCAGTAGTCACATGTCATTTTAACATGACAGGCACAAGCACAGGCGTATGCACAAGGAGTGCATTTCACTTTTTTTCATGTTCAACAAACTAACTGCACATTTGCAACCTTGTTAATACAACAGAGATTATCACCATATATGCTAATTTATTGCAAGTCTATGATTGTTAATAATATCTCTTGTTCTTCTAATACTGTGCAGCCTTAGTTATCAAGGCTTCATGCTACATGCTGTTCATGTGTGTTTCTGTGTACTATGTCATCGGATATGTTTCCTTTCTGCATCCATTTTTCCACATTCACCTGTTGGATCTATTCAGGAAGCATGAATTCCCTGCTGACAGTCTCAGCTGTTAAGATGTCTGGTCCAGCGTAAATTTTCCTGTCAGCCCATGTTCAATAGAGATCTTTTCTTCTCCTCACTCATCTGTTTGGCACTTCTTAAAATGTGATCAGTTCTCCTCCTTTCCCATCTTTTATCTTATCAGAGGCTGACAGCCATCCCGTTGGCCCCCACCTGATAAGAAAAGTAACCAAACACAGATAAGAGAAGACAAGGTTTTTGTTTTTTTTAAAGAATTTGGAGTGGTGTCATTATCGCGTTATCTGTGATGTGATTATTAACACATTGTTCGCCCACTTAAAACCCATTACTCACTTGTCATGTCTTGTTGTATGGGACGGGACCCTCCAGCCTTATCGGTGCATAAATACCCTGGTCGTGTTTTTTGTTAACTTGCTCTAATGAACTTGAAGGCCGTCTCTGTAATCTACCCGGTGCAAAAAGACATTCATGAGGAAAATATTGACTGACATATACCGCCAGAATCAGGTGGAATCCAAGATTTCAGAGTTGACCTCAATTAATAATAAATTAGGTTTACAGAAGCATGTCAGTGATGGAAGCTGCTAATTTTACTTCTAAAGCACCTACGCTGTAAAACAATGAGGGTGTAAGCTGTAAAGTCTGTCCACAGCTCTCTGATGAGCCCTGTGTAGATGTAGATCTAAGGTGTGAGCTGAAGTTTTAAATAACTTTTCTGTCTCCAAAGCCTCTGACTGACATGAATTCATCCATTATTCATGAGCCCTTTTTAACCTCATTCTGTCCCTAAAGCTGCCTGATTTATCGCAGTCTGAGATAACGTAATTATAGAGACTGATACCAGATCCCTCGGCTGCACGTGAACCACATGGCAGCGTGACGCTCATGTGAGTGACGGAGATAAATCTGCCACATGCACGTCCCACAGCCTGCATGCAACGGTCGCTGATATAAGACGAAACATACGGATCAGGGACGACTTCTATCCCCCGCTCTGACCAAGTGTCATCGTGCTGCTGATAGCTTTGCCTCATGGCTGCATGGTCATCATACAGCAGAATAAAAACCCAAAACCTGACTCAGTCGGTATCTACGAACACAAATCATGTTCAATTAAAGCCGCACTATGAACTTTAGATTTTCACATTAATCTGGCTTGTTTTACATCCTGTCTCTACTCTTATCTCTGTCCAGACAGTAAAAGTCAATCCGATGTTGACTCTTATTTTATCTCTCTGTCATCGTCATGTTTTCTTTTCCTTGTTTCCTCTGTTATTGTCCTCTCGCATTTCTTTGCTGAATCAGCCATGGAGGACATTTATAATGAGCAGTGTGTTGATATCCAGTTGCTGGCATGTGATGCGGTGTCATGTGATGGTCTGGGCTGGAAAACAGAGTTCCTCAGCCTCGGGATGCTGCAGGACAATGACAACTATCAGAATGTACCTACATGTCAGAGTGCCAGCTAAACGAGTGGGAAACGTATGTAATGTTAAGCAACAGTTGTCTAGAAAAAAAAGCCAAATCGAATCAAGTGGTCAGAACAAAGGGAACAACAAACCTCACAAGTCTACGAATGTGCTTGCATTTGTTCTTCAAAACTTTTAGAGAAGTTTTGCGTTTTTCTCATAAAAAAAACACAAATAGCATGTTAGTTCTTTTCACATTTACAGCCTTAGGCTGGCGAGCTCTGTTCAAAGCTAAAAACAAACACAATGGATTAAATAGGATTAAAGAAATATCACATTACTTTGTCAAATTTTTTTTTTTTTGTTTCAGTTTTACATTTACTGCATTTCATGACGTGTCACACGGTAAATCCAGTAAACATCATTCTGTATTTCCTTCTTTTCAACCTTAATAAACCAAATGACTGTTTTCTCTCAGAAACACAACGTAGACACTAATAAGGCCAGAAACAAAAGTGCTACACCAGTTCCTTAGCAGAACACCTGCCAATGCACAAAATAAACAAAAACTACTTTGCTGGACAAAATAAACTGAACTGAAATGAATAAAATTTAAAGAATTACGTTGTATTGCTCATGTCTTTCATACTTAAGTTACACCGCTACACATGCCCATTAGTTTGTTTGTTTTCTGCCAGCTGTAGGGCTCTGTTGTAACCATAGCAACAGCCAAACCCACTGGATGTGGAAGCTGTGAAATATTGAAGTCTCTAACCAGTTTTGCTCAAGTACAGTATGATGCACTCAAAGCAATTTTCCAGAGAATGTGGCTATCATACATTTCTAAAATCACGAAAAGCCTCAGTATTTTAAAGAGAATTAAACATTGATGACTAGCAACTCATTGGCAGATATATCAGCTTTTAGATGAAAAGAGGCTTTTAAGTGAGTCAAGAGTTCTTTTAAAAGCCAAAACAGTAGTTTCATGAGCAGAATGTTTCTTTATGAAATGATCAAAAGTGTACAGTAGCTTATCTGTTAGCTTACCCTTAAAGGGAACATATCATGGAAAATCCACTTTTTTAAGCTTACATACCTGTTTTTGTCTTTTCCAAGCGGTCCGGAGTGCCGAAAAATGTAATTTATTCACTTCCGGTGCAGCATATAAATC
>JBBDHI010000017.1:18858149-18873493 GCA_037177115.1 Craterocephalus stercusmuscarum
TATATATATTATGTATATATATTTTCTAAATGTTTGTATTGTTTTTATATGCACATATTATTTGTAGTGTGTTGTTGATATAGACCTTCCTGTGTGTTGAATGAAGCTGAAGTGATTGGAATATTTATCATTCATAAGACAAGTACAAATCATGTTGTAAATGCAATGCAAAAGGTGATGGCATGAAGAATTTGTGTTTTTTGGTGGTGACCCTTGTTTTAGTCAGGCGGACTATTTGCATGGCAAAAGTCTGATAATAACAATAGTTTTATGAAAAATAAAGTTGAACATCAAATGTGTTTTCAGGGGAAAAGTTGCAGATTATTATGAAAAAATATATAGGCCTACATAAATACCTTGAAATCACATAATATAATTTTTGGGCTCTGTGAATAAAATTTTACTATTTGGCATACATAAACAGTGTTATTATTCAAGAGATACAAACAGCCAGCTATCAAATTAGTAAAACAACTTGAAATTTATATAGGCGTTTAATTGTCAGTATGTCAACCAGCTCATTAAATCATAAAAACTGATATTATGGGTGATTTTTTAAATTACTTTTCTGCTATCAAAGTTATTAAGATGTTACTAGGTGCAAGTGCAAAGTGACTTAAATACTGAATAAGGGAAAACTTTAAATAAATAACAAAGTGAATTAAAAATATGGCAATTGACAGATGATGAAATGAGAGTAAAGCAGCAGTAGACAGACCTGTCCTCTGTTTGGACAACTCCCGCAGCAGACCTCTCAGCCGCTCGATCTCTTGATTTGAGCTGGAAGCTTCTTCTTCGTATTGTGCGATTGTTCTTTCAAACACCTGAAATATTTCCTCGGCTGCAGCTGTAAGCCGCTCGTTAACAAAAGCCCTGAGAAGCAGTGGAGACATTTTAACTTGCTGTTACGGTTTAGGATGTGAATGACCGCAGGAGGTGGGGAAACACAGCAGCTGCTAATGGTTAGCCGACATGCTACGGAAGTGACAGTAAACAAAGCTGCGCTACACAACGTGCACGTGCTGCCCCCTGCAGGACCGTCTACTCCTTACACCTTCCTGATTCGTTCCTCTTCTATGTAAACACTGAAATTATACGTTTTTAATTAATTTGTTAATATAATTTTTTTCATATAATTTTTATATTTTATATAATTGCATATAATTTACCCTTTGTGTTTCATTTTTCATAAATAAATGTTTTATTTCTGTTAAATATCCTTGTAATACATATATGTGTAGATGTACACAGCAACAAATGGTTTCATTGTACTACGTTTTTGTGTACATAGTTGTCGGTGTTTAATAATTTCTTATGACTCTTTTACTTTTGTACCAAGTGTATAGAAAGAGACAAATTCAAACAAATGTTTAGGCAAGGCAAGTTTATTTGTCTAGCACATTTCATGTACATGACAATTCAAGGTGCTTTACATAAAAACATTAGAAACATTACGGCAGGGTGCAGAAACAATAAACAATAATTAAAAGCAAAATTAAAATCACAAAATAAGAAAAAGAAAGAAACTGAGAGAGAAAAAAGTTACTTATCATAAAAGGATGCAAACAGAAAAGTTTTTATTCCTGATTTAGTACTGCCAACAGTTTCATATGACATATGAGGAGCATAAAAACTGGATGCTGCCTCTGTGTGTTTAGTTTAAGATTAAGTTGATATTTCAAAGATTATGAATACAACAAACTTGGGACCATGCAAAATTTAAGAAAAATCCCTCATTTATTTTGATAATGGCAAGAAGACAGCAAAGGTGGAGCAATTTATTAGAAACTATAAATTGAAATATAGTATATAAGTCAAAAACAGAGTTTGCAGAACTTTAGAGTCAGTATTTACAATGAGCATGTTTATTAATTTGTGCAGCTTGGTTCCTCCTGGACAGGCTTATGGTGCTCAGAAATAGTCAGCCAGGCGTCTTAAAAGAGATTCCAAATCTCTTCTCTGGATGTTGGCTGCCTTTTGTTCTGTTTTCTGTCAAGATCATTTATTATTGCTGAGGTCATTACCCCGTAAGGCCCTTTGCTACTTATCTTTAGGCCAGTTAATGTCTTTTGGCACACCTCAGCCTTTCGTCCGGTCTTCCTTCAGAATGGACTCTTGCATCCACCATTTTCAATGTGGTTTCAGTGAACAGCAGGTGGGTCCGCTGAAGGATTAGACACATCTGTCAGGTCTTCTTGTTTAAAAAAAAATATTTCCCAAGGACATCACTCTCAGATATTTTTCTGTTTTAGTTTTTACAATTTTTGGCTAAGAAAAAGCCTAGTCTGAAGGTGGATGGGAAGGAGTGTTGTATGTACATGTAAATGATTTGAACAGTTCAGAATCTAACCAAAATATGTTGTTTAAAGGGATATTGCATCAACTTAAGATCATATCAGAAAAGACAGAGAGAGAGAAAAACAAAGATGTTGAGACAAAGGTGATGATGCAGAAGATTTATTCCTCTGCTGGTGTGCAGGACATATACTGTATGTGTATAAGCATACAGTCAGCAGCACAGGAACACAGTGCTAGAACGTGAACCTCTCAATACTTGTTTTTTGTTGTTATTACTGGGGACAGAGGAATTATGTTACATATATAAAAATGGGATCAATCCAGGGCTTTATAAGGAATGAGAAGAGAAAAAAGGAAAATAAAATGCCAAAGCAAACATTCTCACATCCTAGTTTTCATTAATATGACATTTTCTGAGAAACAGATGACTGTACATTAGAGCTCCTAATTAGCATTTGTAATAAAGCTCCTTTGGACTATTTTCATATAATAAGATCCGTGTGGAAACAATGATGGGATATTAGTTTCTTAATGACAGCCTGAGTCGTGACCCACTGCCCACTCTTCCCTCTGCTTCCTCTCATCCACCCAGCTGACCATCTGTCCCCCGCTGAGCTCAAAGGAGATGAAAGGACAGTCGTGATGTGAGCTGTACTGGACTCCACTGATCTCCATCTGCAGCAGTTAAAAATACAAGTCCGGGTGGGGGATTAGCAAGAAAATGTATACACCTATCCAGATTAATGCCAGTGATTGGGAACATTGCTAATCACCACTAGAGGGTACCACATTATTGCAAATGTAACAACAGCACAGTGCAGATAGTAAGCGCCACTGAAGCTTGTGTTGCACTGAGCTGCATGTCTGTTCATCAGCTTCAGAAATCCAGATTACTATAGACAAACAGATGAAGGAGGCAATTGTTTGCCAAAGTTAAAATACAAAAATGTACTTAGAAGGGTAGCACTAAAATTATCTAATGTCTTTTGAGTTGGGAGATTCTACCGTTTCCAAATGGCCACTTCACATATTTTCATAACTGCTGTATTTACACCAGTTTCCTGCTATAAACCAGACCAGATCCATTTAGTCAAGCATTCTGCAACATATTTAACCACAACCAAGCATACTTAAAAAAAACAACAATATTCAGTTTCAGTGCTTGATATGTTGCATTTGTGGTATTTTTAATTCCCTTTTGTTTGTTTTTTTACCCTGTCCTTTCAAGCAGAATTAGGGTCTGGCTGTTGTGTTGTGCTGAGCGAGTTTGATTTGCCAAGGGGAGCTGTATGTATAAGGCCCCTCTTTATATAAGGCCCCTCTTTATAATTCAAGTATTATTCTTTATTATTAAACATGTCTTTTGCTGAATTTACAAATTAATGCTGGGCTTGACAAGGGAGGCTAAGGAAAAGAGAGAGTTAAAACGGGGGAAAGAGAGCGAAGAAAAGGATGAGCTGTTCAATCTGATTAGGAAAATTCAGACCACTGGTTGCTAAACCTGTAAGGGAACAGAAAACCATCTGCAAGAACAAAACTGAGAATCATGAGGTGCACCTAAATAAAGACAAACTGGGGAAAAAAAAGTCACGAATCACTACAAATGAGGCCAATGATGGCGGCCACCAGCCCTGCCAGGTGCTGGTCCCACAAGTCAATGAAGGCTTTTAAAAAATATAAATTTTAGGAAATAATGAACAGACTGCTACAACAAGATGATCCTGTATTGGTTACAATCACTGCTGCACAAACACATACTTTACTGAGAACAAGAAAAACTTGAATTGAACAAAATCATACATTGTGTGAATATGTAAATGGTTAGTTACAGCACCAAGTATGTTCCAGTATAGGTGCTGTATGAATGGGTTTGAATGGGTGAATGAGACATGTAGTGTCAATGCGCTTTGAGTGGTCACATGACTAGAAAAGGACAATACAAGTACAGTCCATTCACCATTTAATGTTTTTCAGCATTCTAGGCCAATAAACTGCACAAGCATCACATGTGGCATGACTTTTACTTCCTCTTTATAAAACAGCATCTAGTGAACGAGTCAGATTTTGATTCATTGTAAAAGTAATGAAGACGTCTGAAACTGGCAAGACTGGCTTTAATTAAAACGATCAGACACTTTTAACTAGGCGGAGCCTAAAAAGGCCTGTCATCCTTTTAGTTTTTTTCATTTTTATTTCAGGTTTGCTTTTTTGTCGGTGTAAAAAGTTTTTATTCACATCATAGGATCATTACATAACGGTACAAATCAATATAAAAAGATGCAAAACTACATGCATTAATAAAGAGACATACATACAAGGTAATGGAGGACAG
Source organism: Craterocephalus stercusmuscarum (assembly GCA_037177115.1). Lineage (NCBI taxonomy): Eukaryota > Metazoa > Chordata > Actinopteri > Atheriniformes > Atherinidae > Craterocephalus > Craterocephalus stercusmuscarum. The sequence goes on from JBBDHI010000017.1 coordinate 18,862,780, forward strand.
AAAAGCTATCAAGTATAAACAAATGGGTTAGGAAGAAAGTAAAGAATTTAAAAAACATTTTAAACAAAAAACGTGGAAAGGAGTGGTAACTAATGAAAAATCTTTTTTCATGATATCAAATATTACAGGATAGGGAAAATTACAGTTAATCAAAGTGTGTTGTGATTAGATATGTATAGATTGCACTTCTTATCCTTTATAATTCCAATAGGCTGGTAGAATTTATTTTAACCAATTGAAATGTAAGAAAAAGGGGCATAATAATGGAAAATTTGGCCTTATGAATATGGGACCTAGCAATTAGAATGATTAGGTCTTCAAGAACGTTGGGAGATTTGTTTTCATGGTAATGGAGAATATCTTTGACTCCCAAGTGAAGAGTAATAGTAGTTTTGGGTGTGAAATAAATTCCGATTCTTAAAGAAAAAGTGCCCATTTTCCTCCGCAGTATTACAACATTGACATTTTTATGAATGTCTGCAAACCTTGATAAATAAACATTTTCTGGATAGATATGTTGTAACATCTTTTGCTGCATTCCTTTAACTTTATTAGAGATAAACAGATTAGACCATAAAAACTTTCCTCTAGGACTTATTTTCCTCAGTTTGTGATGATAATTAGTATTTCCATTACAGTTAGTGCTTCCCTTTGACGTAACGCGCATGTGCACAGTTACTTCCTAGGGTCCAACTTTGCTCTCTACTTCTCTTTGCTGTCTTTGGTGCAGGAGGCAGGCACAACACAGCGAGTGTAGCTAGCCGGGGACCCAGCAGAAATGTCGGAAAGTGGGAGCCAGCAAGCCTCCGGGCCCTCAAACGGCAGAGACAGCCCGACCAAACAGCCACCCCGACCGCCCGTTGGCAACACAGTGACCGTGGTACTCGGGGCTCAATGGGGCGACGAAGGAAAAGGGAAAGTTGTGGATTTGCTGGCACAAGACGCGGATATGGTGTGCAGATGCCAGGTATGCGACTCCCCGGCAAGCAGCGCTACCTTTTTTTTATTATGTTATGTTACGTCTGCTAAGCTAATAATCGGAAACCCAGCAGGTAACCGTTGAAAGCTGCTTCACCTTGGTGTCGTGCTGCATTCAGGTCAGCCCGTTTAATTAGGAGCAGCCAAGCGGGAAAAACGGTCTTGACAGTTGACAGTGTGGGGAGTTTCTGACAGCAGCGATATGCCCCCCTCGGTCTAACAGCCACACTGATGTCAACAAATGTCCGGAAGAAGTGATATATACATGAATGTCAGTCAGCTGAATTACAAGGAAAACACTAACGCTAACCTTTCAGAAAGCCAGGATAAGGTGCTGTCTTTTCTCTTTCTTCTTTTTCCCCCATTGTGCTCGCATTGCCTGAATGCAGCACTGCTCCTAGTAAGCTAACGGCGACTAGTTGCTAGCCTACTAACATCTCAGACAGAGCTGGTCTCTGTTTTGCTAAAGTCACCTTGAATTCCTGCTAGCTGCTTAGCTCTCCAGACACCTGTAATGCCGTGATTACTGCCATGGGCTCATGATGAGATAGATGGAGGTAGCTGTCCTTACCGGGTGATTTACTTCATAGTGGGCTTTTTGGACACTAATAGTGGTGCAACAAACCTGACAGTCAGTGTCGTTAGCCACAGCAATGCTGCATCATTTAAAGCCCTATTATGCATGTATTGGGTGAATTACAGATGTATTACATTGTAAAATGTTTTATTACATTTTGTCTCATACTATTTAAAGCTACTTCTCTTAGAGACATCTGATAAGCCACGAATCCTCAAACCACATATCAAAACAGATAACCCCATGTAGATCAAATAGTATCACTGTGTTTGGAAACAGCTTAAAGTATAACAATCAGGTTGCAAAACTTTGTTATTCTGGCTGAACACTCAGTTTCACGAGTTTAATGACAAACCTGGAATACAAGTTTAGATTTATGAGTTTTGAAGGCAACATCAAAGTGAACTGAATAAAATAAACACTGAGCAGCATTTCCACATCTGGGAATATTGGGGAGTTTTGCTAACCTTTCTCAGTTTCTTCTCTGTATTACAAGACTGCAAAAAACAGTCACGTTTTATACATTCAACTTTCTTCTGTCCCATAGTTAGACACGCCATTTAAAGATAAGTGCACATTAAGTGTGCCATTCACCATTTCAATATAAGAAGTCAGATGTTGCAACTGACTTCACCTCTGTAGATGTTTGCAACACAGACGAGGGTGGTTGGGGTGTGTCAGTGGTTGAGTAGATTTCACAAAGTAACTGTTTTCTCTCAATAAGGAAAATAAGCATAAGCTTGTAATAGTATTTTATTATAGCCTTACAATAATATTACATCAGCTTATTTTCTGTTTATTTCAGCAGTGTAATCCATAAGAAATTAAATAAATACTTTCTGCCTTTTTAAACCAATGTTTTACAGAAATGCCCTTGAGTCTGCTGTTTTAATATAACAGCTCGAAATCAGGTGTTCCCCACTGTCAGCTGTGACAGATTATCATGTGCCAGCTAGTCACACATGCCCTGCCAGATAGAAACCATATTACTTTTAAGTCGTCAGTCTGAGTTTGTGGGAATTCACACCAAAAGTTCAGAGAAGTGTGTCAAAACCACTGCTTAAACACTTAAACACTGGTAATTAGATATATTAAAAGTATAATCTGTTTACTTGATGGTAAGAGGATCTAACTGAGCATGTGCATTCATTTTTCTTACAGACTTGTTACAAATTGTGAGATGTGATCGCATTACACCGGTATCCTTAGCATATTGTTTGATTAAAACACAAAAATGACCCCTCTTCTAGGGAAATATATGGTTACATTTGAGTTGGCTATTGACTCTAAGTACAACTCAGTATTGAGGGGCCTTGTTGGACATATCACATGTACCCACCCATACCATCCTGAATATAAACCACCTTATCTCTTCAGGCCGGCTGGGAGGAGCTGCAACGTAAAGCAGTGCAACAGAGAACATGTGTGTTGATGCCTATACTGTATGTCTCAATGTGGAAACAGATGTCGCTTTCTTGTTAAAAGTCAGTGTCAGGGCCAATCCTTTGCTGGTACTCGAGACTTGAAAAAATTACACTACATATGTTGATATTGTTATTTTAAAATAAGTATTATCCATGTTTCCCCTCCACTTTGTCTCAGTCAGAATATTGATGGATTTGCATCCTGGTTTCTTCTAGTAAATTGGTTGATTTCACCGTCATGACATACCATGAATTGTTGTTTTGGACTTTTGACACGGTTCTCAATGCTGTTGCCACTGTGTAATATTTGGAAGAATTTCTGGCCTTCATCTCCATGGATAAAGGCCGGTATTATAGTGAATAAAAGCAGCAAAGGGGGGAGAAAGCTCTGGCTTGAAATGCTTGATAAACTTCTGCCATGATGGCGTAGAGCCACATATTTAATCAAAGAAGAAAGCTGCACACTGGCCGACCCATGAGAGACAACTTGTGTTTGATCTCTTGTGTGTTATGTAACCATATACAGTACGTTCTGTTCATTATGTTGTAGTCTGGTGTTTTGGTTTGGTGGAGTTATTGTGCAGAGTAAAATACATTTGCAAACAGCTCAGTCAAGTTCTCACATGTCAGCATGGTTATGTGCTATTTTTCTCACTTTTGTTTCCTTTTTCAGCTATTTCTATTCACATATCTCTTGCTTTAATGTGTGTACACACTGTACTGTCCCAACACATGTACCAAGCTGTTAAACTTTTACATGTTTGACGGTTTTCTCCATGAATATGTATGTATGTAATGTTTCTGTATTACAAATATAATTTACATGAATAGGAAGCAGCTAATTCTCATTTTCGTTTCAGTCAAAAGTTAAAGTTTAGTCTGATTTTATAAAGGGTTAAAGATCACTTTGTTTTCACCATTTCCCCCTAGATTCTGGGAAAAGGCACAACCCTCTTGATAACATGCTCTGGTATTTACCCTCTGACTGAGTGGTTAATTGTGTGATATATCAATCAGGCCATCCTGTAAACAGTAGGCTTGAAAACTGTCAGAATCTTCACGAATAAGGAGGATAAAGTGTTTTTTGGTGGATTCTGTTAACAGCTGTGACGAAGGCACCAGTATGCCGAAAATAAGCTTTTCTTGGCATGAATGGAACTACTTAAAAGCCAGCATGGGCACCGGCATCAAGGTGACATTAGGAAATAAATACACAGGAGTAAATAAGAGATGTGTTAAAGCCCATGTTGGCTTTTAGTTCATTTAAGTTTTTTGAAAACTTGTGACCAAATGTGATCATTTAAAGACTTTGTTTGGTTTTGTCAGTGCAATGGTGGACGAATGTTACTGGGATACTTGCATTTGTTAACTGGTGATGCAGTGAGCTGTGACGGCCTGTAGTATGTGGAGAGGTCAGAAACATGGCGTTAATCCCTATGAACTGGCTCGGAGGTATATTACTGATGTGATTACACATTTTAGTAGTCATTTCACCAGTGTGGGATCTGTATATGAAGTGAGTCAGTATTTGTGTCAGTTTTTGCTATGTTTGGCTGGACACCATGTATTTCCTATGATCATTTAATTAGTAGGGACAAAGCATCAGTCTTCTTTTGTTTGTTCTTCTGCCGCTTATCAGGGTCTCTAGATTTTGAATTTGTCAGGAAAATTTATTGTCAATCCAACCAGGATGTGTTAATATGAACACATTACATTTAAAGCTTAACACCATGTTCCTGCTCCTCCTTAATATAATGGCCTTCTTGATCTTTTGACTGCTCAGAATAACTGTGGCATTCAGAGAACTATTAGTTTTCTCTGTTGATAACAAGTTGACATAACAAGGATTCTCCTGAGCGCTGGAGTGTCCTTTCTGCTGCCTATCCCCCTCCCCAAGACTTCTTTCTATTTTTAAAAACGATATATTTGTAAGTTTTCTGTAAGGAGACTCCACAAACCTCCCCTCCGTATTTCCTCCATGTTTCTGTGTGCATGTGTTTATTGTAGGTTCACTCGTGTGTGTGCTGTGAAGAGCTGGGGCAGATAGCGTTGATCTTTTTATAAAACAGGCTTCGCCAGCAGTTTGGCTCGGGGTTCCTACAGTCCACGCCTCTCAGGTCTGACCAGTGTGTAAAACGGAGCGAGACACATCTCCGCAGATTGATGCCTACAGTAGTTGTTGAATATCACGTTTCCGTATCATTATCCGTACAGTCGTTATTACATGTGCTTAAGCTGGTATCAGTTACAGTCCTCTGTATACTTCAGGCCGAGGTTTATAGGTGTTGGTGGGACAAGAAAAGCAGTTTCAATGTGTTGCCTTTGTCTCTGAGTTTGTATTGATAAAACACTTAGCCTGGGCTCGGAAACAGGCCGGTCAGGTTGGATGGAAATGGATATGAGTCATGTTTATACTCTGGATTAAGCTTCTGTTGTTCTGTTTGTCTTTCCAGAGGTCACATTATTTGCTTAAAGCCTGTGTCATAATGATATATGAGGATGTTTTCAGCTAAAGGAAGCTTTACTACATGCCCATTTGATAGTCTGGACTTGTCATTATAGAGATGTTTGCTTTAAAAAAAAAAAAAACAAGCGAAACCAAAACAAGGCTCAGTTTGGGAACAGGAACTGATGTCCTGGCATAAAATCAACAGTACACATGCATTCCCAACATTTCTCACTCTTAGCAAACGTCCTCCCTACACGAACGCATCATTTATTAACGCCACAGAAAACCATTAGATGGATGCCAGATTTTAGAACCCAACGATCAGTTTAATAATTTAGAGAATCCTAATTGCTAATCTGAAGCTGCGGAGGCTTTTGTTGCAGCCTGCTGCCTTAGTTTAATGTCAGGCATGCTTGAAAAGGGCGAGTGCCTGCCAGCATCAGGGTCTGAGCTTGGCATTGACGGTGCTCAGTGTGACCTGCTGCTTACAGATCAGCTTGTGAATTTTTCTCAGCCATTTACTGAAATCGTATTGGATAAAATGGGAGTAGGTGAACCTAAACTTTAAAAAGAAAAAAAAACATGTATTGTATGTATTTCTTTTAGTAATAAAAACAAAAATTTGGAGGCAAGTCTCTGGTTTTCTTGCAGAAGTCCCAATATTTTTCTTTTTCCTTTTTTCCCCTGTTAAATAGCAAAGACATGTCAGGCTCTTGGGTGTGAAATAGCCTGCTATGTCAGCTCCTTATTGGCTGCGCTTTTTTTTATAATATTTTTGTTCTATATTTTGTTTTATATATAATTAAAAGGCTTTTTTCCATTTAACTGAAAGTTTGAAGTCATTCACAGATTTTTAGGATTAAAATTAATGCAGCAACATGAGTGGAAAAAACATGTCTTTCCTCGTCTGGAAGCATTGAGTATGTGTTATCGCAGATAAGGATGGGTCTGTGTCGGAGGAATGTTTTTAAACCATCTTTATGTCCATTCTTTACATCCGCTGTACTGTTTCTGAAAAAGGAATCGCTGCAAGTGGCTGCACGGTGGCTTTTTTATCTAGTTTATAAATACAGCAGCAGTGTGTAAAGCACGAGACGGTAGCAGCTGATTAGTAAAAGCTTTATGACGGCAATGGCAGTCCTATCACATGAAAGTAGCACGACCGGCGTCCTTTGGTTCTGCAGGCCGTGGGGGTGGATCGTAAAGTAGTAACCAAAAAGAGGAGGCACCTGCCCCCGTCATACATTACCCCCGACCACCTTCTGTGGCCAGGAATAACTTTATGTGGTTATAGCTCATGCTAAGATTGATTTATTTCCACTGGGTAAAGAGCTGGGAGCACATCCCAGTCACAGGATGGGCCGAGTAGTGACGACAAACTGCAGAGGCGAGAATGCTTCTGCAGTTTTTTTTGTTTTTTTTATTTACTTTATCCCCCTTTCCCCCCCTCAGGCTGTTTATTTATCACTGCTACCATCTTTTCAGCTCTGGCTGCGAGACTTTCTGAAGGGAGCAGCCAAGGAGGTCGATTTTCCAAGAACTCGCTGTTCCCTTTTTAGGTTCCACTTTTGTACTTTCTTCCCTGCAGTCAGCTGTGTTAGATCATGCGCTGGCCTGGATGCTGGGCCCAGATGAACATTTGGCGTGTGCACACATTGTGCCGTCAGATTCGGCTCAGAGCTGCACTCTGAAAGTCACAAAAAGATTGATGTGAGATTGTTTTGTGGAAAATCCTGGATGTGGAGAAATCATTAGAAAGAAGGGAGCCTACCAGGCATCCAGGCATCCATACTTTAATCCTCCTCTCTCTCCTCTCTCCTGAGGCTCGATGCTTCAGGCCTTAATAGGTGCAAATCTAGTGGAAACAGTGTTTGCTGATTTGATTTATAAAGTTCTTTAATGTCCATCAAGTCTGACAAACTTAGGATAGAAGTTTATAATTTGTCATCTGTTAATAATGATTGAATTTGATATAGTTTTTTAAAACTGCACATTTTCTTCCAGCTGCATGTCCTCTTTTGCAGAATAATGGTTTAATAATTTAGGTGACAACTGCAAAATTCCTGATTTCTTTTCTTTTTGTTCACATTTTACACACTAGGAGCAGTATTCTTGCTTGAACATGCCAGAGAGGTTTTGTTTGTGTAGACTTGAGATGTTTAACCCCTAATACCAGTTATCATTTCACCTGCCCTTCCCTGCATTTCTCAGTAAGTTTGTATTGGCACGAGATGCTTACGTGAGATCTGAGTACACAGCAATGAGCAGGAGCGTCTCAGCAGCCGCGCTGTGTAACATCACTGAACGGCATTGGCTGATGGTTTATGTGTGAAGCTTGTTGCGACTTGCTGAACTATTCAGCCCGTCCTCTCGCTCTGCAAAACAAAGTTACACATGCGTCACAAGGCCTGTGTTTGCTTCTCTTCAGGGCGGCAACAATGCGGGACACACAGTGGTGGTGGACGCGGTGGAGTACGATTTTCACCTCCTACCCAGCGGCATCATCAACCCCAAGGTCACCGCTTTCATTGGTGTGTAACCCACACACATGCACCCTCACTTTTATGCAATCTACTCACAAAGCTGGACACACCCTCAAGGTCGCCCTGCTTTGCTGTTTTCTTTGCGAGTTGATCCGAATCGCTCTTCATCGCTGCTACAGTGCAACAATGAGTAGCATCAGCGTGATTCAGTGCCAGGCTGCAGGCTGCATCCTCTCATCTGCAGTAACTTCATTAGCTAATGGAGTCTAAGTCTTTCTTCAAGGCTCCCAGCCCTCCACGTCCGCACGTCAACATACGGCTGTCGATTTTTAATCACATATCTACTTTTTTTCTTCCTTTGATGTGTGACGCAGAAGAGGTAGATTTACAGCTTTAGTGCTCAGGGAGGTTTGTGGTGTGGTGTGACTAGTGGGACAAATATTTAGCCGTTCGGCTGCCCCACCCGTCTTTATTAACGACAGAGCTTGGAAGCTTTAATCACACTTGCCCCGCAGCGCCCAACCCACAAGACTAATAGAAAGGTCTCTGGTCCTCCTGAAATCTGGTCTCAGAACTTGATAACACTATTAGAGCGCCATGTTTGATTGTTTTTTTAATAACCGGTGTGTCCATTTCCAGTAATCTTCTGCCAGTAATTGGTTAAAATACATTTAAGATTTTGGTTTAGGGTGAAATACTTGATAGTTGAATATGATAGTGATCACATGATTTGTTTCATTCTGATTGGTAGGCATCATGTTGCTGGGTCGTCGCGATAGCAGCATACACTGAAAACAAGATGACTTACTCTGAGATCCAGTGACTGCATCGGCTACTCTTTGTACACATTTGCCCCTGATTAGCCCAGTTGTGCCTCAGAAGGTTTAATGTTGTGCCTATCCTGACCATTTAGTAGGGGTTCCTCCCAATACAATTCTTTCACGATTTTTTTGGGTGCCCATTCAATTTAAATTGCATTACTTAAGCATTTTTGTTATCTTTTAATAGCTTTTTTTTTTTTTTTTTTAGCTTTTTTAGCACTAGTTCATGTGAAAAAGATTGCATCAGGAACCAATTTTCCAATAAAAACTGCACATCACATGCAAGTCAGTTTTTAAGATTTACTGTATGTAGCAGCAATATATTTGAAAATGAAGCATTTATAATTGGAAAACACAGACAGCCAGACCATCATTCTGCTTAGAAAATATTCTAAAAAAGGAAAAATATTTAGAAGATTGTTTGGGTAAAAAAATAGAAAAAACATTAAAAAAAAAATGTTTTACCAACAAAATATTAATTTAAAAATTATGTGACCAAAAATCACGCTATTTATGTGAATCTTTTTTTTTCTTCCAGCCCTTCCATGTTGTCATTTCACAGTTTTTATTTGTATTATTTGCTATCAGCCACCAGTGAGTGTTTTCTGTGGATTAAAAGGAACTAATAATACCTTTAAATATATTTATCTGTGAGACAGTGGCCATTTGTTCTTATAAAGCTATCCTCCTAGTATCCCCCTGCACTGCTTTTGTAGCTCATTTTCTCATGTCTTACATCTAATGTGGTTAAAGGTAATTACCTCACCTGTTTCATTTAATGTTGGTCAATTGAAAGATAATTAGTGGCAGCTGTTAGGATACTCTGGAGAGCCGCCATCAGTCAGGGTAGCTCTGTTTGACAGACAACAGCATTTAACTGCAGTTAGCTCTGCAGTAACATTATTTATGTTTTAATTAATCAATTTGATGCTATAACTAATTTGTGGTAAAACAAACTCATGCCAAGAATCAGGAACAATGTATTACTAAGAATAAACTTATTTGTCTCTATCTTCACTGGTCTCTATTCTGTCCATGAACCCCTCTAAAAAAGGTTATCTGCACAAATAAACCTTTAAGGATAATCTTAAAAATTCTCCAAAAGGGAAGTTGCTGATGTTGAATGAGTTTCTCTATAAAAATTTAATTTTTCTTCTGAATATTCTCATTTTTCCAAGTGTATTGATCCAGACACTTAAGATTCTGCCTCCAGATGGAAGTTATTAGCGAAAATTATTGATGTGATATAAAAGCTCACCATACTGTGCCTCCATGTGTTCTGATGGAGCACAAAATGTTGAAAGCTCATTCACAACCAGACGTCACTGTTTCAGAGTCACCCGAGCACTAACCGATGCTCAAATGTCAATTAAAAGCCCCAGGTATTACCTACCGCTGGCAATAGATCTTATTTAAAATAGCATGGGCTGCAAATGAGCTCCCATAGAGACACACTGTAAAAACACAGCTGTTAGTGTCCAGATGTGAGAAGCAGTGTCACGAGCAGTTCATACTGACTCATCCAAATAAACCTGGATTGGTCTTGATATCGATCCCTCAGCTGCTCAGCACGCGTCTGTTTACTCTGTCACCTACTCTACACTCCGAAATGGCCACGTGGCTCAATAAACAGCTGCCTGAAATAAAATATAAACTTACCTTAAACCGTGCTTTTAAGACTGGATTTATGGACTCAGCTGACATTTGAACTTGCCCTGGTAGATAAAGATAAAGGATTAATGTTAACTTCTGTTCTAAAGTAGTTCTCATAAAAAAAGAAAAAACAAAGACTGGATAGGAAACTGAGAAACTGAACTTGTGTGTGTCATTCTATTCGCTATTATTTTATTCTTTTAGAGTATAATAATGTGTAGGGATGCTCCGATCATACTTTTTGCCACCGATACCGATACCGATACCGATCACCCTTGAGTGCCGATCACTACCGATCACCGATACCGATCACATTGCTGTGATTTTTT
>JBBDHI010000017.1:18919114-18933582 GCA_037177115.1 Craterocephalus stercusmuscarum
CGGTGCGAGCTGGGTACTGTAGTCAAGGAGGAGGGGGGAGGAATGGGGTAAGGGGGGAGGAGCTGATGTGAGCAGGTGCACCACCTTGATAGGTTTCCAGTGGAGCCGCGGAACTGGTTATGCTCAACATTTCGCTGTTGGTGTAACAATGCCACACAAGCAGGTCTAAATCAGTGCCATGAAACAGATGTGACTCCTTCTGAGGCGGCTTTTTAATTATGGATGATCAATATTAAAATGCGGTAAATGGTTTACATCATAGTGGATTATAGTAGATCTAAGTGGTGTTAATGAATGTGGCGACTATGTGGATGTTGTTATATTAATGTGTGGACTTTATATCTCATATATGCAGGAAAGTTTATTTGTATAGCGCATTTTCAGGTTCAAGGCATTTCAAATGGCTTTACATAAAACATTAAAAGCATAAATGCAAGAAAGAATTAAAGTGAAATTATTTAAACACAAAGTCATTAAAAAGATTAAAGAACAGAGAAGTTGTGCAGATTTCAGTCGTGTGTTCATTTTTTCTCTATGTGTGTAATCAGTGTGAATGGTGGAAGTTATTAATGAGGATGCAGTTTGCAACAAACAACATATAAAAATCTCTGTTAACTTTAAAACACTGAAACAACATAACTTGCTGGTTTCTGCTGCAACTTTTTATGGTATGGCCAAATAATTTCCTAAAACAGCTGGCCTGAGCAGTTTTTTTCGTTGCTGTATTTTTTAAACATATGTTATTAAAAGATTAAGTTGCGCCTTAGTTGGAGATTATTTTCAGCTGCAGATTAGATGCTCCCCACTGAATGTTTTCCGACACAGCTCAGAGAGATTAAATCAGGCTTGAGCATATTTGTTAGAAAGTATCATTCATTGTTAAATTTCATCATTAATTGATCAACAAGCAGTTTGAGGTGCTACAGAGGATTGATTTTGTTTTAATCCAAATGTATTTACTAAACAGTTACTTAATTACTCAACTTTAGTAATAATCTACTTTAAGTGAGGAAATAATAATGTTAATTTCATTTTATCAGTTTGGATCAGCTCAACCCTGACTGACTCTGAGGCCATTCTGTGGTTTGACTCTTTTTCAGAGCCTTTACTTTGAGCAGTGACCGCTTTATGCTCCAAGTATATAAGTTTAAAAAGTTTAAGGCAAAAAGAGAAAGAAGAGGAATGAAAAAAATATTGTCATTTTGTTTAAAATCAGGAGCAGAGGCAAAGCAAGCATCCCTCATAATTAAAAGAGATTTCTGTGCCAGCTGACAGGTTTAACCCCCCCTAGAGACGCACGACGGGCACTTTAACAGGAGACCTATGGCTCGCTTTGCCTTTAAACACCAAGGCTTTGTGTGCTGAGGCTTGTTTAACCTGTAAGCTGCAGTTTACAATAACTGTTTCATAAATGTGTGATGGCTGAGTTTAATTGTAATTGGTCTGCTTATGCACCAGTTTCAGATGAATGTCTTACAGTGGGACGTCTGTCTTTGTGTTTTAGAGCTTCTTCCCATTCAAAACAGAGAGAACAGTCAATCTAGGACACAGGGCGCCATGCTGTTTTACATATTATTGAAAAAAAAGAAGATGTTCAGGTGCTGCATTTAGTGATCCCACACAGACACAACAAATAAAAAGTCAATTGTGTTGTAACAAAAGGGGGAAAAAATCACAGATCTGTCCAAATAATTCATATGTTTGTATCACGTTTTTCAAATCCTCTCAGATGTGGGTCATTGGGGCGAAAAAAAAAAACAACCTTTTATCAAACGTCTGCTCGTCACAAGAGCCTTGACATGAAAAAGTTTGTGTGGCTGTGGTTGCCTGAGTGAGTCCGTGGGCCTGTTTGCACTCCCTAAACCTGTCCCAGTAAACTAATTGGCGTTACTAATAGATGGCTGGATGAACTGCAGCACTGTATGGTAATGAATTCACACGATCTGGTGTCATAGCTGAAGGACTAGTTAAAATGCAAATGAATGATGACCCTGTTATGTGTCTATCAATTTGGGGATCCATGTAACCAGCGCATTACAATGAGCTCCTTGTTCATGCAAGAAAGCACAATTAGGCCCAGCAAGCAGACCAACAATGGACTTGCACACAAAATTGGATTTAAGGGCAGACTTGCAAAACTATTAGCTAATTTGTGTGATAAATAAAAAAGAGCCTGACTATTTTTGCAGATTGTAGACAACATATCTAACGTCTGATAGCACTAAATGTGCTAAAATCTGCCCTGTGAGCAGAAAATTCCTGCACAGTTTTTAAAACTTCCCCCAGCTCTCCGGTGTTTACGTTCAGATCTGCACATTGTTTTGCCGCCGACAGATGCCAGAACACAGCCATGTGTGTGTGTGTGTGTGAGCAGAGACCGCTGTTTGAAATTAGGGCTGTTTTATCCTCCGTACAGCTGCAATCTAAAGACAAAGCATAAAGCAGGCAGGATGAAAACATGAAAACCAGCATGCAGAGCAGAGCTTATGTGTCTGCAGCACGTGTTTTCTGCTCAGGTTTTTCCCTTTTGTATTCTTCAAACTGAGATGAAGTTTAATGCACTCATCCACAAATAGTCTAGGGGGAAACAGTCAGACTCCTTCAGATCTCCAAACATCCTGATTATAACAGAGCTAACTGTTGTTTCCTGTATATCTATAGATTACACAGACAGCAGACGCTTCAGGAAAATTGCACATACTAATTTGAGCATGTGTGCTGCTCTGAGTATATTCATCTATTTCCAGCTGATTTTCTACTTTCTACCTCTGGAGGTCGCCATAGATCCCATTTTATCCACTCCAGTTCCCCCATTCAGCTAAGCTTATGCTTTGTGACACTTTATTTAGATATTAAGCACACTGCAAATAAAGACAAGGAAATAGTTTGCATATTTGCAGAGGGCGGCGTTGATAATTGTCAATAACATGGTAGATATTCAGAAACATAAGAGAGGAAGACAAATATCCGAGCCCAGTCTGCATGCTCATGCTTCAGTAGTGTTTTTTTGTGCATGTGTTTACCTGACACACAGCTGTAAGTCGGTGCTTGGGGCGCTCATTTCACTCTGTTCACTGTATCTGTTTTCACTCAAAAGCATTTTGTGCTCACATTCAGCTTTTTTACTTTGTTGCCCGCTGGAACGCAGAGTCCTGAGTGCAGCTTTGTTTTTTGTCTGAAGCAAAGAAAAAAAAAACCTCTGGCTGTACCTGAGACACTACAGCTGCACAGCTTCACAGGTTCCAGCATCCGTTTGCAGCATTAATTACGTTTTGCTCGCCGATGTTTTTCTTTCTATTCAAAGCTATTCGACACAGACAGCTGTTTGAAAACACTTCCTCAGCACTTCTGAAAGGGATTTTGATGATGGTACGCCACAAACACGCAGGGAAAAGTACACCATCTTCCTTTTGGAAGATGCTGTTAATGAGTGCAGGTCTTTTATAAAGGCTCTGTTTGATGTTTTCTGTGTCTTTTCCCATCATTTGGGATGCAGAGTTCTGTTCTACGTGTCACAAGCGCCTTTTTGACCTTTAAACTGTCTGAGAATTTGGGGCTTGAGAAGTTTAAGCCTATATTTCAAGCCATCATGAGATGCTCGGCATGAAAATGAGCCGGAGTAGAAAAATGTTAATTCGCAGACATATCTCGTCTGGTGAATTGTTGAGCTCAGTTTCAAAGCGGCGGGGGGGCCCAAGCAATCAAACAAACTATAAAAAGCAGCTCACAAAGGCAACCCAGTGCGCGGCAGCCGTCATTGTCTCCCTTTCTTTGACAATTTCTTGGGCAGCTCAAAGACGGAGCTTGAAATAGAGGACAACTTTTCACATGAGATTCTCCACCTGCGTTTCCTGCCGTCTTGGGAAAACTCAACCACTTTGAGGGACACCCCTGTCCGTTTATCTGTCCACGTAAAAGCCACAGCTTCCCTCATCATCCTCAAACTGTGGCTGGCAGAGTGGGAGAAAGAGACGGGAAGGGAGGAAGACAGATGTTTGAATCTGAGCCCTGGGGAAGATGAGACTAATCGATCCTTGGAGGCAGAAACAGCGTGATAAAGAAGGAAATAAAAACCAGTGCTATCAGTGAATTATACTGTAAATGGGAACATTTTTGTCTTGCAGAGGTGTGCAGCAAAGCCACCGCAGATCCGCAAGCCAAGCTGCCACTGCGAGATGTCTGTTATAGCTGAAAAAGCATGATTCATACACACACATAATGTTCACACCTCTCCTCTCCGCTCGAGCTCGCATGGACGGCGTGAAGATGGCTGCAATGTGTTTTGATATATTTAGGTTCTAATAAGACAAAGCAACAAACTGGCCAACAAAAGCTGATTGTTTTGGTTTCATTGTAGAAGTAGCAGACATTCCTAATCTGACTTACACGAGTGAACTTGAACTCTTACCACAAGGCCGAGAGAAACTTTCTGTCAGCGTCTGAACCACCGAGAAATACTTAAGCAACTTGGTTTCAGCTGACAGTGGGAGGAAGTCCGTCCGTACAGTTTAATGATGATCATCTGGTCCGGTGCGGCTGCTGTTGTAGGCGGTCTGGAACGCCGCCACTCTGACTGAGTGTAAAATATTCATGAACTATCAATGGTGGCCCATCTGACTGGCTGGGGAACAGCTGCTGGGTCTCTGTGCCTCTAGAGGTGCAGCATCTGTCCATTTGAGGAAAGTGAATATGTGTTTGTGTGAGTGGATGCTCGCTTTAACGTGTGTGTGTGTGTGTGTCTAAGACGTACATGTGTGTATGAGGGCACATGTAATTCATGTGTGTGAGTGTGTGTGTGTGTGTTCATGTCTCAGGGGGACAAGACATCAGGAGGAACAACTGTGTATTTAACTTGCTTATCTCCTCCAGATGGTGAAGGATCATTTCGGAGACGATCAAATAGCGAGACTCAGTTTTATCAGGATCTGCAGCTGTCAATCAAATCTCACCCTCGTACACGGACGACACAAACACAGTCGCCTCCGCTGTATGATGTGTTAAAGTAAATGTGCCTCTCTCTGTTTCACGTGGCTGCTTTTCTATACGTTTTGCTTTGTGTGCAAGCATCGGTACATCACAGCTTTGTCTGCGGGAGTGAGATTCACAGCCGTCCGTGTGAAGCTCGCAGGGAGCTGTGCAGCTTTGGCTGTGGCTGTATGATGGACATCTGGAAGCTAAATTGGTTAATGGCGCCTCCAAGCCAACAGCCAGCCGGCCATCTTCTCACTGAGATAAAAGAGGTGTGTGTGTGTGTGTGTGTGTGTTTGTGAGCACATTTGTAAAGTGGGGAGGTGGGCTAGATTTGTGGAGGACTCTACATCTGGCCAGCCATCTTGCCACAGACTAACACCCCTGCTGGACAATTAAGAGCTTAAACCTTCCAAATTCATTTTTTTGGGGTGTTATCGTCAGAGCAGACTCCAACATGAAATCAGATTTGTTTGTCCTCCCGGGGAAGCTGCTGCGACTGAGACCACGGAGAAGCATCATGTTTTGGCTCTGATAACCACACTGTTCTCACTGTTACATCCAACGCACATACAGTGTAGTACTTACAGTTTTTCTTCTTACACAATGTCCACACGGGTTTAACAAACATGTAATCTAAAACATGCCTCACAGGGGCTGCGAAATGACTGTAAAACACATCTATTATTTCATATTCTGGGACATGAATTTAGATAATTAAATATTTGCATAATGCAAAACAGTATGTTCCCCTTCTGAGGGAAAGGCAATACTAACATTCCCTCAAGTATGATAGCATAAGTTTAGACTTTTACATTAATATCTATAGGAGTACCACCCCCTTAAAGGTAAATGGTTACACAATTGTAGAGAGTGTATTAATTATTTTATTAGACGGTAATATGATATGTGAAATAGAGTAGAAATATAAAAATGTGCAATAAAATTTTGGTG
Source organism: Craterocephalus stercusmuscarum (assembly GCA_037177115.1). Classification (NCBI taxonomy): domain Eukaryota; kingdom Metazoa; phylum Chordata; class Actinopteri; order Atheriniformes; family Atherinidae; genus Craterocephalus; species Craterocephalus stercusmuscarum. Next base: position 18,925,037 of record JBBDHI010000017.1, read on the forward strand.
CTTGGCCATTACATTGAGCAAAGACAAGAACAAAAAGACATAATAAAATTATCTAAAAACTCTTTAAAAGACCGTAAAAATCACTACATAAATTAATTAAAGGGACTTAAGGCAACTTTACAAAATCTGATACCGTGCTGCTGCGACAGGTGCTGTGGGTAACTGCAGCCACCAGCTAAGCGGCATAGGAACGTACACAAACATTTTACAGACTGTCCGGTAATTTTTTTTTTTAGACTCACGAGATGCCACTGATAAAATCTTCTTTGTCTTCGTGGAGCCACTTTTTTGTGGGCTTAGAGTGGATGCAGGCGTTTGCTGGCAGCAGAAGCATCCATAAATGTCCCTTCAGTGTTTAAATTCGAGTCCACGTTGGCCATGTTCATCCTGTTCAAGAGCTGTCTGCAACGCGTCAATTTACGTGACATCCCCACAACTGCGCGGGAAATTCGGACGCCGAACTGCACACAGCCTGTTCAAGGCAACAGAGAGATACAAGGATGGCCTCGTTATGTTGGGTTTTTAATGCATTAGTATTGAATAAACTAGAAATGCATGTTTAGTTTCTCAGAAATCTTGCCTTAAGTCCATTTAAGGAGTTTTTGAGTGTGAGTCTCTGTTTCCAGTGTTGATGTCCAGATAAAATAAGACAATAATGTGAGGAAATTCAATGAAAAATAATCATAAAGATAATTTGATTACAAATTATATAAAGTTAAGTTGTTAAAAGGAAAGAACATAGTGTTCAAAATCCTGCTGTAAACCAGTGAAATATTCAAATGAAAAACTAGCGGCATCGTTATCATGACATCTGATTGGCTACTGTAATCATGGTGACATGGAAGATAAGAAAAAAATACAGCAGGCTGGTTTTCTTTTCTCAAATAATTGTATTGCCTGAAACCATCAGAAGTGCAAAAAAAGGCATGTTTTGTGTTAAAACAATTTTTAATGTGATATTTTAGGTATCAAATCTAATATTTTGACTGACACATATCAGCGTATCGATACCAGAGTTTTGATACATCCATTCTTTCTTGTGTCCACACCACAAGTGCTGCAGCCAATCGTGGTTGATAAACCTCCTTTAATGGGATTTTTTTCAGCTCCTTTACCTGTAACTCAGAGTAGTAGTTTTCCCAACATGACAGACACCATCTGTGTGTATCTGTATGCTGATTGCTCCACACAACAAAAGTGCACAGTGTTAAAACTTGTGCAAAAAGTTAGAAGTATGATAAAAACCACAGAGGAATTTCAGATATTATGGGATATTATGGGAGTTTATATGTGAGAAAATATCATTTTAACTCACCGTCCACCTGCTGGTTGGCTGTGAGGCCATTTCTGTGCTTTTATTTTCGGTGTGAATGCAAACAAAAGTACAAACCCACAGTGACATGTTGTCTTTCAGGAAGTTCCCATTTCCTTCACTGAGCTGATAAAACTATATGGTCCAATGCCCATGGTGTCACACCAGTAGTGTTGTCAGAAAGTTTGCCCTTGGAAGTTACATCCAAATTCAGTTACTGTTTGGTTTGTTTTAGGCATTAAAACCAAAATTTTTCGGCATTAAGACAGATACTAAGATTAAAAACTGCTTTTCCTGGTACCCCAGAAAAGAAGCCCTGCTAAAAAATAATAACCAAAGAAATAGCGTATGCAAACCTGCTTTACCTTGGACAAGTTTAACTGATGCAGCTTTTATTTAAATTGACCAAAATGTTGGTGAAAATGGCCAAATTAGAAAAGAAAAGAAGGACACAGGAAAGGGAAGAGGAAATGGACCTCAGAGAAGGAAATTAATTTGCACTGTAAAGTAACATGATAAACAACACAGACCAGTCCTTACACTGCACTGGATTACCAACCTAATGCACTATTTCACCCAGATTTCTGGAAACTAAGCTTTTGAACTAAGTGGATGCACTTTGTATGACTTCAGAAGTTACAAATCCAAAGTAGCTCACAAACAGTTTCCCTGTGACCGTGCGTTTAATCAGCTGATTTCTTGCTAAGCAGCGTTTGTTGGCCTGTTAAATGAAGGAAACCAGTAACGGCACTTACACGCACATCCAGCTGTGTTCATTCAATAAAGCTGTTGTCTAAGGGTCTTTTAAGTTTAAAGGTCTGCTATAAAATTGAAATTAGTCCAAAGTTAGTTTTTTTTTTCAAGTTTACAGATGTTTATAATATGTCATGATCAAATGGAAAGACATGACTTTATAGGCTTGTTTTACATTGTTAATATAAAGATATGCATGCATGCTCCTACATGCAACATGTTTACTGTTTGTGGGATGATTACAGCATTCGTAGCTTGATATTTTATAATAATTATGCAAGAAAGAAGCAAGATAAATGTAACTATAGTAGCATATCTTGAGGTATCTTTCTACAAAAAAAAAGAAAATACATCTCACTAATTAAAAAAAAGAGGTTGATGGGTCTCTAAAGTCTGTTGTTTCTATCCCAGGGGAACCCTCAGCAATTTACATGCCAGTCTCTTCACCAGAATTTGAAGGTCTGGGCAAAAAGTATGAAAAAAACGGACAAACCCATTGAATTTTCCCAGAGGAATTCTGTGTATCGCCTGACAAAGGTTGACCACACCTTCTCATTGAAAAGATTCAGGCACCACACTCAGTGAGGTGAGCCTGAGGTGGCTTTGTGGGTTCCCGGATTGCAGGTTATCTCTCTGATTTAGTGAGCGCTGATTGTGTGCAGGTTTTGCCAGGGAGTTGATTGGTTTCAGTCTTACAGCCACAGGTTAATGGCTAACTTTCCCAGCACCTGTGGACTCTACTTTCCTCATTTCTAACCAATCAGCAACCATGTTGTGGCCTACCCGCCTGCAAATGTCCTAAAAAGTACCATAAAAAATGTCCATATCAGTCCTGGGATTTTTACAGCCTGTCATAGAACCTGAATGGTCTTTGCCAAACGACCAAAATCCTACATCCACAGGTCATGTATGATAGTCAGGCTTGCTACAGCTGCTGTTTGTCCAAGCAAATGAATACAGGCTAATTAATATGAATAATCATGGACATAGCTTTACGCTAGTACACATGAACCACATGAGTAAAAACGGCATGGTGGTCTTCTTAAATCCTTTTTTGTAAGATCTCAGAGATCATGTTGAAATGAAAGGAGATACTGTTGCCTCGGCTCTGTGTTTGCCTGCCTGCCTGTCTCTCTCTCCTCAGTCCAGATGTCAGAGGAACTAGCCAACAGCTGTGGCAGGAAATGAGCCCTCAGGCAGTGAAAAGGCTAATACACTTCCACACAGAGGAACAAAACAAAACATGTGCACGCACACACACACACACACAGATGAACTCGGAATAAGCCAGTGGCAGATGTCTCTCATCCTCTTCCTTGGATTTCAGCTTATTTTTGTACCTGAGCTGCTGCTTTGTGTTGCCGTCAATTTAGACACTCACTCTAAGCCGGTCAGTGCTTTTGTGTGACAGTATTACTGTGTCTTCCTTTTCTCCCGCATTCGTAGTTTCTGTGATGTGTGTGTGCGTGGATGACGGTGTGCCAGGCTGTCAGCCTGCCTGCCACAGCGCCAGCCCCCGAGCCAGCGGGAACATTTGCCTTGTGGCTCCAATTCCCAGGAATGCCTAACCTGCGCCAGCTGTTGAGAACATGTTACCTGTGCCAACACCATGCCAGCTCTGCCCACCACATCACCCGCCATTCTGTCTCCATCTGCATGCGAGAGCGGATTTATGCATTCATGTGTCTGTCAGCAAGTTACTGTGCCTTTAACGCTAACCACATCTGTATTTCTAGTCACATCTGTTTGCGCATGAATGCCTTTTTTGTGTGTAGCGTTCACCGTGCCAGTGAGTGTAAAAGTGTATGGGCGTTTGTAACGTTGTGCACACCAGCTCCAGTGTATATGTGTGTCTCCATCTGTGTGTGGCAGGCCTGCCTCGCCTGCATCTGGAGCTGCATTGAAAAGCCTTTCCAACAAGGCCAATGGTGGCCAGCCTGCCAAACAGCCCAGATGTTAGTTCTGTAAGCCTCAGGCTAAATGGAGGGAGCCATACACTCATTATTCAGGGCTAGTAAATTGCAACAGCTTTTTTCCCCTTTCTTTTTTTTAGTGGTAGACAGAAAGAGAAACATGAAAAGAGGGGAAAAGGAGGCAGAGAAAGACTATTAATATATAAAAGAGAGAGGCTTTTCAAGTACACACATAAAGGGAGAGTGACAGCTATTTGTTGTTTGTGTTTAATCTGTTAAGCTTTTTAGAGACGCAATGTGTATCCAACGTCAAGCTTTATCCTTCTGCAGACAAACGTATAATATGCCAGCTTTTGAACCCGCACATCTGTAAACTTCGTCTTTTTCTCTTATTTAAGTATAACATCCAACCTCACAACCTCATCCGGGATGATTTTTCCAGCACCTGACACTAGAGGATGACGTGTAGATCATTTTACTGACTTAAGAGTCATGCTTCCTTGTCTATTAACTGGTTTACTGACTTACTGACCCTTTCCTTCACTATTTCCCTCCTTGCTAAATGTTTTAAATGAATGCTCACAGGAGCCCATAAATCACTGGCGATGTATTGCCAGTTTTAACCCACCCAGCAGGGGCCTGCTGAAAAGAAGCTCTGCCCAAAGTCTATTCAATATTGTAATTTGGCTGGAAAATGAAAGGGGAAGACTTTTTTTTCACTGCATATAAAAGATGTCTATAAACCGTTTCATCTGATTGGAAAATATGTTTTTTTCTGTTTTAAAAATACTTATATGCAAGGACATCTACATTTGATTTCACATCTCCCAATTAACCCAGAGAGAACCTACAAATGGATACACACAACCGGCCAAGGCTCAGACCAGGGACTCTCTACACCACCATTCAGCTGGCTTCATCGTGAGAAGTGAGGACAAAAAAAAAGAGAGAAAACCTTTCCTCCTGAGGCTGTTTCAGTACATCAGTGAATGTAAAATAAAAAGCTGATATAATATAGTACTTCTGTTATATTGCAAATCATTTTATAACAGGAAATGACAGACTTTTCCTTGTTTCACATCGTGACATTTAAAAGAAATCTGTTATTTGCTGCAGAGCCAACCCCTGCAGACTACCGAGGATAATGTTTTAACCGACCGACCATGACAGCTGTAAGGTGTCTGTTCAACCTGCAGGCAAAAGTAAGTGAAATCCGGCTTTTTTGCTCGTGTGTGACCCATTTCAGATCTTTTTAGTGCAGTCTGAGCAGCGTAAATCCCATTTCTTCAAATCTGAGCCAACAAAATCAGATACAAAAACACCTGAGCTTTTTCAAAGCGACCTCAGTCTGAATGATCATCTCGTATTTCCTAAGACTTTTACATCACATAAAAAATCTGCACTGGGTTCCACAGAGGGAGCAGTCATCTTATCTGTAAAAAAGGAAATTCTTAAGATTCATGTTCCCTGTCTTTCTAGCATCTTCCTCTCCCTCATCAGTTGGTCGTAATTTCATCGGTACAGGAGGGGCTGAACATCTGGCTCTTCTCATTTGCTACAGTTGGATCTTAGACTCCGTTCATACACTGCAGGTCTTAATAAACCCGATTTTTTTGGAGGTGTTGCTCACATGACCATTTAAAAGATTGCAACCTGTTTGATTGAATCAGATTATTATTTGTCTGAGCTGAACCGTACCTTTAAAGTGCTTTGAGATGAATTTTGTAATGAACTGATGACATAAACAATGAAATGAAATAAGTAAAAGCAGGAGGGATCAACTAACCAAAGCGGAAAAATCATCCAAATTACTACAGGGATACAAAAATACCACTTTTTTCCAAACCAATATGATAGGCTACTTGAATCTGAGAACGGATACCAACACCTCAACCACATAAAAAAAAATGCAAAAAACTGGAAGGTTTTATTTTCTTCTCTGCTTTTTACAACAAACATGGTGAAATAAATTGAAAATAAAATATAGATAAAAATGACAACATAACTAAAATATCAAGAGAAAATAAACATTGTGTGTAATAAATCGAGAACGGTTTATGGTATCGATCGACTTTAACAAGAGAGGTATTGGTACAGATACCGAGACTGGTATCGGTATCAATGCAACCCTAATCCAAAGGTTTAGAGGAAACCAGCAGCATTCAAAAGGTGTTTATTGGTCATTATGTTTATTTACAATGTAAAAAGTTGCAAAGCTTTAAGAGCAGACACACACGGACACATAAAGAAAAAAGTCTCATTACAAAATCTGTTAGTGATGTACGATTTGGTTACTCTGAGGTCACCTTCTGTCCTTTCTGGGAGCTCTAAAGCCAGCATTTCCTAAATAACCACAAGTAAACATGCCTCCATAAACAGAAAAGCCATTTTGGAAACAAACACAAAACATGTGCCATCAAACAGTCGGGCAAAATTTGCTTGATCATCTGGACGGGTGTAGCTGTGATGTTTGGGCAGATTTAACTGTATGTGTGTGTGTGTGTGTGTGTGTGTGTGTGTGTGTGTGTGTGTGTGTGTGTGTGTGACTAGATGTGAGGTGGCATCTGTGATGCCGCTTTAGCTCTGTTTGTGAGATCCATGTGTGGACTTCCACAAGAGCTTAGAGAACCCCTTCCCCCATATGGTGAGCTGTCAGAGGGGCGGCGTGATGCAGCCCTCCCCTGTGTGGGACCTCCATCCAGCCACCACACTAACCATGTAAACAACAACTGGACACAGAGGGAGGAAGTCGTATTTGCTGCAGTATTTATTGGATGTGATATTATCTCCTAAATCTGTGGCAGTGATATCGGTATAATCTACTTCTCATGTGACTTACCTCAGCTCATATGTCAGTATTGATATTTGTGATATCCCAAAAATCTGTTCATCCTTTTTTATTTTTGGAAAACATTATTTTTGTAAACAAACTCTATTCTCACGCACCCAATTAAAAAGATCTGACCTCCACAGAGGTCAGATCTTCATGTTTATGCCGATGCTGTCTGGGCTGGTTTGAATGAAAAACATCGGCTCATTTCTTATAGCTTGTAAGAAAAGATTCAACTCGAACAAGTCGCGGTGAGTCGGCTACATCTTCCCCACTTCTGTCCACCCAACATGGCATATGACACATGTGGGAAAGGCTCATTTCTAACAGAAAAAGCATTACTGAGAGACATCTCCCATGACAGCCATGTCTCTCACATCTGTCTCCCTCTTCCTGCACACAGATGTTTCGCAGCAGTTTGTTCGGAGAAGGAGAAGACGATTCCTCCTGCGCCTCCCTGAGGAGTGTGTAGCCTGGGGAAAATCCCATTTACACATAAACTGTTGATGTGTTTCTCTGAGCGAGTGTGTGTGTTTGGAGACAAAGGAGATTGAGAGAGAATGTGTTGCACAAAGGAAGCGAAGGCGGCGCAGACCAGAAATAGGAAGTGGCAGGTTTGGAAGGCGGGGGCCCTTGGGGGCCATCAAAACCTTTGGAAGTGTTTAAGCGTGAGCATGATGGAAGCCTCTGCTGCTCTATCCTCTGGCTGTACGCAAACTGTGTGTTTTTGATGTTGATCTCACCCAGTTGTTGGAAAGCCAAACACAGTCTGTGCACCCAGATGTTGACAGATGTGATGTGCATATCTTTACTTCCTCTGAAATCCTCACACACACACACACATACACATATTCTTCATGTAAGCCCACTAGAGACAACCCTCCTGGCTTGGAAGTGGTATCAACAAACAGCACAAAATTTCCCAAAACCAACGTCAGCTTCGGGGCGAGCTGCTGAGCTCCGGGGGGGATTATTGTCCCCTCAGCTGCTCCAGATGTTCTATAACTAACTAAAACATGGAGAATTTGTCTAATGCAGATGTGTTTACTTCATGGCGATCAGAGATAGTGAAAGACAAGCAGACTAATAGGTCTCCCTAGTGGACTGCAGGGGTTTTTGCACACATGATGTTGGTGTGGATCAGTGGGACACTTGGTTGTCGTTGGTAACAGATCAGACTGGTTGTGTTGTTTTAAGGCTTTTTCGCTGTTGTTTTTCCATCCAGTCCTTGCCTGCCCTCTTCTATCTGATCCTGTTTATCTCTCATCCTGTCCTTTACTCACACATTAGTACAGTAATCTACACCAAATGCTTAGTGTGACGACATTTGCCCTCCCCCTTACCGGCAACTGAAAGCATTCTTTTGATCAGTTTCACATATGCAAACATTTAAAACCAATTTATTTTTATCCACATAATTTCAGAAATTAAAGGTTCAGCCTCTGATATTTTGAGATTTAATGCAGCAGAATGTGCAAAACTATATATTGATATAGGGGAGAGTGGGGTAATCAGTGCCAAGGGGCAAGTTGTGCCACCCCTGTTTTCTAGAAAACCATAGAAGAAATTGATCATATGACCATATAATTTTGAAGAGGCATCCATTTTTCTCATGCTGACCATAGGGGAGGAACTTGGCTTAAAAGGTAAGCACCTTAAAATTAAAAATTCACTTTTTTGGCTTCCAAAGTAAATTTTCAATGATCAAAGTTTTTTGACTGGGCTTTTTGAACAGTTG
>JBBDHI010000017.1:18959677-18972063 GCA_037177115.1 Craterocephalus stercusmuscarum
ATGTATGTTTGTATGTATGTAGGTATGTAGGTATGTAGCTTAAGGATCAAATTTTGTTCTATTTGGATGTTTCGTATAACTTTGATCAAAGGTTGCTGTTTCTTGGGTATCATGTGAGATAGATTATCAGCTAAACACTGTTCCTCTAAATAATGTAGCAGTACAGTCTGATATGTCTTAGAAATGCTTTTCAGGCTTATATCAAGGCATTAGTTGCCAGTATATAGTAAGATATACATCTAATCTTAATTTATTTATACTCTTAAGATCACATCATTGTATCTTTTTGTTTATTTTTGCACAGGAAAGATGGTTTTAAACAGATGTTTTGGCAATATACCACAGTCCACATCTGTCTGCAAGGCTACTTGTCAGCTGTTTTAGCTCTAAAACTTCCCATCCTTCATGCTCTTTCTCCTCACCACTCTGCTAGCACAAAGCTGTTCTGCTTTGTTTGTAAAACAGTGGACCAGTTCCAGAGCACTGTCTGCCACAGAATCCTATATGTATCCTGCAAACGCCTTTTTATTTAGCGTTTCTGAATGAATCATCCTGTCTGCTAGCCATCAGATGAGACGTAGTCATCTCCAAGCTGTTGAACTGAACAAAGGTAAACCGTCTTGGGAAACCATAAACCACTCTTAGTATATTTGCTTGAGCATGAGAAGAGAACATGTTGTACCAACAGCTCTGACTAAACCTTTCTGTTAAGTATTTCAAGTTCACTGCATGTTTTGAAACATTTCTAATACTTATTCCGAACAAAATCTATTATTCTCTAAAAACAGCTGCCAAAATATTTTTATATTAGATATATTTAATCATACTGTATGTATATCTTTAAAGGGTTTATGACCATATAGTTGTATTTAAGTCTTTATGGTTTTAAATGAGCTGTTAAATTTCTATTTAAATGCTATGATGACTTGGGAGCCATATCATGCCCTGAACACACAAACACAATAAAATTTATCCTGCAGTTTTTCTATGTGTATACAATTATCATTGTGCATATAAAGTTTTTAGGGGCACTGAGATCATTTTTATTAAATGCTTGGATGTTGATGGAAAATGAGGATTTTCATTTGCAAACTTTAAATCTCCTTCATTTAATGTTATATTACTGATCTCCCCTTTTGTGTGGATGACAATGACTAAATGAGCCATAGAGCTCTTGCTATCCGGTATTAGCTGCTGCTTGCCTAACATTTTACGTTTGTAAAGCAGTTAAAAGACAGGAATATTAAGGAATGGAGGCGTCATTAGATTGATAGTAACGTTCTACTAACACTAATGCTCAAACTCCCAGATTATATTTCAGATAAAACCTTTCACAGCTAAAGTGGACAATGAAGGAAGCTATGTCTCTGTTGCCTCTGCCAGCTACATAAAAATAAAAGCCCAATCTTAGACAGTGGATTGTAGAATTTTCAGCCTTCTTTGTCTGACAACTTTTTAGTCGGGCACTGATTGCCCGCCAATTACCTCACTTAAGAAAAAGGGGAAACGGCATGTTTAATGTTTGCAGAGAAATTTTTATTATACAGATTTGTTCATGTACTGTGTTTTACAACTTAATTAATTCTGAAAACCTGTCAGTTTTCATATGTGATGGTAAACATTTATACATGATGATATTAATTTTATCCCACTATCTCAAAATTCTGTTTTTGGATGAGTGAAATGGAAATTAAATGGATGTCATTAATTGAATATTATGAATAGGGAAAAGACTCTTGTCTGATATCGGTTATATTAGCAGGAAGAAAATCACAAATGTGCTTTTTAACACATTTTTAGAAAGCTGCCACATGCACTAGAGCACTATAGTGTGTAATATATGGCTCTACAGGTTTCTTTACTGTAAATAACATTTTCATTCAGCTGGGCCTCTAAATCGCACATTAAAATTTGGTAACCTCTGGAGGAAGGATAGTTTCATTGAAAACTCGGCTTTGGGCACAACATTTACCCACTAATCCCACTTTGCAGAACATGCCGTCTGAACATTTTGGTCTTAAGAGTAAATTAATGGCTATTCTAGGGCATATTCAGCAGGCTTGCTTTGGTCTTCTTTCATCTGACTTAATAGTTGAGCTGCATGTGGATGTCACAGTGGTGGGGTTAAAGGGACAGTCATTCTATTTATATCTCCCCACCTGTAATCTGTCTCTGACAGGATTAACTAAGCCACTGGCTTCAGCCTGCTTTACCACACAGACACACTGAAAATGTAATGCATGAATAAATACACACATCAACACAGAATGAACACTGCATTGGGATTTTAATAGAAACATGGTACCGCATTCTTTTTCTTCTATTCATGCACGTGCATGTGTGTGCTAGCTGGGCAGATAAAAACCACAGAGGAAGTGGAGACCAAACAGTGACAGAATTTCTCATCCTCCCTCAGCCCCCTCCATCTCTTGTTGCCAAGCTCCAGTCATTAATTAGCTGTTCATGATAAAATTCCCCATTCCCAATCTGACACTAGTGTAGAGCAGCGGACGGCAGTGGTAATCATGTCAGTGAGGCTTGGCTCAATCTTCTGAGGGGGCTAAATGGCCCCCATATGGTCCACTGGCTTGTGCCCGCTCCTCACCATGCTCTCATTAAACTAGTGCTTAATATACCAAGGTAAAGAGAGACACACTTACACACACTCGCACACAAATGTATACTCTCAGTAAGAAGGAAATCAAGGCATCTGACAGGGGATTGGGCACAAAGGGACAGGAGGACAAAGAAGTGGTGTTTGTTTCTGTGTTTGCGTGTGCATGCGGTTTGTGTGCGTCTGTGTTTTGAGAGGCTGATGCTGTACTATTGATGACTTGCCATCTGTCATCAAGGAACGAATTCTATCTTGGTGTGTGTATGTGTGCATGCATGTGTTCAAGAGGAAAGATGAGATGGGAAAGAAAGAAAGGAACAGCGAGAGAGGTACAGATGTCTCGCAGCGTAGCGGCTGGAACAGGAGGTTCCACAGCAGACTGCTGTATGAGAGGAGGCGGAGGGGGAGAACAGAGAAGAAAAGAGGACGGACATCTGCCATATTCAGATATTGCTCCGTGGTTTGAGCGCTTCTACACAATATCACAATATCTTGAGTTTTAAAAAGACCCGGGGAATGGCCTTTTCCATTATGTCGCTGCTCTATACCCCTCAGGTTCCAGCATATTCAATATAATGAAGTGGAACTTTTTTTTTTTTTAACTTCATTTCTAGAGGTATTTCATTTGTATAGAAGGTGCATCTGTTATAACTTTTTAGGAGTAATAATTAAAAACTAAAAATCATTTGATAAGTTTATTTTCTTTAAAGTTGCATGATTTTCCCCTAAAATGCTTTTTCACTATTATTAACTTTTACTCTTAAATTCATTTGTTTCTCAAACTGACAACATTGATGACTCCTGTGGTCTTTTTTTTTGGAAGAAAACAAAACAAAACAATCCTGTAGCCCCAAATGCCTGATTCCCACCAGCTGATGAGGGCATGTTGTCATAAACGGCTTTGCAGACAGACAGATGTTACGACATGCCAAACAATGGCTCTCGGGGAAGGAGAGAGAAGAGTTTCCCTGAAATGAGCTGACATATAGAGCTGTCTGTCACCTCAGATTGTGACAGACTTGTAAGGAGACACATTGCGGTCATAAAGTTCCTGTAACTATAAGTTGTACCACAAAAGTTACTGTCTTTGTTAGACTTCGTGGGCATTTAGCAGCAGACGAAGCCAAACAAATATGATTTTAGTTGCTGTAAATGAGTCAATTTGTAGAATGGCTTGAAATCAAGAAAAGATAAAAGGATTGCTTTGTGAATACTTGTTGATTGCGCTCACTTGTCTGCACAAATGAATAAATAATGAATATTTAAATAAATAAAGAAGAAATATCCATAGTCTGAGATAATCCTTTTAGATTTACCCAGTATGTGCAAAGATGGACAGATGGGTGTGCACTGGGGCAGGTGGAGAGACAGATAGGTAGCCACGCAGGACAGAGAGCAGCAGTTAGCGAGGTGGAGAGCACTTACTGTCGACTCTTCAGTGCAACACATGAATGGAAGCTTTGAATGAGGAGCGGTGGAGCTGGTGTGTGTGTGTGTGTGGGTTGGGGGGGGTTTGAGGTGGGGCTGATGCTCTTGACAATACTTGGGGTATAGTACTTGATTGTTTACTCTAGCCTGCTGGATGGGGTTATTGTGTGTGTGTGCTCTGTGGAAGCGCGTGCATGTTTCCAAGTTTACAGACAGATGAAGAGACATACAGCACAGTACCCCTCTGTGGCTCTTGGGAACTATGACGGCTTCACAAAAGACCAGGGGGGGTCTTATGTTGTCCATACAAACACACGCATGCACTCGTAACACCAGCTGCCGCCCACAGCCCCGGCCCAGCCCAGCATTTCTGAATTAATAATACAGAGCCACTCTGGAATAATGGTGCACACGCACACACACATCCATGCACAAAGCGTTGCACCTGTTCACCACTGCTCAACTGGACAGGGTTGGGCTCCACCATTAACATACACACATGCACACATGCACACACCCCCGTGCTGCCTGTCTGTTGTAGGCAATACTTAGACAGCTGTGTCTGTCTCCTGACCTTCCCCTTCTTCTTCTGATGACAGCTCTTCTCATTGACTGATTGGTCCAGCTGCGCTCTTCGGCTCCTTTGATTGGATGGTTTCACATCCAATGAGGCAAAGAACCAGACAGAATTTGAATATGAATGACAGAATTAAAAGAAACCTTCAAAGAATTGCACTGCTGGGTGCATGTATTAATAGTATTCTTTTGAATTTAAGAAAAAGCTGATTTTAGAAATAGCCTGTGACCGATGCTGATATTATTATGGAAGTTTAATAGATGAATATGTGGAATACAAATGTTTGTAGTAGAAGGAATGAAATAAAACACATGCGTGTTATGAATAGATATTCATCTGTAAAGAGCAGCATTCTGATGCATTTGTCACTTACTGAAACTACATGAATGTTATTATTTATAGAAACCAAAAATACACAGATTAATCTTAAAAAGGGCTGAAGAGAAAAGCGGATGACCCTGTTGAAAGAAATTGCTCCTCAACAGGTATTTTTTATATTTTACAAATGATGTTGTGGATTTAATTTTTTTGTTACCATTACATCTGTTTTGAAATGTAAATGCAGAATTTTGGAAATAAACTCTTTAATGTAGATGTCAATGGTGTAAAATAAATGAAGATTGCCACTGTGCCAGAACGCAATGCCATCCAAAAGACAGAACAGAGAGGCAATATACCAGCAATCAGTGCAATTTGATTAGCTAGCTCATTGGCTGTCTGTGTCTTTCCTAATCGCATTGGATCCACTGCATTCTGAACACAAGCAGCATGGCATTCCTAATGTTATCGCATGTTAAAACGCGAGCGCTTTTTGTGCTGGTTAGCTCAGATTGTATTTTTACCTTCTTGACATGCCAGAAGACATCCAAACAGATCAGCCTTTGTGTTTTCAATGCTGTGTTATGCCTTGGTAGCTGTGTGTGGGAGGTTTGATGGATATGTGTATGTAGGGGAAACAGACCATCTGACTGAGCTGTGTTTAATATTCTTGATAGGATTAGCTATAGATGTAAACCCCGAGTTTCCCTGTCTGGTTATAATGTTGGATAAGCCTTCAGCATTATAGCTTTACACATGTGTAGTTTAGTAAGAAAACAAATCTGGATGAAATAAGTTTTCACCATATTAGCGAAAATAACAGAGCTTTGACCCGTCTTGTTATTTATGTTCTTCATAGATTTTCTATCAGTTGTTGATAATCCAAAGCAACGAGATGCCGCCTCTCTGCGAAAAGGAGAGCTTGTTCTGAATGAGGCCTTGTGTACAGTACAGGAGGTTATGTTGGGCCCAGGTGTGCCTGCTGCCACTAATGGCTGTTCTTCACAGGACAGGCCTCTGCAAACAGAAGAGCACAGCATTCAGCCATTTCCCTGTTGTATTAGAATTGAACAGAAAATAGTTATGCATGAAACATACTGTAAAAAGACACAAGAACTTTAAATTGTACTTTTTGATGTAACTCTCCGGAGCAAGGCGGAATTACAGTTTCAGAAATTCCACAATAGGACACAATTTTTGCCCATTTTCTTTTCATTACCATTCACTGCCCATTTTGCAATTTTCCGATGTGTTTTTCTCAACGATGTGTTTTTCTCAACGTTTACATATATTTTAGTTTGCTTTAGTTTGCTTTCAATATTGGAAATGCCACAAAACCTTTGATAAGGTGAAAATAACAGTAATGACAAGAGTGGAGTTGCCTTGGCTAAATGACCTTCACCCTCCCACTGTTTAGGTGGGTAACCAAAGCCTCTTGTCTGGCACAGGTGGTGTTGAGCAGCAGCCCTCCAGCTAAGATGCTAATATACTAACACTGCAGTAATCCTGTGGTGCTTTAGGAAGCAATGGACCCTGCCTCATCATCCACATATGAACACACACATCCACAGATGCAGGTTTAAGCTGACGGAAGGTCTACGTGTGGAAATACACACATCCACGCCAGGAGACAATCTTATATATTCTTTACATGCACACATGTACACACACACACACGTACATCAGTGCTGTGAGGGGGATTAGGGTGAGAGGCGTCTTGGCTGCAGCACGTCTGTCAGTCACTCACCGGCTGTGTGTCAGCATCACAGCCATGGCCAACATGCTCCAGGGAGCCACCACCATCTACTGGAATATAGAGGTACTGCAACTTATGAGAATGTGGATATAAAGGAGGGAGTTCTGGACTCAAAAGGAACAAAGAGGAAAAAAGTAAATAAAGTAACTTAAATGATTAGCCTTAATGTAAAAGCCATTTTCCTGAATAGCCCCCAAATATAGTGATGCGGAAGTACAAAGTGTCTCCTGTATGAGTGCATGTACAAGGACCAGCTGGGGGAGCAGAGGGGCACCAGGGCAGCCTGCATGGATGTGCGTCTGTATGTGTGTTTGTGTGCACCCGGCATAACCTACCAGGAGGCTCTGGCTGTGTGCAGCTGGCTGGGTGAAACCTCCTAGTGGCCCCCAAGGGATGACCGTACTCCCATGGGTTTTCACTCAGTCTGGCTGCTCTGTGGCTACTCTGCTCCGTTCCAGCTCTCCGGCACGGGTTTAACAGCTCACACTGAGGCCCTCCTCTCACTCATGTTCAGTCTCCTGCTCAGCCGTTTTCTTCGTCATCCTCAGTTCAGAGTTCTTCTTCATCTCTATGCTGCTGTGGACTCCATGTCGCTTCTTTTTAAAGACTGAGCCAAAGGCTTTCACAGTGACTTCAGCGCTAAACCTTTAAACCCAGCTGCAGCCCCAGCTTCAAATTGAATTTACTTCTTTGATTCTTTAAAGCCCTCCCCAACCCATGTTTCACAAGTGCAAAAATACAATCTTCAGACTGTTAGGACAATCATGCGACGCCACTTTTACGCTGATGGCGACTACTGTATTTAAAGTATTTATGCACACGCACACAAGCACCAGTACAGTCCCAATGTGATAATGAGACTAATGCACTTTAAGTGGATTGGCTTTGAAGAGCCTGGATTCGCCTTAAGATGTCTGAGCAGACTGGAGTTAGAACTGCTGGGGTCGGGGTCACGCACACAGCCATATACTTGTAAGCAAAAAGGATACAACTATGTGTCTCTGTTTTTTAAACAACAAAAATGCTTTCAGTAACTTTAAATGGTGGGAAAATAGCCTCTTCAGACCCACGCGACACAGAAGCATTTCTGCTTTTAGCCATCATCGAAGGACTATCAGACAGATGTCTTCCTCAAGCGTCTTACCAGACAGTTCCTGACTTTCTTAACCCCTAATACCCTCCATGCCACTTCCAGTTACCTTCTCTTTCTCTTACTTACTTAACCCATTAGTTTTTCTGCCTGCCCTCTAGCCTTCCTTCACTTCCAGCACATCTCTTTTCCTCAAGTGCCTGATTTTCACACATCCAGACATGTGAAGCCCCTCCACTCTGTTGTGTCTGGAGGTGTCTTGAACTTAAACTATAAGAAGCTCAGCCAGCCATAATCATTTTAGCTCAAACTCCCTCTTTTGTTGACTGCATTCTGTCGTTGTTGCATGCTGCAACCCGGCCCTGTTCATTTAACTCATTAGTACTGCTGCCTTTCGTTCAATAACTAAACTAAAGCTCTGAACACAGATGTGTGTATGTATGTAGGTGTAGGTACAGTATCTGTACATTGCATTGTTTTATGGCAACTTCTCTTTCTGTAATGAGCTGCTGTGTCGATGTTATTCCTCCCCACTCTCATCCTTGCCTCTTCCTACCTCTGTACGCCACCACCCACCACCTCTCCAGCTCCCAGAGTGCCAGTCACACAGCACCGTCTCTGCACCATCTGCATATCAGCTCTAGCCTCGGCCAAAGCATTAGATTAAATCCCTGTTTGGGTTGATTAACAAATGGCTGGTGAGCTCACATAGTTATGGACTTATTTATTAAATTTTCCATCACAGCTTTTTCCTGCTTTTGCCTGTCTTGTTCACAGTGAAAAACGTGTTAAATCTGATATCCTTACGGAGACGGTGTGAGACGGAGAGATGGGGAGAGTTTTTGCAAGTTTTCCGTCTCATTTCTGTTCGGCTGGCTACAGTTCAGCATTGCTATTTATACCTGTCTCCCATTTATCCTGTCTACATTTCGTTCTCATTTCTCCCCCTCTGTCCTGAAGTGAATAGTTAATCAGTTTGCTAATTGAGTGACAGTAAGCAAGTGCATTGTTCTAATTGTCCAATCAGAAAGCTTGGAACAGTCGCAGTCACAGCTGATTCATCTCTGCCTCTTACTGCTAAATCCACAAGCTGCAACTGGAGGATGTGCCAACAAGATTTAATTCTCCAAGAAATTCCAAAACGACTTTTAAGAAGTCTGGCTCAGTTTTCAGTGCTTCGTTTGTGCTTCTCATGAAAGATGAAGTGAAATTATAGATTAAAAAGTCTTAAAAGGCAGATACTTGGTAAGTAATTTACTGAAACCTTTAAAGCAGAGATGCAGATATTCTGTTTTTTTTATGATTCCATCCTTAATGAATCAATCAATACAGTTCCTGTGTCCTAACAAATGGGACAGATGTATCCAATTGTTTATATATATCAACATGTTTTATCTCACTCTCCCAGAAATCACCCACTTTCTCTTTTGTTAAACTGGAATCCTGTAGTTCTAACAAGAAACAAGAGGCTCCTGTTGTCTTAAACACTGTGTAATGTGGTATTTACTAATTGGCCTAAAGGGAAAAGTAAAGTTGTGTAGAAAACTAAATGAAACTGAAGTGAGGAGTCGGAGAGAGAGAGAGAGAGGGAGAGAGATGGTGTGGGAAGTAGACCGGCTGTTCTGTTTTCTCCAGCAGTCCAAACTAGAGACATGTGGCTCCCCAGACAAGCTGTCCAGAGTGGGAGAGCTCGCTGGACTCATTACAGGCAAGGCCAAGACGGGATAGCTTGACAGAACACCATTGGATCATATGGAGAATTGGAACTGTCGGAACAGAATTGTTTTAGTCTGTGTGTGCGTGTACGCGTGTGTGCGTGTGCAGAGCTGTGTTTGTTTGGAACAGCGCGTGCGGACAACTGTCCATCTCCTCTCTCCGTCTGTGCCACCCCTGGCTGCCCCCTCCCCGCCCCCCAGTGGACACACACAAGCACACACAGGCACACGCTCATCCAGACTTTCTAGGCCTGGCCAGAAGGATCGCTTAAATGTTTTCAGTTGTACTGGACAGCTGAGGGATGAAGTGGCCAACCACAGGCTTTCATTGGTTGGACACCTCATCTAGAAACTGACTCATAGAAATGACTGGACGTGCACCAGCAAGCCGGTCATCACGGCCAGTTTCTAATAGTTTTATCAGCAGAACTTTTTCCTCGTCCTCATTCGATATGACGGTCAATCCATCTCTTTCCGTAATCCAGTTTAAAATAGCGAAAGTTTTTTCTCTCTCCTTTTCAGGTGATCACTTCTATCGGTTCATAAATTTACAGGGAGAATGGATGTAACTTGTTTGCTTAAACCTGTAATGCCTGTTCAGTACAAGAAGACTGACAAGTGTTTTGCATCTGCAAACTGAACATTCATCATTTAATTCAGATAATATAACTTCATATAATTGAAATATGATGTTGCAGATTATGATGAAGCAAAAAAGAAAACCTGAACCTACAGGATTTTATTTTTCCACCGTCGTCTGTTCTCTTTCTATTTACTTAAAATCCCCTTCCCCTTCTTCTGTTTGGATATTTTTTAAAGAAATTATTTTTTTTCTCCCTCTTCCTTATGCCTGTCTCCACCCCTCCCATTCAGCCCCTTTCACAACGCTCTGTTTATAAGTAGCAAGTGATCCAAAGAATATGCTTTGTTTCTGAAAGACCAGGAGAAGGAAATGACAAAAACAGGAGAGAGTGGGTGGATTTGTGAAAAGGAGAAAAATAGAGGCTGATGGAGGAGAGGCAGAAGTGTGATTTGGTAGTCCTGATGAGGCACTGGCACCAAACGGCATTTCTGTGTTCCCTCTGTCCCGATGTGCTGGTTCAGATCAGTTGCAGCCTATTTGCCAGTGCCACACACACACACACACACACACACACACACACACCCACACACACTCCGTCACCACTACCAGCACCCAGAGGTACCGGCAGGGCCCGCAGTCGCATGGTTCCTTCAGCGGAGCAGGTGTTTTTCTGCAATGTGTTAACGAGCACGACCTGCTGTCATTTCCTCTTTAAATGGATGTCACAAATTGAACACTCACACACATACATATACACTGAGCCGATTCTCCTCTCACAGCAAATTAGCCGAACATGGTGATTAGAACCTTTACTGAGTATTGTGTGTGTGTATTAGTTATGAGTGTTTGTGTATTATTTACTTCCTGTAAATACAACAGTGCATGTGCATGTCAAGGATTGGCTGGTTAATTGAAAGGAGTTCAGAAGGGAGGCACATTTGTGTCCTCTGCTTTTTATTACTGTTGAGAAGAATGAGAAAGTGAAGTGTTTACACAGCTCCAAGCTTTGGAAAGTTTATTGCATGTCTCAGTATTACTTCATTTGTTTACTCACTGCGAGTTGGTGCTTGTGTGCGCGCACAGTATCGCCACTCAAACAACTTCATCTGGATCCACACCCATGTGCTCTTTAATCCACGAGTATTTCCATGCTGTTTCCAGTAAATGCTGTCCTCCTCTGTGGTGTGGAAATATTTGATGCTGCATGTAATCCTGCAGCGGGTCATCCAGTAAAGCTGTGGTAGCACCTCACTGCCAGGCTGTGGCAGCCAGTCGGGTAATACTCTGTCACCAGCTGCACAGCAGATGTCAATTTTTGTTGCTGACATCTAAGAAGAATAATTCTCTGTTTCTAATCTCGTTTTATTTCTCGTCACCTCATCATCCCTCATCCGTTTGTCCGCTTTTGATAGTGACCAGTGGTTTGTGTGTATCTGCGGGCACAAATACGCTTGTGTGTGGGAGTATTTGGGAGAAGGGGTCGTCACCTCAACACCTGCCCATGTATCAGCCAGATGATGTTTCTGGCATGCATACTTTGAGTGTTGCACTGGTAAACATGTTTTTGTCTTTTTTTTTTTTTTTTTTTTTTTAACACAATAATCCGATCCGAATCTGGCAAGCGTTGTGGGAGCCGCAGAGATGCTGTGTGTATATCTGTTTGTGTAAATACAACAGTGTATATGTGCGTGATATCCTTTGAACAGATGACAGTTGAGCGGCTCTTAACTGTCTCGGGAATAAAATCTGTATTTAAAATGGTCTCCATTATTATTATTGCTGTTAATACTACTTTCCATACATTATTCTGATTAGAATAATCATTATAACCCTTTTCCGGCAGAATTATCTTTATCTTCTCTCATTAACTGAATTCAGTTGTGTTTGTGTCAAACAACTGACTGACTGAGCACGGATCATTGAAATTGTCCTCCCTTCCTCTGTATTGTTGTCTTTCCAGGTGAGTACATAAAGAACTGGCGACCTCGTTACTTCCTGCTGAAGACAGACGGCTCTTTCATCGGCTACAAAGAGAAACCTCAGGATGCAGACCTGCCCTACCCCCTAAATAACTTCTCTGTAGCAAGTATGTCTCACTTACCACACAAATGCCATTATGCCTTCCCTGTGCTTGTACCTGAGTTAAGCATTAAGATCTTCAGAATTGTTATAATTAGGGGATGTCACAATTAGAGATTTTCTTGGTATGATTTTTATCAAAGAGACAGTCACAACTTTACAACTCTCATGTATTAATGCATTTCACATCAACACTCCTTTATAGGTCTTATTATACATATGGTTT
>JBBDHI010000017.1:19050203-19060606 GCA_037177115.1 Craterocephalus stercusmuscarum
GTTTAACACCTCACTATAACTGAATATAATTAAAAATTAAATTTTAAATAAAAAATCACAGCAATGTGATCGGTATCGGTAGTGATCGGGACTCAAGGGCGATCGGTATCGGTATTGGTGGCTAAAAGTATGATCGGAGCATCTCTAATATAAACAGTGTCTCCATTTAAAAACAAACAAAAGAAAAAAAGAATAAATAAGAAAAAATAAATAAATAAATAAAATAAAATAATATTTAAAAAAGCAAAAAGGACCGGCGCCGGTCTCCTACCTGGACCGCTGTCTTTTATGGTGATCAGAGGTGCAAAATGTTGTGAGTCGTAGCCGAGCACGATTGGGTACTTGTAGCACTCTGTCGGCGGCCAGTGTAGAGGCAGATAAATCCCTCCCACATTCAGAGGAGAGATCGAGGAGCCAGATTTCATACTCCTGACAACCTGGTCTGTTGGAAAAATATTTTAGTCAATTTTTTTCGTATATATTTAGTATATATAGCATTTAAATATTTAATAAAACAGTCTTAAAGAATATTTTAGAAGTTCCTGAATATAACCAGTGAATGTTTAATAAAACTAAAATGTCAATGTTACCTCTTTATGTTTTCTTGGTTAAAATATTAAACTCCTGTATCGTCAAAGAAAATTTTAAACAAGAAGTTATTCTTACTTAAACTCAACTAAATAATTCTGAAAGCTTAATAGCCAATTAAAACAGACAGGATGTGGTTGAATGACGTCATACAACAGACAAAAACAATGTTCCGAGGGACATATTAATAAAAGCTAGTACCTGCGATGACGATGATGGGTCTGCGGAGAATGTTGGAGAGGATGAAGATATGAATGTCCTCCAGAGAGTCAAACTGGAGGCCGTTGCTGCTAGAGACTGGAGATGCCATCTTCACAATCTTCTCCCACTCCTCCTCCCAGTTCTAGGACAGACAAAGACACGCAAGAAGATGAGGGAAGGAATGCAACCCTGTGTGTGAAAGGCCGAAACAAAGGTATGACAGCCTTCGTCCTGATGACGAGTGTGGTCCTCATACCGTGGTGGTGTACCGGAGTCCGGTCTGGGTGAACTCCTGCGACTGCAGCAGCTCGGCCTGGAAGCGAGCTTTAAACACGCCGGTGTCCGTCTCTTTCAGAACACTGTGTAGAGCTTTCCGGAGCACCAGGTCCGTGTCCTGCACACCTAGCATGTACTGAGAGGCTGCGTGAAGCAAACAGTTCCCGTCTCCTGCGGACACACACAGAGGAGACGAGCAGTTGGTCGCTGACGATGCACATGATGGGATACAAAGTTCTAAAGTTGTGCAAGTGTGTGCACATTCAGCAAGCAGCAAACACTGCGGACAACTGCTGCGTGCGCACACTCAAGTGTAACTTAAATCTGGGGATTTCCAGGCCGCAGAGCCAATTGTAACGCTATCTGTTTTATGAATTATTATATGACCCTCAAATGTGAGAAAACACACACAGGCTGCTGACGAGGCCGCTAGACCAAAATCTGCTGAGAAGATTGTTCTTTACATCTAAATAAGAAAAGCACTTTGCTAAGATTTTGCACAAATAAAAAAACAAAATCAAAAACTTTGGGTGGTGTGTGTGTGTGTGCGCGTGCTTTAACATCTAAAAGCCCAGGAATTTTATTTTGTCTCCTCTGGCAGTGCGGGGTCTTTTTCTCATTGTGAAACATGAGAGCCCATATTTGTCAATGTGTGCAGCTCTGAAAAACCCTGTTGTCACACTTAGCACAGGAATTTCCCTGTGTGAACTTCTGCTTTTGTGTGTGTGTGTGATCTCCTCCTATGATCCCAACTCGTCAGTGCTACTCAGCTGGTCCTGTACTTTCCACAGGGGCGGGACTTTGGCAGGAGGGAATGTGAGACTTTTATCATCTGCTGATAAAAGCTACGTTTAATGAGCATTGAGATAACGTTCCCTTCTATGAAAACACACCGGCGATACACAGGTAGCGTAAAGTGATAAGTACGCACGCAGACCTCTTTCTACATTGTAATGCAACTTAAAACTGAGATGTTCGGATGTTTATTCATGTACAAGCTGTGACGCATGTGCACGAAACATCATTTAAACAAACTGCTTAGCCTCCACAATGAATATCCTACAAAGAGTGTTGCCTTGAGGTAAGTGTGCCTGAGGCCGAGCTGTTATCAGTTTCTCAAAATAACATTTTCTGTGCTGAGAGATGACTAATATGAGATACGCTTGTTTTCACAGAGCTGAAGGAACATCCCAACCCACTGTACTAAAAGTAAAAAAAAACATCCATTTCTATTTCAGACTAGCAAGCTGTTGTTGCATTTCGGTGCTCTTGCATCACCCAACAAAAGCTGAAAATTCACAGCTCTCTAGTGAGAAAAGGTGTCCTCGATGCAGACTCACTTCCACATCAGAAAAAAAACACACAGGCTTGTGACCCTGAGTTGAGGTGCCCGGCGACTAAACATGAAAGACGGTCGGATGGTCCCGTCTGTCTAAATATAGACACTTCCTCTGTGACAAACAGAGGCACTTCCTGAAAACCCACCAGCGCAGGACCAGATTTAACTCTGTTCTGTTGCACATTCAGGTGACAGAGCTTCAGTATTTGACCAGAGAGAGTCAAACAGTAAGAGTGAACAGGCAGGATTATTCAATGCCAGGGAAATGTAGCATAGAATTCCTGAAATGGGTTGAAATCTTATAAAGCAACACTACAGATGCGAGTCTGATGAGCCAGTGTGTTGTAGCTGAACCGATCCTGCGTGATGGGGACACATGACAGACATGGGATGCTGTTTGGGAAAAACCCTTGGATGTATACTAGACATTCAAGACAGAAGACGCACTAAATTCAAATGACGCATTACTTTTGCCGGGTGGGAAACAGGAAACGGACAAAGCTCTGTTATTTTAATTAGGGCAAATATTTCATCGAGCTTTTTGTTGTTTTTATGACGGTTATTTCTGCTTCATAAGTCCGAAAATCTCCCGAGGTTTAAATCTTTTGGCCTCGCACACGGACGATGGAGGAAATGTCAGTCCCAGATGATGCTGAATGTTCTCTAACAGACTTTGTCTCTCATGTTCTTGGTGCTTATGTGCGTCTGCTGAGCTCCAGTGACTCAGCAGCAGTCACTCAGTCCTCTGTTTGTGTGTGTGTGTGTGTGTGTTGTTCGTCCTCTGCTCAAAGTCACGTCTGGGTCCTTTGGAGTTAGACGATCCGGCTCTGAATTCTGTCTCATCTTTATGACATCATCTTAGCAAGCCAGGAAATTCCATGCAGGTTACCGGCACTGGAAGTCAGACGAGTTTGTCATCAATAAGGGGTCTTTCTGAAGAGGAACTATTCCCACTGAGAGTTACAGGAACTCATTGTGTTATTACTAACTGGATGTTTTGTGATGAGGGTCCCCAGATATTGTAGTCACTTCCTCATCTATCCAGTAACACTTCAAAGAAAATTCTGAAATGAGGTCAATGTCAGAACTTCTCACATGAGAAATAAAGAAACTATTTTTACTGGAAACTCACACGGTGAAGACAAACTTTCCTCCGCCCGTTGGGAATGATTCGGCCGATAATTCCCTTTAAATATCACAGATTTTCTCCACCTTACTTTAAAACAGCTTTTAAATGCATGCGAGGTTTTTTTCCACACTTAAAACAAAAGCTTTGGTAACATCTGACCAAACAACGTTTCAGTCGGGGAAGAGAGGGGGGAACATGAGTAGATCAGTAACCTTTAAAAAAGAAAAACTGACTATCCCGACACACACCTACACATAGAAGTAGGGGACAAACCCATTAAGTTGTGAATGAAGAAAAAAAAAAACAAAAAAACAAAAAAAAAACAAAACGTGGAAATGCTCGGGTCTGAAACATCCTCAACAGTAAACAACAAAGCCGAGTGTGACGCCATGAAGTTTCCCAGTACAGATCAGCAATCAGAAGCCCTCAGACCTCTGCGACGATGTTTGCCTACTCTGGGATGTTCCCGGGTTACAACATCCACGTAACAGAAAACATGACTTAGCAGCGGGTCGGCTGAACTTCAAACCCCGGCGCGGTAAAACCAGCGGGGCTTCAAAATGAGTCTGTGTGAAAGCGGAACCGCTGCATCTCCATTGTTGTCATTTACTGTAACCCTGCTAGTGAGTAATGGCATCTCAGAATTTACATAGCGAATGCCCCTGACTCAGAAATGTACACCTTTTATGTCACAGAAAATGAAACAAAAGCAACAACTAAGATCTCGGAAGTTCCTAAAAATCCCATTGAGTTCTTCAAGTTCAGCTCCAGCTGTGCGTTTACGTTTTAATCCATGTCCAACTACTGTTAAAGTGTCCGAAAACCCAAAATAAACATTCCTGACTTCATGACGAAGTAAATCACGCACATCCGGACGTTTCTTACCATTGGTACGTAAGGGCACCATCTTCTTCAGCTCTCGACACCAGTTGAGCTTCTTCTCCTGCTCCAATGAGGCCTGCATGGCTCGGTCCAGGATGGCGGCTTGGACGACCTCCCTGAAGGCCTGGGGGAAGTGGTTCATGGCGATCATCTCCAGCGTGTAGCGGTGCATTCCCCGGAGGTGGTGCATGAGGCCGCCGCTTGTGGCCGGCTTCACGACGTCGTTGGGCACGCGCTGGCGGATCTTCACGGCTTTCAGGAGGTTGGAGACAAACAGGAATTTGGGGAGGAAGTTCTGACCTTGCGACATGGCGGACGGCTGGCCGGGAGAATGGAAGGAGGGGAGGAAGAGGAGCGAGGAGGAAAGGAGGAGGCACCAACCGGCGATGAGCGAGCGACTTGGAAACTAGACAGAAAAGAAGGGGAGAAGGCTTGTTATTTGGCAGCACAGAGCAGTAGAAAAGACCAGGCTGGTGGGGACTGATGGGAAATTTTCAGTGGACATTCCCCGTCCTTATTAACTGAGACTCAAGACACAACTTAATTCACAGTTTGTTCGGGAAACCACCCATCACACAGGATCATCCCACTGTGGAGGTTTTTTTGTTGTTGGTGCTTTTTCACTGCAGATTCTGCAAGGCCAAATAAAATGAACACAAAGAAAGCTTTGTGTTCTTGTTTGCTCTTCTAATTCTCCTTTGGTCTTGGTGAGTTTTGAGATTTCCCCCCCAACATTGTGCCCGACCCGGCTCAATGCCTTCCAACAAAAACTGGTGTTTTCCAGTGATTCGCCCAGCGTCACCCAGGCCATTGGGAAGGTCACAAGATTCCCTCTATTACCAACACCTAAGCAGCTGTCAACATGGTTTTGTTTTTGTTTTAAAGGCAGAGACTAACTGGAAAAACCAGACAAGGTGTTAGCACAGACCTATCATGGTTATCTCAGCAGCTTCACAGAAATGTCACCAATAAGAGGTATAGCCTCCAGTAATGATCACAGATCCTGGGGAAAGTCGAGCCTTAGAGGCTTTAAAAGGAACATTTCAGACAAAATGGAGAGCTTCAGCACATTGCTAGCTTAAAGGAAGCAGAAAGTGATGGTCAGCAAGTAAGCCTAGAGTTTTGCTGACTTTTAAACTTCCATGAATTTCCTTTAAACTGCTCATTAGCTGGCAACACGTTGAATTCAGTCAAAGTTCACACAGCACCTAAACGACGAGCTTCAGCTGGTTTCACTACACAAAAAGAGCAGCAGGTGCAAAAACAGAGCAGGTAGGCCATGCTAAAGGGTTAGTCAGCCACTTCTTAAAGATTAAACAGCAGACCCCTGGATGGATGTCAGGGAGCATGTGGACCATAAAACCTCGGTGTGATGTTGTCACAGACTTTAGCCAGCCAGACGGCGGTGAGCGGTGCAGTGTAGGATGGCTGGCTACACAAAAACACAATAACAGGAGACTTTGCTGACGTTAAAGGCTTACGTAATTCCAATGACAACTACCTTTGAAACAATGTAGCGTCCGCTCGCGCATCACACGGCGGGGATTGAAGCAGCGCAGCTACATTTGGCTGTTTAAATGCCATGTTAGCCGCTCGAGGGTGACGTCTTTGTAAACAATGGCTGTCAAAGCCACTGTCGTGAGCAGGCTTCACGCTTCCTCCATGCCCCCCCCCCCCCCCTCACCGAAACACGACCGTACGTTTACTCAAGGCCCGCGCGAGGTGAGCCGAGTAAAGTCTTACCCCGGTGGGAAACGTTGTCCACGAGGAGGAGAGACTGGTGTTTTACCTGTGTAATATGTCGGGGGGGTGATAACAAAGCCTCCCGGATGCTCAGGCTAGTCCTCTCTCAGCCACTTCACTCAGCCTCACCGCAGCGGTCCTCGGCGCCATTCAACCTTCTCTTTCCCTCAGTATCAGGTCTGTTCCTGAGCCCTTCGCAGCTCGCGAAGCCTTTCGAAAGACTAAACACGTCGGCTCGCGTTAGTTTGTAAAAAAAGAAAAAAAAAAGAAAAAAAGGAAAGAAAAAAAGGAAAAAGTCAAGGGGATTTCCACACGGGGACTTTCCGTCCACCCATTTTCCTCTCTCTCTCTCTCTCTCTCTCTCTCTCTCCCTCTCTTTCTCTTACACATACAGTGTGATGTAGTTGCGGCTTTCCGTCGCCAGGGGGCCTGCAACTGTCTGAGTCAACACCAATACTGAAAAGCATATCCCACCTACTGAGCACAAAGGAGCGCCAGTGAACAAGGCAGACAGGTCACACTCGATGAGACAGCCTCAGAAATAAATCATTAACCTGCTCTGGGACCAGCCTCAGTAAATGACTCAGGAAAACGAAAGAAAAACTGACTTGTTGGCGCTGACTTGTTGACTCCGTGTGTTTATTTGTGCATTTTAGGGAGATGACTACAGCTTTTGCAATGATGATGTGATTGTGCTTTGACTATTTGGATATGATGCTTTTCTGGTGCTCTGCAATCAAGCTGAAGTCATTCAGCTTATAACAAGTTAGTTTATCATGCAATTTTTTAATGCACAGTCATGTGCAGTTTGATGTCACTTTTGTCCACACATACATGATAAGATGCTTAAAATAAAGATGTGGACAAAATTTTGCGTGACATTTCACTTCTTTTTTGTTAAATAATGCTTTAAAAAGTTTCCTATACTTAGAGTTGCAAATAACCTCTGCCAAAAATAACATTCTCTTTCTCAGAATTATGAGCGTAAGACCAGAAAGGGAGTTTTTATTGAGTTCCACTGACATAATATGCAACTTCAAAAATATTTTTCTCTTATTCATGCTGTTTCCACACATTCATAAATGTAAATATTCACAAAGAAATGCTTTACGTTTGGCCAAATTCCCCCTCACAAGTGGCTTTATATAGCAGCTGCACTGAACACACCAAACCTTTTATACTTGCAAATATGAAAGAGAAACATTTGGCAGCGATAACCCAACATCCATTCTGCCTGTGCAGGCAAATAACCTGAAACACAACATGTGTCTTAACCCACGCTCTTCATGCACCTGTTGGTTAAAGCGGTTAACAAGCTCTGCTATCAATGAGTGAGGCACCAGTATGCGGCAGAGCACACAAACCGTCTTACTGTGGTCAGCCAAACTAGAAGCTGCTGCACTTTGTTCCAGCGCTCTCATCTGTCTTGCTGCTGTTGCATGTGTTAGATGCAACATCAGCAAGTTATATCTGAGTTTGATCTAAGTGGTATACATGGGCAAATACTACATTATGTGTCAAAGTACATTTACATACAAGTTCAAGCAGTATGTTGTGAAATCTTTTTACAGTTTGGTTGTGCAAAAATGGATGCAAGACAGGTGCATGGACAGCAGCAAATCAACATTAAAATGAAAACATACTGCTGAGATCGTTTCTTATAACCTGTGGACAAATCTACATACATGATAATGATATTTAGTCAGCTTAATACTTCCAGAAAATGTTTAATCTCATATCCTTAATTTATTTAGGTTTAAAGCAAGATTTAAAGTGTAAAAAAGTTCTCATGTCATGCACATCTACTCTTCAGGGGGTTCCAATGTACCCAGTGCCAGAGTTCACCACCACTGGATACAGTAACGTCCCACTTGCATCTGAATGCAGCCTGTATGGCACCTTCGTGGGAAGTCAGCAGACTTGTGCAGCGCTTATCTGAGTCAGAGTCAGGTGTGTCGCAGTAGGGACACCGTCTCTCGAGGACACGGATTGAGGATCCATATAAGGTCTGCAATCCAAATATCTTAAGTTCTTTGGTGTTGATACAACTTCCTATTGAGCAAGTGATGGTATCCTTTACTGTCATGGTTTTCCTGATATCAGATTGTTATATCTGGTGCGTGTGTAAGTTAACCTGTTGAGCCCCCTCCTTAATTTTTAGGTCTTAGAGCCAAATATGGTTTAAAAAAGTTAAACTGCACTGAGTGCAGAAATCATATCAGCTGATGGGAGACTTAGGATCAAATTCAGGAAGAAGGTCTGATTTCACCAAAATATCTGTATGTCTTAGCTGTGGAGGTTGATTAATCTTTCAGCAGCGCCTTAGATTTATTCTAAAGTTTTGTTGTATGGTTGTTGTTTTCTCCTCTTTCTGCCTCTGTTACAGTGCTGAACCTGTCTTTGGTTGCTTTTATCCACATTTTATCATTCCTTGGTAGTGAATTTATTCTCTTGTGCATTAGCTTTTTTCCATAGTCAATATCTAAAGTATTAATTTCCCTAATACAACCAAACCAGCTGATGGCGAGATTTGTTTCCAAGTGCAGGGTTTGGAGTGACTGCCAGCGTAGGACAGAACATTTATCACTTTCCTTTCCTAAATAAATCTGCCACCAGTGCTCTGCCCACATGTTTAAAGAGGATGTCCTTAAGATTGATTAGATGCACACTGTGATTAATTGTAAACTTCTGGTATTCATTAAAACAACTAAGATACTTCTGAAAGTTTAAAGGACTATTCACAGTCATCATAAATCACATAAGTAATATCACATGTTTTGGATGAAGCAAGTTTTCCCACGACAGTTTCAAATCTTGACCATTTCACCATTGTGGCTTTATTATTAACTGCTGAAAAACTCAAATTCTTCTCATTACTGTCCAACGGGAAAGAAACAAGTGAAAAAAATGACCTTTTTTTCTTGCTTTTTTAGTGGAAACTTTGAAGGGCTCCTTCTAACTGTTAAACTGTAATATTTGTAAATCAAATTCCTCTGGAATTGACAGATAATTAACCTACGTGTCTAAGAATTAACTGTAAAATGAACAAACAGCTAACTTACTGTCATCATGTTTGAATAATATCATCTAGATCACAGTCATTTAAAGTTCACCAAACAAGAATATGGATTTCTGGACGTCTACATTATGCATAAACAAAACGTGAAGTTTACTTACCTGTGACGTGAATCAGAGCTCAAACCTCGCCGTGTTGCTTTGCTAATATCCAGATGGAGCTTTGAATCTCACGACTCTTACAACACTTATCCTGCCGATATCAATGCTGATTCACTCCTCCCTTTCCATTTTCCTTTCTCTTCCCTCTGGAATGACTCCTACTTCTGTATTGTGCTGCCCAAACCTTGACCACAGTTCCTACCTACTCAAGCAGGGAACAGAAACTTCAGCCATCACCTGACACGTGCATTCACGAAGAACAAGCCTCACCTGTTTAAACTAATTGATCTTGCCCTTGGGTTGATGTTCAGCACAATGAATGTTCAAGTTAACTAGTCATACAAATAGCCTCCACCAAATATTTCATGAATTCATGGTTACGAAACATTGAACTGTGCTGAATGTGCCCTATGAGGTACTAATATTTATAATACCGGCAACTAAACTTTCCAGACTTTTTAAAGGTTCCTCACTAGGTCACATGCAGGCTGAGTCACAGGCTGGGATGATCCATACTAGCTTCTTGTGGAAGTTGTGAAAGCGAAGCAACCTGATAACCAGCAGATGGAAACCCCCGTACATGAGGAAAAATGACCCACTGCTCCAAATCACCTGCTGATAATGTTTATCATGCCATAAATGTACACGGTGGAATCAGATATGCTGAGAGGAGCTCGAGAAAACATTTACCGCTGGAGTGTTTCCAAGTACGGAGGAATTTTTTAAGAATACCAGAGCGTCTCATTACCTCCCAAAGTAGAAGAAAACATAGTTAAACTTACCCGAGCAGCACATACTGTACACTTATACTGGATTGGTGTTATTTTGTGGATTTCCAGAAATAATTACCAGTTAATGAAGGTAAAAAGATTTAAAGCAAACTTCCATTTCAAACATTAAAAAATAAAATTTTATGTTTTCACATGAAAGTAAAAATGAATTCCAGAAATATCATTGCAAATTCCCCTCCATTAATCTAACCTTACATCAATGGAACAGTGTTATGAATCTCCTTATCATTTCATACCACTTCATATACTATTACTACTATGTCAATAATTGAATTCT
>JBBDHI010000017.1:19149576-19167728 GCA_037177115.1 Craterocephalus stercusmuscarum
TCAGCCAACACCAAAGCATTTCTTTTTTCTTGCGTAATTGCACTGTGTGTATGTGTGTGTGTGCATGCGTGTGTGTGATCTGATAAAAACTGAGTGATATTATTCAGTTCGTCAGGGTCAGAGGTCGCTGCATTCGTCAGTGTGTGTGTCAGTCAGTGCATCTGGGTTAAGATTAAACCCAGGCATGTCTCAAATGTGATGTGTGTTAATAAGTGCTTAACAGGCGAGGCTACCATCATGAGGCAATCACATGAGGTGGATAGAAGCAAAGAAACATGGACAATGGCGGAAGGAATTGAAAGAAAACAGAGGGTTTTGTTTTTTCCGGGGAACGATTTCAGCGTATTTTGGCTACAAATTAAGATTGTGAAATTTCCCTTGTAAAACATGCAACAGTGTAACATAATTTCCTATTTACTTTGCAAATGGAAAGCTTGATTCGACAGCCTTTATGAGTTTGCACTGTGCTAAAGTACACACATTCACACCCCTGTAGAAACACACACCCCAATGAATCCGATGAGAATGATTTCATAATCCATCGCAATAATAAACTTCTTTGAACTGTTTAATTGGCTCTTCCTGGAACGACACGGCTCCGCTTCATTTGATCTGATGAAAGAGTAATGTTGCTTCTCCCCGGGGGGAGCATGCACAACAGTGCACAAATAACGAATTAAGAACACTACCCTTTTTTTCCCCCCTTCCAACAAACAACCGCTATAATAAAGCAGGAAAAATTCATATTGCACTAACACCACTTTTCCTTAAATTGCTTTCATGTTTACTTGCGTATGTGTCTAATTTTCAGGGCTTGTTTTAAGTGAAAACAATCCTGGCAGAGTAATGGACTGAGGTCACATGGAAATTGATTGTCATCTGAAAGCACTGTTGTCGGCAGAAACATTTGGAAACATTCCAGTAAGCATTCCTCGTGTGTGATTCTGTGAAAAGTCACACCTACTGTACACTGTTCTGGACACAGAAAGCCTTTAAGGCAAGCATCGACTTTCGATTTAAAGGCATGTGGTGCATGCAAAAGAGACACCGAAGTAGGTTATGCAAAAAAAAGGAGAAAAATATGTAAAGCTGAGACTGACAGTCATGATGGTTTGAGAGAATGTCCTCTTTCCTTGGATGAGGAATATCAGCAGTGACTGTCTGAATGGAGGGTCTGTGTACAGCAACAGTATGGTCACAGAAATGAGCTCATTACTGGCAAATGCATTATGTATGTGCACACAGACACACATTTATCTTGTTCTATTACTATGGTGAAAATATTCCATCTAGATCTCCATCTGCTAATTGTAACCACTAACATGCCAGAACCTGAAGGCAAGGAAATCAGCGTAAAACCCAAAAAACCATAACCTCAGCTGAAATTACCCTCAGCTCTGTCCCTCTTTCACTAGTATGGCTTGGCAGGAAACACTTAACACACTCACACGTAGCACACACAAACACACAGTGCTCATGGCTGAGAGGAGCTAAAAGGACGATTTACATGATTTCATAAGTGTGAGATAAAAATATGGAAGAGTATTTTTAATGTCCTGGTAAACACACACTCGTTGGGATGTGGGCTTGTCTCCATGGCAACGCTAGTCAGAGCGTGCCCGTCCTAGCGCCGTGACAGTTTCTCCTGATGATGATTGATAATTACTACCTGACTTGTTGTCTCCGTTTCCACAAACATATGGCGGGAGCTGCCCTCTGCCGTATATCTGCCAAAACGCTCCCTTTTCTGATAATAGCTTTTTAATGTTGCGTTTTGTTGTGCATGCACAGCAACGCCCCCCCCCCCTCTCTCCCCCCCTCCCACCCGCCATAAACATACGCATACACACACACACACACACACACCACTATGCACACCCCTCCCAAACCCACCCCTTTGTAATTACATTTGCTGCCGCTCACATAGTTATTACAGAAAGGAAAGAGAAATAGATAGGAGAAGCAGGAGAGTGGGAGAAAGTCAAAAATAGGTGGAGGAGAGACAGAGGTGGGAGGGGGGGGGGGGGGGGGGGCTGAGAATTGATTTCCCTTTGAATGGATGTGTTTTTTCCAGTGCTGCTGGATTTAAATTTGACAAATAGTCAGGATTAACACAAAGAAAGAGTGTTGTCACACCATAGTGGCGTATTAGAAAATAAACAGCCAATAAAAGCCCGTGTGGTGTGATGTAGTTTCACCAAAACTCTTTATTCCACACCCATGCAAGCACTTTTTTATTATTATGCAGCGTGTTTGCATGCATAAATCTGATATTTAGATGCTGTGGAAGGCAATCTTGTTATATTCACAGGGGCTATAGAAGAGGACATCAATCTATAAACATGATTTATCTACTGCGCACTATCAAGCAAGGCATTAGCATAGACCCTCAGTGGTAGATCTGTGCGCTGAAGGCTACAGCTAAAACTTCAGACCTGATCAGCATTTTAAACCACAGATAAACTCAGAATAAAGACCGCAATGAATCAATATTCCTGTTTAGTTCACGTTTAGTTGCACCTGCAAGGGCAACATAACTAAAGCAGCTGAATTTATGACTGTTGTTCATTTCCATTTTAAGTTCTAATCCATTCAGTTTGTGGCCTATTTGACCTCTGTTTTAAGGAAGATAGTATCACTCGCTTTTGAAATTTACTAGCCCCGAGTATCACAACTTTACACATTTGTAGCGCCGCATCTGTTTTTAACCAATCGGTTGAGTAAAATGTGAGGCACACCTTCAGCAGGCATCAGCAAGACGCTCCGTGGAAGCCGAAGTCACTTCTAATACCGTGTGACTGAGGTCTGCCACAGGCTATGGCAACAGACAGGTTCTGTGAAGGAGATAATGATGCATACACACACTGCTGTCAGTCAGCCGGCTGAAGAGAATCGTCTTTGAGGAAAATAAAAACAGACTGTAGCCAATATAATGCAGCGTTTGTATAGGAAATGATAGGTTTGGGAAATAGAGTGGAACAGGATGTCAGAGTTGTTGCAACAAGGAGAATGAGAGTCTGAAAACCAGAATAAAAAAAATCACATGGAATTTCGTCTCTGCAGCGTCAGTATTTATACATCCATGCTGAACACATGCACCAGTGCACATTAAAAAAGAGAAAATTTGATTAAAGGACGAAAAACAGTGTTTGTTTCTGCGACCACTCGTCACAAGCAACCACACGGATAGTTTTGGTTTTATTTGTTCAAGGGATTCTGATCCCACCTCATTATGATGGAGGTTAATGGAATTTGGTTTGTGGTGCTTGTGGCATTAAGAGATGACTGTTTTCCAGAAACGTCCTTGTAACTCTGGGTAATCCGAAGACACATGGTGAAAAGAGTTGTTTGGGAGTAGGCTTTGAGGGAATTTCGGTTTTGTTTTGTTTAGAAGATTCACATGTCGATATTTCCAGATTCCTTTTAATCAAATAACAATGTGAAATATGAAAGGGGCTGCTTGTAGTGAAAACTAACTCTTGTTTGTGTCTTCTTAGCCAAAAAGCATTAACAAACCCACTTTCTGCTGAAGAATAGACAGTGTGGCAAGCAGAAGGCAAACACACTGTTGCATTTCAATAGGCAGGTTATTTTCCTTAGAGACTCAATATTTGACATAGAAATAAGACTGAGGATGAATGCTAATGCTGCCTATTGTTTGCTGGATGTGAACAAAGGCATCTATTTTTCCAATTTTCCCCTAACAATTTTTTGTAAGGTCATAATATGTAATTTTTCTGTTTTCAGCTTGTTCCGCTGCCTCTCACACAACAGGTAGTCCATTTTTATAAGTCATTTGTCTATTCAGAGACCATGAAAAACAAACTTGAATTCACCCCCGCTGCACTGGGTTACAAAAATCTCTGAGACAGATGTATAAAAATTGAGATGTGAACGAAAAAATACAAATAATGCGCTTTGCTTTTGTGTGTATGTGCTTGTATTTTGGATGAGCTTGCTCTTTCGAAGGCAGAAGCAGAGTCAGTCGGGGGTCTGTTCAGTAAGAAATAGGAACCAGTATACAAGAAGCAGTTGGCGACCTGCAGAAGAGCCGCCTGCACCTCGGGGGACTGTTGTTAGACCTCTTTTAGTAACAAGCTGGACTAATCCCTGCCTTTTACTCAGCCACGTGCTCTAACAGGCTTGTATTACTGTGATTTTCTGTGTCAGTGGTCAGAGCGCAGGTTCCCAGTGCATGCACTGTCAGGTATTTCCATCAAGCACACAAACTCAGAGTGAAAAATGTAATTCACAGTTGTTGAAAGCTGGCAAAACATGGCTATGTTTGTGGAATAATAGATACAGTATCTATTATCAAACCTCAGTAACAGCCCGATGTATTCTTCCTCATTAAATTCAGAAGAGCTCTCAGGCACTGCAGCATAAAAATATCTTCTCATATTGCAGTTGCATTCAGGGGTGAAAACAGTCATGAAAATATACCAGCAATATTAATGTTAAATAACTCTGAGGCCGTCCGAATTTCAATCGCT
Source organism: Craterocephalus stercusmuscarum (assembly GCA_037177115.1). Taxonomy (NCBI): domain Eukaryota; kingdom Metazoa; phylum Chordata; class Actinopteri; order Atheriniformes; family Atherinidae; genus Craterocephalus; species Craterocephalus stercusmuscarum. Next base: position 19,154,070 of record JBBDHI010000017.1, read on the forward strand.
GCGCTCTTAGATCTTGCTGGGAAATGCTGTACAATTTAATCGATGATAATCTTCATCTGGATATTTATGAGAAATTAATTAACACTTGTATCATCTATCAACCTACGGAGGTTTTCATGATTAATAAAAAACAGCGTACTGTGTCCACCCACACACTCTGTGGGCACATTGTGCAGTTTTTGATGATTGCAGTGATAAAGATGCTTGATGTATGACTGTACGGTTCTTTTTGTGCTGTCAGTGTGTCTCAGATGACACTTTGCCGGAACGTGCCTGGAGCACAGGAACACAGGAATTATGAGCTTGTTGAAAACAATTCGAAACAGTGTGAGGAATGTGATGACGGCCACAATCCACCAGATCTAACAGAAAAAAATTAAAGAGGAAGTTTTGCTGACAGTCAAAGGGGCAACACACCGAAGTTACATCCAATTATTTTTTTTATATCAACATTTAGAAAGATGTGAAAGAGTATTTTACAACTTGTTTTTTACTTAGCCACTTTCTACTCGTGAATCTTCTACTTTTGACTTTTTAAATGTATTTTTTTGCTGTTTTTATTTGCATTTTGAAGGTGTTAATAAAAAAAGTGAACATTAAATAGTGACAATTGGGGAAATGTATACTAATGTACAACAAATATGTAGATGCTTCCTTGAGGAAGTTTTTAACACAAAATTGAAAACATCTTTGCTGATCACATCTGACGTGGCATTATTTGTCTGACTCACTGTTTCCAGTCTGAATTGGAAACAATAAACTCGAGGCTCCTCCCAGATATCATGCAATCTTCCACATTTTCACAGATGTTAAACCAACTCCTGGTTTTATTCTTCTCACGGATGTCCACCGCAGTTGTTTTTATCCGTTTTTCTCGATGTTTACTTCCTGCTTAGACAGTTACTCATACAGCGAGCAGCATTGCCTATACCTCTACCCTTTGGTGATTTGATGCAACCGAGTTACTTTTCTTCAAAGAAATCAAAGAAAGATGTCTGAATCAAGTGGGTTTGATAACCTATGCACAGTAAAACTAATGATTTATGTTTTTCTGCTGCTCTATTTTCACTGACACGTCTTCCACCAAAGCCAAGGCCCTTTTAGTTTTTTCCACTTTAGAGGAAGAGATCCACGTCTGATATCAAAGACCTCACCTCTGCATAAAGTCATTTTTGCATCGGCAAACAAATACCAATGATCAATTATATCTGCTCTGATTCCCATCTTGGCAGAAGAATCATGAAATAATATCAGAATCTCCCTCTAATATTGCTCAGAGCGCCTGGTAATAATTAAAGCCAACTTTGATTGATTTATGAATGAGCATTTTTTATGAACTCGTCTCCTCTTTTGTTGGATTTTAATAGCTGAACAGTTGGAGGACACTCTCGAAAGAGATTTAAGCGAGTCTTTCAAAGTGAAACATAAAATGAAGTTTTGAATACCCAGTGGAAATTTGCTCCTTGTGTAAAGTAATATCTACTGAATCCTGATTTATTGCCAATTTAACAGGCAAATCTTTCATTAAAATTCTAGTAAGTGGGCTGTTTGAGGTGTCATATTAGGCTCTTTCTTGTTCTGTGGTGTTGAGTTTGATTTGGATTTGGCGGAGTGCATGTTTATGGTCACGGCAATAAAGCCCCTTGACTCAAACTGACAACGTTCGTGTCTGAATAACACATAATATGCGTCATAAAGCCGACAAAATAAGATCAAACGCCCTGTTTACTCAGAAACGAGCTGAAGAAAGAAACATCATCTCAAATATGTTTCTCAAAGGAGCTGGCTCCTGAATTTGCGGTCAGACACATGCAATCCTCCAGCAGCAACACTTGAAATCCCTCCAACCTTTTGGTTGTTTGATGTATAGTGAAGACACGTCGTCGCCTGTCACTGCTGGCTGTGGAATCAGTCATTGCTCCTTTTTTATATTCTCTCTCGAACTGTTGCTTTGCTTCTTTGGAGCTCCCCTTGTCACTTCATTGTGCCTGCAGTGGAGTTAAAATGTTCTACCAAAGTGTGATAACACTTCACTGATCACACATTTAATGCCCCACTGCTCTACAGATTAAAATATATGCCTCAAGAGCTGTATCACAAGGTGTTTGCTATCAAGCTTTTCCATGTATTATGCATTAGTTATTAATTATTATTTGGTTTGAATTCTGACAGGTGCTATTGATATTCCTTATGAATCATGTTCAGTTTACTTTATTGTGGGTGACACATCTCTGCTCCTGTTTCCCGGTGGAAAAGTTGCATTGTTCTGGAGTATTATGTTCTCATTTTGTTGATCACCGCTTGCTGAGTTTAAGGGCTGTCTGTGGTTCGGCTTTATGTTTTATGACTTGCTGTAAATTTCCAGTGTTGTAACCCTGTATGTCAGACTTGAATGACCTTCTTTGTGTATGTGTTGGCGTATTCACAGGTACAGTTTCATTTACAAATTCTTCTCGTGGGAGGATTCCTTCTCACTTGTGCAGATACATAGAGTGTTGTCTCTCTCCGGATGGGATGGTCACTGCAAGATGTTTTAAAGATGGCTTTACATCATTTAAGATCTGTAAGTCCTCCCCCTTCTCATTGTGTGACTCATTAGGGAGTTTTTTTTTCTGAAATTGACTTTGTGGATCTCTCTTTGAGAATTTACTTTAATTATAAGAGCTGGAGTGTTATTTTAGTTATATCACTATGCTGCTTCACTCAAAAAGGTGATGCCTTGTTTGCTCTAAAGATCTGTTCAGTCACTGATTTGGTTTTGTCTCCTCTTTCCTTTTCAGTCACATTTTTCTCAGATAAAACCTTTCTAATCAGAGGGGATTTTCAATTTCAAAATTGTACTATATTGCACCGTATTCTGTTTTTTCCTGAGGGACATCATGTGCTGTTCAGACAAGACTGTGTATTGCAACATGAATGTTACCTTTGGCTGCAGGCTATGCTCATAATTGTTGAGTGGGTGTCAGGCCTTTAGTGAATTTGCAACCAAGTGAGACAACAAAATATGTCAAAACATGTTTTTCATCTACCACTGCTAGTCCTAGTCATGCTTCACTCATCCTCCTTCACCCCTTTGTTTGAACTTGGACCTCGTTATGGGGAGAGGAAGTTGACTTTAAACTATAAAATTAAGAGTTTGTGTGCGAACGTGAGTGGGAGTTCTGCTTCAAGAAAATGCAGATGGGGCATTTCTCCTCTACTCAGGCAGTCAGGGCTTAGGTGAATGTTTCTCTTTTGCATCTTACAAGTTTCTGTATGTGTACAGAGAATTTATATGTAACGTTTATATATGGAGCTCAGCAGTTTTGCAATCTACTGGTTAATCAGTTTTGTTGTGTTATTAGAAACTCTGACACAAAAGTATTTCGCAACAACTCTTATAAGTGATCTATTTCAGCTTGACCTTTGAAAATGCCATAAAATGAATGATCAACACTCATGACAGCCACTTTGCCCATCTGCTTAATGCGATTTCACAGAAGATTGTAAATGAACAAGTCGTTTAAGTGTACAGCCATGCAAGGAGGAGGAAGGAGTTTTTACTGGAACTACTTTAGCTTCATAATGTTAGCAGACTTACAACTGATAAATATAACTGCAAGCGGGGCATAGTCACCATGACAACTTCATCTTCAAATGTAAGCACGGATGTCGCAGTGTTTTTCAGAGTCTATACACCATAATGTGGTGTCAACATGTGAAAGAAGTGCTGAGATATTATCTCACTTCCTGTTTAGAAGCTTTGCTTCCGGTTTCTATTCAGTTTTCAGTGTTGAAAATATAACAATAATCCATGAAATATTGTGATGTTTAGTCTGAAGGTTTTGCTGAAAGAGGGGGGAAAGGCAACTTTTAAAGTAAATCCGCTGTGGTGAGTGTAGACTGTCGTGAACAGCTGACATGGCTTCTGAGATGACTGCAAAGAATACAAGAAATACCTGTTTTGCTTAAAAACTGTTTTACATGAATAAAAGACTTAAAAGTCACTTAAGAGTCAGCTAGGCTGAGAGCCAATTCTTGGAATGCTATGGAATTGCTTCATCATCTCCCAGAACTCCCAGAACAGTGAAACACGGCTCTGCTGCCACAACATACAAGTACAAGGCGGCACTTAGTTGTTTTCATACTTCATACTGACTTCATACTAGATTAATGTAGATTCAAAGGGATTTATTGTGAACAACCCGTGCTGATGTTTTAATCAATATATTTAACTTTTGTCTCTTATTTTTGCCTTTTTTGTCCACATTTTGATAGCATGTATAAAATAAAACTGTAAGAATGCATATGGTGATGTGGTTCAGTCAGTTCTGGGAACTTTCTTCAAGTTCAAGAGGAGGAATTTAAGAAAAGAAAGAGGGTTTAGTTTTTAGGGTTTTTTTTCGCTGCTGCATAGGATTTAATGGTGCATATATGAAATCTAAAAAAAAAAAAAAGATGGCCCATCTTTTGTATCAAACATATGAATATTGCCCATGCTTCTTCATTTTTTTGCCCTCATTTAGTTTTACAGTTTATGCTGACAGAACTGCAGAGCAGCATAACAATTAATGCCTGCAGCAGTCTTTATTGCAATCCTCCCAAACACAACTCTCATCTTTAAACGGTTCATTTGAATCTCTGTAGTTGTTGAATTCCGTTGAACCCATCTGACCAGATCAGTTTAACCAACCTTTGATTCATAACGCCAACGTGGCTAAAAATAAGAAACCACTACCCACATCTTCGGTTGTAGCTGTGTGTGAGTATTATTGTGCCAAAAGTGCCAAATGAAGGGATGAGTTGGCTGCTAATCTGCTTAAGTACATCAAAGTATTTTTAGATCCCCGAGCTTTTAATTTTACTTTGCCAGACAAATGTAAAAACACGCAGCCTATTGGCATGATCACGTGTTCGCTAACTTTAAAAGGATGATTTTTTTAAACCACTTTGCTGTTCATTAAATAAACACACAGCTATTGAGTCTTATCATCTCAGATATCCATCGGCTGAATTCTCCAGTAGACTCTATGTACCTCTGTATTCCCTGCAGCCTTTCAGTCAATCAGTCCATTTTGTTGGTTCCCCGTGGCTCTTCTCTGTTGAAGCATAGAACCATCAGAACCCTTCCTGAGCTGTCTCTGAGTTTTCCCATTATCACTGACATCAACAGAATAGCATTACTTCTATATTTAATTGAATCTGAGGGAGTGAGATTATTAAACAGGGCCTTGTTTTAAAGCTAATATGAGATGAGAGTGTTTGGCGTCATCCAGAGAGCAAGTTGTCATTCTGTGCGTCTCGCTGCTGAAGTCATTGTGACTTCCATGGCTCATGGCTCTTTGACAAGACATGATGGATTCACACCCCACGGGAATACCCCTTACCTGTGTGGTATGTGTGTGCTCGCATGCACGTGGCCTCGCCTCCGTCTAGAATGTTGTTCACTACAGCACATTTCATCATAATAACAGCAGTGTGTGTGTGTCTGATTTTTATTTATTTATTTATTTAAGTTGCACAGCGTCTGTTAGGGAGAGAGAGCAGTGCGCCTTTGGGGCTTTGTGAAGGACCAAGAGCCCTCTGGCCACATCAAGGCGTGTTTCCAAGTCATGTTCGTGTCCTAGATAAGCAGAAAGCTACCGACTGAGCAATATCCAACTGAATGGCAAGCAAAAAGAAATGCAGAAGCTTGTTCAGCAATCATTTTTTTTACTGTGTGACTGCGGTGCCGCTTTTCAGCTCGTAGAGGGAAGTATCATGCTTTCTAAAATGATGTTTTTTCTAGTGCGTTGGCAAAAACCCTTCATGTCTACAGAGTAGTAAAAATATCCAAATCATTGTCTTGTGATGGTAGCCTTGTTTTCCAACAGACTAAAAATGTCCGTGTTTCCATTTAGGAAAAAAAAATCAATCTACAGAGTCGCCCCATGTTTGACTTTCTTGGTGTTATTCTAAAGCTGATGACTCCTCCCTTATGTAACGCGGCCATGTGGAGAACAGATCAGCACGTCTTCTGCAGCACAGAACGATTGCCTCCACTTGACCTTCTGTGCCTGTTTGCGTATGTCTACAGAGGAATACATGAATGCACCATTTAACCCAACTTCACTGTAACATCTACCTGGGTTTGTTTAAATTGTGTTCAGGTTGTCCTCTGCTGCTCCTCCGATGAATTTCGCCTCACTCTGTCCTGGCACCGGGCTTTATGTAGCAGGGTTTTGCTGTAATTGCAGCATTTTCTTACGCAGCAGTATTTGACCTGATGAAAAATGTAAACAGACAGGCAGGTTATGTAACTGAGTGTAGGGTGTCAGGGGGTGGGGGGGTGCTTTATTGGACTAAAAACAGAACCGCACTCAGAGAGTGACCTCACTCAGAATCTCAAGTCAAACTAGCAAGCAAACTGGTTATCAAATGTTTTTTTTTGTAAGTTAAGAGTATAAAGCACTTCATAGATCTGGTATGTAGTCTCAGTATGTTTTTTAATCAAATTTTAATGTAAATTTCCTTTAAACAGGGGTCTTAACTTAAATAGGATCAAACTGCAAGTGTTGTATGTTGCTTTAGATGTTGTGTGCTCATGTGTAACATAAATGAATTAATAGATAATCGTTTATGTGATTTCAGGCTCGTTATGAGTAATTAGCAGGAAGAAAGGAAGCAGAGTGAGCAGTAAAATGAGAAAACAGTGGAGGGAGGAACACACCCAGTGCTTTCTAAGCAAAGATTACAGTGTTGAAAACTTGTTTTTTTTCACTGCCAAAGAAATGACAAATGCACAACAAATGTCCTTGGAATTTTCCCTGAGCTGTTTTTCCACAGTGTAGGGGTTGTGAAAATAACAAAATGAAGTGATATGCTGCTAAGTCAGGAGCGTTTTCCCCTCTTAATGACTCTAACTCTTATTCTGCCCTTGTGTTATTGTAACATTTCTTTATGGGAATTTGATCTGACAAAAATAATCACACAGTTCTTTTGGCAGTGAACAACCTTGGATGGGATTTAATTGTCATTGCGGGTGGAAAGAAAAGAATGTTGACACGGAGAAATACGTGACTGAACTAAGATTATGTGAAGTTTCTCTCTCTTTCTCTCTGTTTCTGTCCTTTGAGCTTATCTGTGTTTGTGTTGCTGTGTTCAGGCGAGGCACTTTGCCAAGAAGTTACATTACAATCGCGGGTTGACTTAAACGTGGGTGTACAAAGGACTTGGAAGGTTTAAATACTTTATTGTGCATGTAATGTGAACTGAGCAATTATATCTGCCAGCCTTTCAAACAAAGAACTCCTATCAGGAAGGTTCATGTGTTTTTAATTAACTGCGTTGAGCTTTAAGACATGAACAGACCGACCAGAGGAAACCAAAAATAGAGGCATAGTGAGGAGTGCTTCTGAAGTCCGCCTAATTTTTTTATGATTAGATGATAAGAAAAATAAAAATGCTCTATATGTTGTAGCAGGATACACGCACAAGCTTTGAGTTTTTGAAGAATCTGTATGAAGTATTTCTCTTCCCTTTTGTGGGTTTGTTGGTCAACCAGCGTCTGTCATTTGCATTATTTCACTAACTGCTCGACTGGTTTGACGCTCTCATCTGAAGTCTTAAAAATACATCTGTCAGAATTTAAATGCAGTTTCTCTTTTAGGCTCAGAGGGAACTTGAGGATCATGTTTACTAGCACATTGGAACAATTTGGCAGGCTGTTACCCCATTCAGCACTATGTTGCACTAATCCAGTTTAGAAATAATTAGCCACAGGCTAGCAGGCCTGCGAAATTCTTTTCCCTGGTTGTAAATGTTCCTGTCATAGCCTCCGTTCTTTTTCGGCTAAAAGTCAACAGTGCCTGGCAGGAAGTTCGTTTTCAATTCAGTGTTGTGAAACATATCATATTCAAGCGAAAACATTACATGTTTTCTACAAGGAGGTGGGAATCACGCATTGCTGCATGAGCGGACATATTTGAAGCCTAAATGGAAGAATCTCATTCACTGTGTCCTCTCCCACAGCTCCCAACCTGAAGGGGCGACCTCGGAAGAAGAAGCTGTCCATCTCTCAGAGGAGGGACTCCCAGGGTCAGGCTCAGGGTCAGGGCTCGTCAGGGTCAAGCCAGAGTTCAACAACTGTGGCAGCACAAGACCCCTCCAGCCCGGAGAGCAAAACAATGACCAAGGTGAGATTACACAAGTCAGACTGTAAAAAAAGAAAAAGGAAAAATATGCGACAAACTGCGACTGATCCCCGGGAGGAATCTCACATTACTGCAGCAACACAGGCTAGGAGAGAAACAAAAAAATCTCTTTGAAAAGCAACACCTATATAAGTTAATTATGCATAAATTTAGCCCAGTGTGAGAGGCAGCACTCATAAAAGTTTGTCAACAAAGCAAAAGACATCATATTATGCAGCAATATTTGTGCTCTGGCTGTGCATTAAAGGCTTAACTTGTGTTGCTAACCAACAGCTTTCCAGGTCATCATTTGTTATCTCCAGTTGCAACACAAGCCTGCTGCATTTCACTTCTCCAAACAATACAATGTGACCTACACCGCAGCGGTGTAGCGCAGTGTAACAATTGGTGCACACAGAGGAAACATGTGACTGGGAAGGCCACATGTTACACAAAGGGGTGACATAATTAGACTTAGGTGCAATGACAGTGACAAGCCGGAACTGGGGAATGCTTGGTATTTGTGTTTGTTTCGAGGCATTTGCTTGCGGTTTTTGTGATCTGTAAAACAAGACGATAGAAATTTGTTTTCATCTGGCTCATTTTATTGTTGATTGATTTGCCTGGATAGCATCTGTTATAGCAGCAACCTCTTTGTCTGTGTCTGCCTCCAAACGCATAATGGCCTCTTAAACAAGCACAACATGATCCCGTGGTAGAGCAAGATGTTTATCTTTCTTTTGCTCTATAGTTTCCATCAGCAGGAAGCAGCATTGTAAATACAGAAGAATCACTGAACTGATCCTCAGATCATGTTAGTTGAAGAAGAAGACAACTAAATACTAAAGTTTGTGTTGGAAACATCATTGTTTCTTTATCACTGGATTTTTCTTTAACCTATCTATGGTCTGACACTTGTGATGATACACAAAGTGATGGAAATATCTTCTTTAAAAGGCCTTCCCGGCTGTTATTTGTGTGACCTTGCACAGTTGAATCAATAGTAGCATTTCTCTCAAAGCTGGAGTCAAACTTATCTGGGCCTAATCTGGGATGACAAGACGAGCTGCTCCATTGATAATCAATATGCGCTTCCCTCTGTGGACGCTGAGAATATTTGTTTGCGCTTAAACCAAAACTCATCTCCTGCTGTCTGCCTGACCTCGTTTGACTAACGCTTTTCGTTAAGGTTTCAGTTTTCCTCCATGTGCCGTGTCTCCGCAGGTCAAACCCAACTGCAAAACGGTACCCAATGGAAAAATAAGCGCCCCTGCCAAGCAAAAGGCCACCAGCCTCAGCAAAAAATCTTCCGCTGAGGAGAAGGACAGAGGAAAGGAGAGGGAAAAGGAGGAGAGGAGCGAGAGAAGGGAGGAGAACAAAGAGGAGGAAACGTCGGAGGAGAGTCGAGCGGAGGAGCAGGCTTTCTTAGTGGCGCTCTACAAGTACATGAAAGAAAGAGACACGCCCATAGAGAGGATCCCCTTCCTCGGCTTCAAACAGAGTGAGTAGCATGACTTATTCTCTTATTCCCTCAAACACAACAATCCAACAAAGGAGCACTCTACTGTAGATGCAGTAGTAAAGTTTGTGTGGGGAGATTTTATCTGGGTTATTGGGAAAATTTAGGTCATAACATTGCCAGTGGGGAAGGTTAGCAAGCTGAGAGGAGATTAAAAACAATCAGACTCAGAAAAAAAAAGAAAGAAAAAAAAAACACCTGTAGGAGCAAACACATTATTTCAAACCAAAAATATCTCCTAGCTCGGAGAAAAAGAAACAAGGAATATGTTTCAAATCACAGTTTAAACATCAGAGTGAAACTGCACTTTATAAGTCATTCAAGATGGTAAACAGGCAGGGAAAAACCCTCTGTGTGGATTTTAATCAGCATCACTAACCGCATGTTAACTATACTGCCCCCATGTTGCGATCAAATGAGAAGCAAGTATCTGCTTTTCAGTCATGTCAGGGAGACTTTATCCTGTCTACCAAGAATATGAGCGTCTTAGGGGAGGAAATGGAGATGGTTGCCACTTACTTTGTCAAAGAATGAAAAAAACATAATCAGTTTGTGGGGATAACAAACTTAAGGAGCAACAGTCTGGGTGGAGAAACACTGCATCCAGCAGTCTTTAAAAGACTTGGGAGGCTCCCTGTCATAGCACATTTTGCCTATCTTTTATATGATTAGAAAAATAGCTTGTCACACTTGTCAAATGGGTTTCCTGTGAAGGCCAAGAACATCCTTTAACAGTGTTAAAAGAATATCACATGTATGTGAAACACGTCTGCCCGAGATGAAAGATCTGTAATATAGGTCGGATGCTTAGCTTGCACTCGGGGTGCACAGGACAGAGAAGAGAAACACGCACATAAACATCATAAAGGGAGCGCTCTGGTCTCTTGAAACTGAAAGTGTGTTGATTTGAGATGTTTGATCTCAAGGCAAGACACACACAAGAACGTGGGCTCTCATCTCAAACTGTGCCTTTTTTTTTATATATATATATATATTTAGTGCTTTCTTGAATCGTTATTCAAAGAAGGAACTCACATTTGAATTCATGTCAAAGGACCTGAAAAGGATTTAGCCATTCAGATCAGAACGTGGCGCGACAACTCCAGCAAATTAACGAGAAGCAGGAGAGGGAAGGAGATGTCTATTGAATGTACCGGTGACAGTTTATGGCATGGTAAAACTCATTACTCTAAACTATTACATAAAGGTAAGCTGTGGTCGCCTCCACTCTGCTAACCTCACCGCAGTATTTTGACAGTCTTGTTATCTTGGCTGCCGACATGTTGTAGCTTAAATAGGTCGTTGTGGTTGTGGGAGAGAGAGAGAGCACGAGAGAATAGAAAGACAGCAGGAGAATTATATACCCAACATGCTTTACTTTAAGTTGGCATTTCTCTGCTTGAGCTCAGAATAAAGTCGAAGTCCGCACGCCAACTGTTTTACATACAGTGCATGCTTTGAATCTCAAAACCAGACACATCATAAGCTAGGCCCTCATTAAATGGTGAAATCATGCTGTTTAAACTCCATCCTTGGCAGCTAGCGCACATCAGCACATGTAAAGAGGAGGGGGAAAAAAAGGAAAACACATCATAATTAATACAGACCCTTAGATGTAATCAGCCGCCGTTTTCATATTCGTCCCTTTAAGCTCAGTACAAATGCATTAAAGGATCAAAGAGCCCACTTTCCTGTAATGGAAATTGAAATTATGTTATTTTGGTTGTATTTGACTATTAATCTTTTTTATGAAGTTCTCTGGAGTTCAACAAAGCAACAGATGGTTGAATGATTTACCAGACTTAGCCGTGCTTTGTTGGCTGGGCTGCTAAAATATCCATTTGATTCCCCCTTTCAAAAAACACGGACTACGTCTCTAAATTCCCAACCATCTTCTAGCAGTGGTGTTTCTTTGCATCCCAGAGAAATGGTGCGAAAACCAGTCAATCTGTTTTTATCTCCATTGGCTCATAACATATTATAAACTATGTAATATTTCTCATGTTACTGTTTCACCACAGTTCTTGGTTGTTTTCATGTCACTCTTACTGAATCTCACTCCCAAGGTTTGTTGCATTAAACATCTTAGAGCAGAGGTGCAGAGACCAGTATGTCTGGAAAACAACAAGAAAGGGGATCAGATAGAAGCTGGGAAGTGCTTTGTTTTTACTTAAAGATGAAGGTAAACAGTTCAATCATTAACACCAAGGGCTGAATTTACAATTCCGCATATCAAACTTGCAGTCGACTTCTCTCTATTTGTCAGTGATTTATTCACAGAGGAGGAAAAAGCGTGAGGATATGTTCAAAGATTTCAGTCCAAGGTGACATCGTCACACGACTTGTTTATTCACAGTGTGAAGAAATAAATCTTCATGTCCACACAAAGCGTCACACTTTTCTATTTTTTTCTGTTAAATAACTGATCTAAACAGTTATTCCTTGCTGATTATTTTTGCATTCAGTAATTATTTCAGCCCCAGCACAGTCTTTTTGTATATCTTCTCTGTGCGATGACTCCATTTAACAGTCCTTGACAATCTAAAAGGCTAGATGCACACTAGTACTTGAATCACAGAACATGACTAATAAGTGGGGCAGCAGTTTATTCTTGTACCTTAGTGTCCTTCTATTTTTTCCTCACTTGGTTATTATTGACTTTGTTCAGCAGCTGCTCCCTTTTAAGTTGTACGGCTGCAGTAGAGGCGTTAAAGAAACAAAAACGATTGTTTCTGTGGACTGAGTAGGAATAGGATAACAGTTGTAGTGGTTATATTGTGTATTCTGAATGTCCTTGATGTAAGAGATTAATCAGTAAGTGTGCGCGTGTCTGAGTGTGGCAGTTTCAGGCGTGCATGTGCCTCAGTGCTTGGACATCGGCAAGTGATTGTGAACATCAGGTCCAATTTGTCTCCCGCTTTCAGCCTTGTTGTCTAATTGCCATGCCATCGGTGTGTCATTGAGCTGCATTGTGTTGCTGTTTTGTCATCCTTATCTCAGTGATAATTGCCCCTGCCAAACAGAGGGGAATTAAGAAAAGAAATTACTAATGACAAGACATATAAGAAAAGGCATGTTCTCTCATTTCCTTTATGTGTTCTGCCCTGTCCCAATCCCGTGTGCGATTGTGGTAATTACAGTCGACGCATAACAAGCTAGTTAAATAGACCATCTTTCTGTTTCCACAGTCTGAAAGCACAATGTGCCAGCGTGCTCAGTTCAAACAGAAAAACCTACCCAGCTCCCTTTGTTATTCCACCCGTGCATTGACAACGGTCGCAGAGAGGAGGGAAGGAAAAAATCAATGCTGTCAAATGCGGAGATAGGAAAATGTCATTTTGACAAATGCAAGGCTTTGTGTACGCACAGATTGAATTTTGATGGATTTCTCCCCAGGCGAGGCCTCCTTTTCTTATTTATAGGCCTTCATATAAAAATGTTAAACAATGATGTTACAGAAAGCAAATACAAATGTCATTGGCACAGAAAGTCCCCCAATGAACTCATGGTTCTTTGTTTGTGGGAAATATTTTCTTTCAAAGAGAGGCAGCTATTTGAAGCCTTTCTGAAAGCTTACATGAACTATTTTTAGACAAAAAATGTTACACAAGACATGTATTTTGATATGGCCTGTCATGAGGTATTTGCATGGGGAAATCAATGCAAATGAATTTGCTTTAGTTCAAACAGAAGTTTGAGCATACTGCCAGGCGTTTGATGCTTGAAATGGTTTTTCATTCATACCTGCAGGCTGCAGCTGAGGGTTAACAAATGGTTTTTGTCAGGATGAGGAATATGCTTTATGTTATCACATTGTGTTGTTTGTACAATTATTTCGGGTTCATTTGCACTCTGAGGGGCAGCACTGTTTTTTGTAAGTGTTCAAAAACTCCTTTCATTACACCATATCTACAGTATCTATCTATCTATCTATCTATCTATCTATCTATCTATCTATCTATCTATCTATCTATCTATCTATCTATCTAT
>JBBDHI010000017.1:19482128-19493008 GCA_037177115.1 Craterocephalus stercusmuscarum
GTGACCAAAGACTTGAGACTTGATCAAGTCTTACCCCCCAAAGACTTCAGACTTGACTTGGACTCGTGACCAAAGACTTCCGACTTGACTTGGACTTGCAAAAAATGACTTGTGAACATCTCTGACATACAGCTAAGGGTGGCAATCTTTCGGTACATCGCAGCTCAATTTGATGTGGTTTAAATGGCCACAGTGTGATTATAAAGCGATTATTGATGCATCTTTTTTCCCTGTATGGCTGTTTAACTACTGCTACTTTCCAAGTGGAAATGTTTAACATTGTTTCTTATATGTGTCGTCGTGTCAAACAAAGGAGAAGAAAGAAGACTTGCTCATCTACAGTATTGTGCAGGACAACATCTCTTTCCTTATAAGCGGAAAGCATGGAGCTCGATGAGTGGAGGGGAACCTTGGCCTCCATCCAAGTTTTCCATGTATCCCTGCTCCAACCCACATGATTCAGATGAATGAGCCACTGTGATAGGCTGTGGGATCCATTTGATTTGAATCAGGTGTGTTGGAGCAGGGATACTTGAAAAAGTTGCAGGAATGTGCCCCTGCTTCTTTGATCTGCATCAGAGTTCGCCTGCACATTCAAACCACCATAGACCGACCAGACATTCAAAGCTAACAAATCCACCCATACAAACCAAACTTCTTACACATTTTAATGTCAAGAGTGCCAGTCAGGTTTCACCCTCAGCAGGGCTGTAACAATGCACTCAAACCATGATTCCATTCAACTCATGAAGCATCGTTAAATCCCTAACCGTTAACCATCAAGTCTGCTATGTCAGTGTCCTGACATTCTACATTTTATGTTCCTAAACATTGTGTTTGATTGTTAAAAACCTTATTTTTTAACATACATGCATCCAAATCGTACAACTTTTTCCCATCCTCTGCATACAGCCTGTTAGCAAATTAACATTTGCTATATAAAGATCTTTTCAACGGCAAAATGTCAAGGCTTATACTGTAAGCAAAGATATGCAGCTCAAAAGAAATTTTAGAAATTTATTGTGGAGCTAGAACTTAAATATAACTGTAGGATACCACATGAGAACATGTTAAAACCATAATAAAAGAGAAACATTTACTCTAAATTCAAGCAGCTCAACTTCATTCGTCATAAAAAAAAGTATTTTGTTTATTTGAAATTTATTTATAGTTGATTTACGGAACAAGTGACAGCCGAAATGCACACAATTTCAGATAACCATTACAAATGTTTACCCCCTTCTTAGGTACACAATATTTTCTGTCTGTAACACTGACACACACACTCACTCACTCACAGACCACATGCACACAGTTACGTGGTCTTATGAACTGTGTGCAAACTGTCGAGGCTGGCTGGGGTAATCCTGGCCTCCACTAAAGTAGCCGTGTGAGAGGACAGATTGTCAGTTGATCATGGCCAGCTGAGAGCCTTATCCCTTATTGGATCGGCCATGGAGGAGGCTTAGGAATTATCTGAGGCCTCACTTAATGTGGAGACGGATCACCACCAGAGAGCTACAGAGCCTGAAAACACGCTGGGCCTGAGGGGAGTGCAATACACTGTGTGTACAACAGAGTAACAGAGAGGTGTGTGTTTGTGTGCATCGATATGTAGTTGTGAATGTGCGCACAGTAACATGACGGCCCACTTAACCCCGACATTGCTCTCTCTCTCACTTCTTCTTTGATATTTGTCTGTCTTCACCATCTGTTCCTCTGTCCTTCACCTCCCTCCCTCCTGCGAGACCTCTCATTCCCAAAACTCTTCTTTAGCTTTTGTTCCTTTTTCTTGTCATTCCTCTCTGTTCCTTCCCCAATCTACAGTATATTTTGCTTTCTGATCTGATTCTTTCTTTTCTGCAATTTGTTGTGGCAATTTTTTTCAGCCTTTTTTTTTTTTTACCCATCTTCTCTCTCCCTCCTTCCCTCATTTCCCCTGAAAATTCCTTCCACTGCTTTCACTCTTCTAACATCTCCTCTCCTCCTAACCTCCAGTGTTCACAGCGCTCTCCATGCCAACAGCCTTATCATTCTTTGTTTATGCAGTCTATCTTTCTTGTACAGCTGATTCTTTTTTGCAAATGAAAAAAGCTGACTTTTCAGTTGGCAAAGAAGAGTTGTGGGGGCAAGTATGGGTTACGCTGTCATTCAGGAGCTTGTCTGCCGTTCGGCACATGAAGAAAGCCTCAACTTTTTAAACATTTAAACAGTCTGAAAAGCAGGAAGTTATCTCAGCAATGCTATCTTTTAAATTAACGTGGTTAGGCTGCTTTTAATTAAGTCCCAGTACTGAGAACAGAGTAACAGCCTCATGTCAAGTGCATTTAGCTTAGCTTGGCTTAGCTAGTGAGATAGTTTAATAGCAACAGTATGTAGATCCTCTTCAGGTACTTGAAATAGACCTTTAGTTAATTCCATCATTGCTGCTGGTGCTCTGGCCTTTACTTCAGCAGCCCTCAGACATGCAAAGAACACATGTGTTGGGTGAAGGATGCCAGGGTCACCGGGGTAAGTTTGTCAGCAAGCTGCCACCACAGCCCAAACCTGGATAAGCAACAGGAAGAAAACTGAGAGAGATAAATCCATCCCCGTCCATGTGATTACTGACAGCTACTGAGGCCAGATTAGTGTTGTGTTAAGTCTTGGCATGTCCAGGGGTCAGCTCCAGGTCATAAGGATGCACAAGGATAATGTGGAAGGATAATGTTGAGGACAGTGGAATTTGAACGGTAGTGTCAGTGGGTAGTCGCAGCCAAAAATTCTGCCCTACCTTTAATACACTTTATATGTTTTTGGTTTATATAACACATGGATGAGGCTGGGGTGAGGCTCGTCTTTTATTCTTGTTTCTAGCACACTGTAAGGAAAAGTAGCTCCTCTCTCAGGTTGTATTGTTAGAAACACATGTACTGCAGGGGTAGGCTGAGACCTACCCTTTTAACTTAGCTTCTGATTAATTTTTCATTTCATCTGGTTACTTTTAAATTAATCCATTTCCCCCTCTCACTAACTTTTTGAAATTTGTGTTTTTTATTCATTTACTAACTTTTTAAAAACTGTAACCATTTAATGTAACTTTTTTATTTTTGCTTTTAATATCGATAGAACCGTACTAAACCATCACTGAATGACACATCTATATATTTAAGGGTATTTTTTGATGAAAGAAACTTGAGTTTTTAACATGTCCCAGGTTTAAACGATCCCAAAATGAGCAGCAGTGACTCAGATGTGAGTCAACAATGGTTCTGGCACATAATCCCACAGCCTTGCATATGGTTTTCAGGATAATACTGTTGACAAGGTTTAGTTCCTGGGACCTAAAACTATATTAAGCAGATACCCAAATGCACACACTCACAACTACATTGTTTCCTTTCCTCATCTAGTAATTGAAGGTGAGAAATAATTTCATTATCCTCAGTAAGAGTAATCTGCTCTTGGCTTCTGATCCCTTCATTTCCTACAGTGCACCTCGACCTGGGAGGCTCGCGCACGCACACACAAACACACACAAGCTGGCGCCACATACAAAGTTCTTATCACCCTGGGCTATTAATGTTATTGGAGTTGGGATTAACCATCAGATTCACATATGCTTTACAGAGCTTTATGACTTAAAGCTGTCTTTCTCTCTCTGACACACGTTTACTCACTCTTGCACACACTTTGGCTCTTAGATTTGTGTAAAGAAGAGTTAATCCAGTCCTAGGACAGAAATGGGGCCCCAGTAGATGCCCTGTAAACATGAAAAGCACTTTACATTATTGTTACTGAAATGAAGTGAATCCCAGGCTGCGATGTTGGCCGTTACTCTTTCTTTATATGACAAGAATAGATGGTCTTGCCGTGTCTTTTTGTCACATTTATAAATGCAGAAATGCTTCAAGGACAAGTATGAGAGAAGCAGTGTTATCAAGCTTTCCCTGTACAGCTTTAGGATGAGATTGTGTTCCCTGTCCTCGCACACATCAACAGAAGTCAACAGCAGTATCAAAACCTTATTTCTTTTAACTTCTGCTTGTGTTGTAGAGTGGTGGAAAACACCCAGTTTAATGTTACATTACCACCCTCTACTGTTCATCTGCTCAAGATGTTTTGGTGACCCCTCATGTCAGGTGTCATCTGTTTGACATGAAGGAGTGAGCTGAACCCCTTCTCAGTGATAAAGTGTGTGTTCTGACGGCATTTTATTTTTTTGAACACTCAAAAGACAAAGGGTCAAATCTTGGAAAGATTATGCAGCTTCAGATGAATGTAAAAACCAAAGCCTTGGCAGGAATCAAGCCACACTGAGCCTTGCAATAACCTTTCCTGATGCTTGTCTGTATTACTAAAGTAGTTCTCATGTAATGCTGCAGTAAATGTTCATTAGTTTACCATAGTCACCCAAAGGAAAACAATTTACTTTCACTTTTTGGTCGGGTAATTTCTGACTTTCTGAGAATAGTTGGGATGATTTAACATTTTTAGAAGATGATATGTGAATAATTTCACTCCTAAAACAGCTAAGTGGAGAGGTTTTGGGTTATTAATGAAAACTCCAGTTTAATTTCTCTCTGCTCTCTCTGTGAATGTCTCCACTGTATTTCTTTACGTATGCTGAGAGGCTCTGTACTGCGATGAGACTGTACAATATTATCCGTGTGAAAAAGCTGTGCTCAAATTCTGTCTTTTAAATCGGGTGAAATAACGTGATTCATATCCATGAAATGATGCTTTGTACAGTGATACAGACTCTCTCACTTGTGCAGACAGCTTGCCTCTGTATGATGGATTGATCTCCTGGCCAGGAATGAATTCTGTAAAAAGCAACCATTATTTGATGCTCCAGATCTCTTTCTTTTGCAAAGTTTTCACCACAGCCAACAAATCTGACCTCGGTTAATGGCGGAGGAAATAAACCGCACGTTAACAAGCATTTTCTTTTGATGCTATTTCAATAATATTCTTAGCTTGTGTGAAGTTTCTTCTCGTGTTTTAATTTTAGGATTAGTTTGAACTTCTGAACATAATATTGGAGCTCAGAGACACAGAAAAGGGTCAGGCGGCCAGAAGGTATTGAAACAAGACAAACACATTGATGGGTTTGAACTTTATGTGTTTGTTTAAAGCAGAAAAACAGAATAGCAGCAGCCTTCACCTTCACACCCAGAAAATGCCACATAAAAGGAAATAAACACAACTTGAGATATGGCCCAGCGTTGGTTTATATGAGTGTTATTCTAACACATGTGCCAACTGATGATATGAAGTTTTCCATACTGTGTGAGAATCTTGATGAAGAGGACTGACAGATGAAATTTAAAATGTCACCGTGGTTAAGCCTTGCATGTCTTGACTCTTCAGAAACATAGTTTAGATACTTAGGGTGACATTGTATTTGTATATATCTCTGTGTGTGTGTGTGTGTGTGTCCTGTCAAGCCAAGCTGTGGAGAGCATGCTTTTTTTTCCTAATGGGGAAAAGGAATATTTGGACATTTTATCAATAGGCATTATTAAATCCTGCTTGCTTGAGCTAATCTTGGCGAACCGAAGCGAGGGGAAAGAGAGAGTTAGAAATGGAGTGAATAAGAGAGATAGACACAGAGGAGAGCGAGAAAGCAGTGATGTCTGCCCCATGAGGTGATGAGAGACCGCCTGTAAGCCGCTTATTATATCGACTACCACCTTTTCTCTCTCATCCTTTCACCCTCCCCAGTTTTCTCTCGTTACCTCGCTCATTTGTCTGCCTCCCTCGCTCGCTTTCTCCAACTCATTCTATATCCCTCATTCTTTTATTCCCACCCCCCCAACCCTCCAAAAAAAAAAAACAACTCTTGCATGTATAACACACACAGATGCATATGCACACACAAATACACACAGACAGCGCCAAGGCGAACCTCCTCGTTCAAAGCCAGAAGCAAAAAGCCGAAGTTTTATTTAAATGACTGTTTACTTCTTCTACTGCCAAGAAGTGTGTATTTGTCTCTGGCCGTACATGTGTGCGCAAAGAAAAGAGGGGAAATAGTTCGAAGCATGCAAGTGTGTGTGTCTTAGTGTGTGTTACATGCACGACAGAAGGAGAAGGGCTGACAGTAGGTGATAAGCCAGACAGGCCTGCACGCTGTGATTATCACCCACCGGACCCCCTGTCTCTCATACACACACTCCGTTTCTCATACACTTGCATACACAATGGCCAATGAGAGAGAGTGTTGCAGGGATTTAGGATAGACAGACGGACAGACAAACAGACAGAAGCCTTGGATCACAGGCAAGGTGGAAACCACAAGAGAAGCAAATGAACACAGACTGGAAAATCCAAAGCTTCCCATTATGTTCCACTGAACACTCATTGTGTTTATTTTGGGCTTCATATCAATATTAATGTCGTCTGATGTTTAGACACCCAGATCAAAGAATGGCGTCACAGCAGAGAAGCTCAGTTTGTGTTTGTAAATGAAAGTCTGTCGCTGACATGTAAGTTTAGGCGGGCATTTTTACTGACTGACTTTCTCTTGATCTTTTTGCCGTAGGTGTGTGGCCATCTGAGGAGGTGATGGCACATTACTGTCTGCAGAAACGTCACATGTTCAAGTGAGTCATTCCCTTCTCCTAATCTCTGCACTCCATGATGAAAAGGCTGAACCGTATCATAAAATACAGAGCAGCTATGATTAATTGCACAGACCAGGATGAAGACAATATCTTCTTTTCTTACTTCAGCTTCTATAAGTTGGGTAGTTCGGGAAATGCCATTTCATGCAGGTAATGTGCAATGGTTAGTGTAAGAATTTGCAACAGTTTGAACAGATTCTTTGCTTCATTTCCCGAAGTTGCTGAATTATTAGAAATAAAGGGACCTAAGCAAATCGACATCCTCGATGAAGTTAAGGAGATAATTAAAACAAATTAGCGGCAGCATTTGTAGTACACTATAAAACATTTTACACATTTTCCGCCTGAAAAGTCCTGTCATTTGAATCGGAGCGGGACCCGCATGATCCGGCATTCTGCACCGTGCTGTGTTGTTCTGCGCTGCTCTTTTCCCCGGCTCTTGTCTGCTGAGCATCGGCCTGCCCTGTGGCACGGGGCTGAAAAGCACCCAGGCACTTTTGATTTCCACTCAAGGTGGAACGTCACCCTTTGATTTCCTGTTTTAACATTCAAGAGGCGGGAGGCGAGGAAGAGAGGGTTATTGATCAGAGCAGCGTAGTGAAGGTCAGCATGAGAGGGAGGGAGGCAGGGAGAGTTGAAAGAGGACAGGGGTGGAGATGGAGGGGTTGAGGAGATGAAAGGATGGAGAGAGGGGTTGAGCATGTGTACTACAGGACGGTGTGTCAGTGTGTGTGTGTGTGTGTTTGTGTGTCTTGCTCAGATTTCCTGCTGATTGAGCTTGTGCTTCTCAATGTTCAGTATTCAGCTTTCAAGTTGATGGTTGAATTGATATTTTTTACCCTGCTGTGTTTACTTTTTGTGTATGTGCTTGTCTTTGCAGGGTGGTATGTGTGCAGCCGTGTGTATCTACTGTACAGTACGTGTGTGTTTGTACAAAACTGCTGATTTTGGCTCAGCAAAGTGAATCTGACCTCCACGTTCCTCTCTCTTCCTCTCTGTCTCTCAGGGGTGCAGTATGCGAGTTGGGAGGAGGTATGACTTGTCTTGGCGGGCTCATGGTAAGTGAGACACACACACACACACAGATTTCTGCAGAAGAGGCTTGACTTCTCTGATGAAACTAACCCTCGGTGATCAATGCGCACACAGCATGGCCTCACAGTGTCCATACCTATTCAAACACTATCCTTCACCTCATCTGCCAGGGTGTGTGTTTCTATTTACCTGCAAGAGTTTGTGCGTGCAAAGTCCTTGTTTTAATAGTAAAAACACTCAAAGGTGTCCAAAATTAGATGTTATTCCACACAAAAAAAACAAAACAAAAACTACCACAGTTCCACAGTGATGCTTCTGCTATCAGTTACATCAGGGGTCCCCAGCTCTGGTCCTTGAGGGACACAATCCTGCAGGTTTTCAATGATTTTATAATTGTTACAGTATCTGCTTATAATTTGGCAAGCACACACACAAACACCTTACACCTAAGTAGCTACGGATCATGGACAAATTTGTTGCTAATCACCCAGCCGAACACAAAGGTTTAAAATAACCATCAGTTTAATGAAATCAGCTCTCACAACCCTGAGAAAATGAGCCGTGCTATCAGATACTGGGTTGTGTTTATGGACAGATCAGCTCCAAAAAAGGAGGCTAATTTTAATAGAAGCAGTCTGCTTAGATGTGTAATCATAAATGCACAAGAAAGATGTTATATATTTGGGTCACCTTCCAAGTGTGAACAAAATAGTGTTAAATTGTGCAATTACTTTGATTCGCATGATTGCTCCGTCCTAGCTGCAGAGCTACATAGGTACAGCGTGAGAGATTGTAGTGTATCCATGTATCTGTTAATAAGTTTGCAGAGGTGTCAGGTGAATGATGAGACACATTCTGATGGTGACCATGCACCCTATCTCTGTGGATCTGCACAAAGTGAATCAACAGAAAATCATAATTATTTCTAAAATGTTAGTTTTCTGAGAAGAGCACTGAAAATCTCCACAGTTGCTGGCTCATAACATTATTAATTTATGTAGTGTTACTCCAGTAAAAGAACATATAGTCTGTTACATTTACAATACAAGATGATGAACCAGACCTTCACTCCACCAAGGGGTCTGATTCAGATGGGACCGTCCGGTCCAGGATGGTTTGGTAAACCCTGATCTCTGCTGCATTTCCACAGCCAGCAATAAATGCGTTAGCTGCATTATAACAAGGCCTTCTACTGGCATTGCATCTTCCTTGAATTTTAACAATGAAGAGGGCAACACATTACCCGCGGAGGAGAATGGCAGACATCCTGTAGTTTGTGACTTCCCTCTGGCATGTGGCTTTAAACAACAAAAAAAATCATGATAGATTTAAACATGGCACTGCTGCCACTTTGTTCTCAAGGCCCATAAAGGTTCCATAAGATGCATGGATGGGAGTCTCTAGAAATATTCCTTTTTGATGAGTTTATACTTTTTTAACAGATTTATATTAGTAACAGATGACTACAGTACATGTATGGTACAGTAGCAGCTGAAAGTATGATTTATTTGTCAGAGAAGAGAAGCTTAAGGCAGCTCAAGCTCTTTTTTCCCCTCATTTATTTGGCCCAGATGGTGATAAATATAAATGACTAAACAATGTAGGTAAAACTGTGGCGCAGAGAAGTTCGGACACAGCAGCTATTTCAGTAGTTATCTGCTGGATTTCTCTGAACAACAATCCAAAGCCAGACTGACTCACAGCAACAGCACTTCCATCCATTAATGTGACTGCAGGAGTTGTGTTCAAAGGGTTACCCAGGTGTTACTAGGTTAGTAACCAGGTTACTAACACCAGGGTGCGCTTTTAAATGTGACTCTGACATATTTAGTGACCCTGTGATTAACGGAAAGTGCAACATATCTTATAGAGGCTTTAGATCTAAGAACAAGTTATCTTAGAAGCTTCCTACCATTGGCATGTTTCATACACAAACACACACTCAGATATACTGCAGCCTGTCAGCTATAGGATTTATTAGCCAGGGTCTTAAGGGCCCCTCCACATTGCAGGCGTCAGTGTCCCATCGATCTGTTAGGTGCCATTCTGTGTGTGTGTGTGCGTGTGTGTGTGTGTGTGACAGCTGGGTTTTATCTCCTGGCAGTCAATACACCATGTTTCGACAATGGTGGCCTGAGATGGAATCCTTCCTTCACACCTCTCCTTCTCCTCCTCCCTCCTTCGCCCGTCACTGACACCACTTTCACCGCAATTTCTCTGTTTTTCATCAAATACTGTGCTTCCTCATACGTGGCTCATTGTCATCCAATCTATTCCACTTTTTGTCCCCTTTCATCTTTTAGATAGTAAGTCCTACAAATGACCCACAATTACTACATCTCGGCTATAGTTACCATTACTGCGGCGCACGGTGTCTATGTGAGTTGTGGCTGGTGGTTTGAGGCATAGGTTTGTAAACCAGTTTCATTTACCTTCAGGACATTTGATTTAGACAGCAAGGCACAGGATGAGATAGCTGACGTTGTGAAAGGTTCAGCGTGCTCCCCAACCGTTCCTGGTAACAAACTGCTTCTTAATACCGTCAATTGTCAAGGAAGAAGAATATAAAGGGTTTGTTAGGCTTCTTAAATAATAATACATAATAATCGTACTCATAATCATGTTGGATGTTATACCCTACCGACCGTAGAAAGCCATGAAGAAGCTCTCTTACGAGCTACATAAACGGACAAATTGAGACTTCAAAATGATACTGATAACCTGACTGATCAGTCCACCGCCGCAATATAACTGCACACACACACGAGCATACGCAGAGGGGTTGTCCAGGCTGAATAAATATATTTTTTATCATTTGGTTGGGTATAGGATATTTCTCATGGGTCACCAAGTAAAACTTGCTCTTTCATCTGGATGCTCCGGCTCAGCCTGGAGGTCTCATCCCTTATTTGAGCAGATGGTGGGACATGCAGTACAGCACACAGTGACTCCGTCACACACCCTTTAGGGTCTGAACATGTGGCCTAGTCTGTGTGGACAAATGCATGTGTGAATGTTTTGTTCATTTCAAAAACTTTCAGATGTTGTGCTTTCTATGCCATGTAAGTATATACATTGAAGCGACCATTTAGGATGCTTCACAAAGGCCTAATGACAAAGAAACGACTTGCAAGGCCTTTCACCTGTATATTGAGACACACACACACACCCACACACACACACCCTTCTTAACAGAATCTGACAGCCTGACACATACTTACTGATATAAAAAGCACC
>JBBDHI010000017.1:19626083-19636925 GCA_037177115.1 Craterocephalus stercusmuscarum
GTCCACTCAAGTCTGAAAAGTGTTAAAAGTTTCTGTAGCCTATGATTCTGAAATAACTAAGCAGGGAAACACAAAGCACAACTCCCCAGCTTGGCTAAAACAAATATTTTCTGCCACACATGAAGTCAGTCTGTGTCATATTATAAACCCATTCCTAGGTTCAATTCGTCCTGGTAGAGACAGATAGGACTTATAGCACTGCTGCACCACCAGACTCTTATCGTACACCCCCCACACCTCACATTTATGCACTCCATAAGTTTTATTGGCTGCGAAAAGTCCTGGCAATGATTGAGATTAAATTATTCGTAAACTGAAGAGCATTTTATCGGCAAAGGAGGACACGGGGATTAGGTGCTATATCTAAAAGACGGAGACACAGATAGGGGCTCATGAATATAAAATAACCTACGAATGGGCTTCTTTTGCGCAACATTACTTTCATTAAACTCACAGTTCTGGAAAACGGAGTTCAAATGCACATAAACTTAAGAAACTTCGGGCGACATTTTTTAAAAGATTAGTTTGTTGGCAATAGTGTGTGTGTGTGTTTCAAAGTCAAAACAAATCATTTGCACACCTCCAAAAACAAAAAAAGTTTGATTTACAATAAATCTACATGGATCCTACTGATGTGTTATAGAAGTTCATGACTTTGAAGCTGCAAGATTGTAAATCAGACAATAAGCCAATATTAATTAAATTCAGTAATAATTTTCCATTAGTGCATTTGTAAAAACGCAAATGAGACGCATGTAAACAGGTATGCATTTGTTCTCGCTGTAAAAATAAGTAGGCCAGAGTAACAGTAGTAAAAAAAAAACAAAAAAAGGGAAAAAAAAGTGCTCCAAGTGTGAGTCTATCTGTTGCTGGCTGGGGTCATTAACAGTGGGGGAGCCCTTGTTCGTGATCTGTCAACTCAAATATGGATCACAAGACAAAGGAACTTAGCGAAGAGTAATCTCTGTGTGTGATACTTACACGAGAGTAAACGAGAATGTGAGACAAGTGCAGCAACAATAGAGGCTCGTTTTTTCCTCTTTTTGCACGCCTACTGTAACTTGACTTCTGATTTATGGCTTAGGCTATTAACGCCAAGTCGACCGTCAACGTGATAAAGATTATTACATTTTTATGACTTCCAGATTTTAAGGAAACTCTCTAAGGAGAGTGACATGCAGGTGAAAGCTCTTTTGAAAATAGTTGAGTTGAGTTTGGATTAATGTTTGGTTGCTTCGTGATGCTCCGCTTTGAGGTCAAAGTTTTCCTTTCTCTTCATTCCCCGCTACAGCATCTATACACCGAAGTTAATGCAGACAATGTCAGTTCAGCTATAGGGAACAAAAGGAAGGAGGGGTGGGCTATTAGACCGGGGTTTTTGACGGAGAAAAGTACTCCCCCCCCCCCCCGAATTTCACCGGTTAACTGAACACAACTTTTCTATTGGTGTGTATTCATGCAGCACCCAAAGAACACCAGTTTCCCTATAGTTCCACCAGCGTGGCTGTCAGTGCAAGAATGAGTGGGGCTCTTTTGGACTAAACTTTCAGCTGTGTCTCTTCTCTTCAATCGGTAAGATTCAGGGCTGCAGCCCACCTCTTGACTGAGTGGTCATTTATAGTAACATGCCTGTGACCTGGCATTATGTGTCCTAGATGTTCACAGCAATTAGGCAATCTTCATATAGGCCAAACAAAAAAGAAGATAGTCTACATTAATTTCACCTTAACGTCGCTCTCAAATCCATCATCACATGTTAAGGAAACTGCAGCAAATGGCTCCACCTTTATAACAGTAATAGAAATGTAAACCTGGTTGCATAGGACAATGGAACAAAAAGTAGCCTACTATAAAAATGTCAACCAAGACAATTGAATTATATTATATGGTGAGTGTGTGTAAAGAGTCAAACTGACAGCTTTATGGCTTATGGAGGTGTTCCAGCTTTTTAGACTTTGTTGCGTACATTAGCCTATGCGCAATTTTACCAATGTCACCCACCATGCACCTGCTGCTTCATGACTGACCCCCAAAATTTCATCTTACACACGCGCGGCACGCTCTAGTTTTTAAGACGACATCAGCGTGGCTATATACAGAAAGTTAAATCGTGATTCAGGAGGTTATTATGGAGCCAGGAGCAGAGATATAGAGGGTCAGCTTCAATATGCGGCAACATACAGGCAGCTGGACTGGGAGGCGAGAGAGAGTTGAGGAGGGGTGTCAAGACAAACTCCAGTCTAATGCTTATTAGTGTGGACTGCCAATGCACAAGCCTCATCTTTTTAAAACAAGCATAACATGAAAGCAACCCAAATCTAGCTTACTCAAGCGAACATGACCCCCTACCCCCTCCGCACACACGCACGCACACACACACGATTCTCACATGCATACGTGCACGCGGCTAGCCTTGCACGCACAGCACATATGGAGTTTGTGTGTGTGTTAGGGTGGGGGCGCTCGGTGCAGGCTGTGATCTCTCGCCTTGTGCACACCGAGTGGACAGTGGGCTGAACAGCTTAAATAGAGCCCCAGCACCTGTGATTTCTACGGCCGTTCTCAGGCCTTCTTATAGCATGGCACGGCACTGTACAGCAAACACTGGAAATACGCGCAGATATTTGATACACTATTACGTACAAACAAAAAGAGATGGAAGTTGTTTATCTTCAGCATAGCCTACACACATTAAACCCTGTTGCACCAGACTATGCATTTACATGCTGCACTCTATTTTACTGTAATACTTAGTTTAATATTTTATTTCTCATTTAGTCACTTAGGTTTTGAGTGAATTAAACATCTCTGCAATTATTAACTATTTTAAAATGAATAAATCCACAATGTAATCACTTGACCTCAATGTCTATAAAACTCATTTTTTCTTTACAAACACGTCACAGAACATTTATTATAAGCAATAAGACAATAAAAAAAGTCCTCCGTGCCTCTCTCTTTCTCCCTCTCTCTTTGGGTACATTTTGGTGACATGTCCCTCTTTAGTTCCCCCTCTCCCACCCCCCTTTCCTTCCTTGAATTGGGGATTGTTCCATGGTCTGATGCTGAAGGCTATTGTCTGTCAGCTGGAGCTCCAGCATGCTCTGGTACTGAAAGCACTGAATGAACCTGGATATACACCCGGTCCCGCTGTGCCCATGCAAACGTCTCACAGTTACTGTCCCCCGTCTCTTCTTTAAGATTTGGCGCAACAACTGTATGGGGAAAGAAGAAAGCTGCCCATATTAGCAGGAAACGAGGTTTAAGGTCAACTTGGTTAAATTGAAGGTATCTTTCTTATTAACACAAAGAGTAGGCTATGACATATTACAGCCTCAAAAATCAACGTTTGATATTTAGGTCTCAAACTGGAAAATATATCTCAGAAACACTCATTTGAAACTAGCAGTCATTGTGAAAAGTTACTCTGGACAGAGCAAATTAATATATTTGACTGAAAAATACATGATGACTATCATAACATTTATAATTTATTTCTGAAACACAAAAAAGACACAAAATCTTACAAATGCCCATAACTAGACCTGTGTTTTGCAGAATGAAAAAGTGTTTAGGCTATCACATAGATTGGTCGATGAGACACACCGGACAGCTTTTGTAAAGTTTGCCTGATTACACGCCTCTTTTTTTGAGCAACGCACCGAACAAAAGGTCGTCGATTGAGTGAGGCCTGGGTGTCCTTATCAATGTAACCTCCATTTACAAACCGATAGGATGGCTTACCTTGAATGCCGGCCTCCCTCGCTTTCTACTCCCCCCCTCACAATCAAATCAGACCCGAGGAAAGTCCACACTGAGAGGACAGCGGCGGACCAGGCAATCAATGTTAAGCCCAGGGCTAAACGTGTTCTTTGGCTGCCATCTAGAGGAAATGAGTGGAATCAGAAAAAAAATACCCCACGTTCATAGCAATTGCTTCCAAGAAGAAGCAAGGAATGTGTCGTTCAGTCTTATAAGAGCTGCTTTATTGAAGCATTATTTTTTCTCCAATTTCAGCCAGTTGTCAAAGGTTACCACAGTGTTTCATCAGACACCATCTTAAGTGCAGAAGTGTTTCTAGCCTATAGTCTGACAAGAAAGACGAACTGTCCCATCTGTGTTTCGATTGAAGTACCACTTGAGTTGCATCGGACTTCTTTCTTCTCTTTCTAATTTTATTTGTTAGTTAATTTGTTAGCCTGCTGGTTAATGTAGCCACGGACACATATATACTGCAAAGGGACAGCTGTAAAAATGTGAGGCCATCCTGCTTGCACTCAGCCTATACACAGTTGCAGCGGGTGCTTTCATTAATGTTTCATGGCATGAAAGTCAAATCATGTTGGAACAGTGAACCAGCTTCTCCATTTAGTGCTAGATCAAGGATTCAGACGCCAGAGAATGAAATGGAACCCCTGATCCCTGGTTAATTTTTCAAAACTGATACCCAGAGTTTTTACAGAGGCCGCCAAAGAGCCAAGTGGCTGACTGGTGTGCGAGAGATAGCCTAGAATAGGGACTGGTGGTGGCAGTGAGCTGAGAGGCGCATAATGGTGTCCGCTGGAGCGCGGCCTTTTAGAGTTTAACTCCCCTATTATGAAGAGCGGAAGATGAGGGAAGAAGGCAGAGAACAGGCAACAGAGAAGGTTTCACTGTAAATGGAGAGTAAAATGCTTACGGCAACTTGGTCTGAATCCGCCATTAAATCATTGCAGGAGAAATATAGGTTGCAGTAGGCCTATGCTATAAGCAATAACGTTTTCCACTTCCCCATTTTGTACTCACTCACAGGCCTATGTCCTAAAGTGGTTTTAGCCCGATTTCAGGCTCATACGAGTGTATAAGTAACCTTTATCTAGGGTCACTTGAGTCAATTTATAGTTCAACCATTTAGATGGAGATACATCCAACATTCATACAGCGGACATGTTAGCAAAATGGAAAAATGCACTTGGACAATTTTGAAATGAAACCGGTGCAGAAAACATGTAGCCTATTGCAAACGGAATGGCCTAAACAGTGTACGGTACATAAATGCAGGCATAAAATCTGCATGTTGATTTTATTCAGTTTTGGAGTTAAAGTAGAATTGTTGTCCCCTCCGTTTTCCTTCTTAAACACGTTTAGTTGTCTTTAGCTGAAAGGTTTGGTTGTCGTGCTTTGGGCGGAAATTAATCAGTAGGAAAAGAGGAAGAAAGTTTACTAAAATTTACATTTTAAAATCCACTGTTCGTTGTCAAAAAGAGCATCTGTAGCATGAACCTTGTTAATAACTTACTCAGGCATCTAGAGGTCCTCAGGAAGCACACTGTTTTGTCCAACCACTTATTCTATTTTTAATAGGTTTCTGTACATGAGTCGGTCTTGAAGCATATTTGAAGCGCCCTATTTACGGCCGTTGTCCCGAGGTGGCTTCCAAAACACATGCATTATTGACGCATACACCGGTCCCGTCCCCCAAACTCCCTTCACTCAGTCCAGTTCAGCGAACAGCAGCAGCTGCACAGCTCCCACGTGGGAAGATAAAACATCGAGTGTTCAGAGCTCAGAGACCAAATGCATGTGTTTCGGGGCAGGTGGAGGTGGATGTGAGGGTAGCAATTACATCACAAAACTACCCCACTAAAGTTCACATCCTTTCCGAACTTCATATTTCTTGGAGCAGTTTTGACAGGATAAAAAAGAATTATCACAGAAAGAAAACTGGCATATACAAATGGGAGCAGACGCATCATATTTCTCTTTTAGATGAAATTTGGACAAAATAACTGAAGGGATCAATATTTTTGTTTCGATAGTGGTTTTAATCCAACAAATCTTTGGCTCTCTGTCAGCATTTTCCCTCTGCTTCCCAAACAGAAATACATACAAACACACACGCACGCGCAAGATCAAAATTGAATGTGAACAGTTGGAGAGAGCGCAAAGGGAGAGGTTGAGAGCTGTGTAAATGGTCAATTGGCTTAACTCAGTGGTGTCTGTTCTTGGTGTGACAATGTCAGTGGGCAATGTGCAAATGTGCACTCTTTTGATTTCCCTGATGTAATCCTCTCCAGCATACTGGTAGCCTATAAAGCCCCAGGGAGGAGAGATGAGTGAAACGCTGGATGGTTTGTTCTAGGATTAAGATAGCACTTCCTCACATTCATTCTTTTAAATGTCACATGCATGCAGGGCACAAGTGAAAACCTTGTATGAAGTGTGTGTAAATGCACACAGGAGCATGTTTCTCCTTTTCTCTCTCGCACACAGTTATGTCACTGTGTTAACACTATTCTTATCATTTGTAATTATATATGTTTGCACTGTATCTCTTTGTTACACTGCCATCTAGTGATCCTTCCTTAAACAATATCCTGTTTAAGTAGACTGGAAACATACTGCCCTCCCTTAAAATCCATGATGTTAAAGACCGAGTCTGTGGCTGTGGATACATTTTTTTTTTTTAAAGCCACATGAATAAGTCTCTCACTGAGGTATTAAAGGATGTAGTAAAAGTGCTATTTGACCAGATTTTTTAAAAGGATAAATAATATTGTCTGTTATTGGTTTTTTTTTTATCCCACATACAGTAAGTAGTTTTTCCTGTCCCTGATAGGCCCTTAAATGGACCTGTGTGAATGAGATCCATCAGACTTAATTAAATACCAAAGTCACCATGACAACCATGGCTACTTCTGCAGCCATCTTCTACATCAGTGTCTCCGCATGACGCCGCATTCAAAAAACCAAAGACATCCCAGGTTCTGCCTTTATCTCTGGCTTTAAATCACTCAATTTTCATTGGGATACATAATTTATATAATGTAATAATTACAAAACAAAGGTCCAACTTTAACCACAAGGGGTCATTATGAGATCACTTTAATAGCATACTAATAAGAAAAAACACAGGAATGAAAAATGGAAAAAGACTGCCATTCTTACACTGAAAAACATGTAAAACTATTCCATGTGTAGTTTTATCCAAACACACCATTTCCTGTTGTCTGTTCAAGCTGCTAATGGCATTCATGGCTTCCGGATCCATTCCAGCAGTTACACGTGTGTGTGTGTCAAGTCAAGTGTGTAAGGAATTACAAATGATGTATACAGAAGCTTTAAGGTCACTGACACATACACCCCCCTCTATGCCGACCTCTCATTGTGTGGTGAAATTATACCCATGGCATGTTTTTTTGCATTTCTCTCTCTACAAAATTGCTTTGGCTGAAACCCAGGAGCGTATGAAGTGCAGCAGCGGAGCTAATCAAGCAGCAAGTTAACGGCAGCAAAGCAAAAGAGACTTCAAGCAGCTGCCACTGCTGCGGGTGAGAGAAAAAAACAACACCAACAAGAGGGAAGCAGCCTGCTGTAAGTTATCATGAAGAATGAGACAGACTGGAGAGGGATGACAAACAGCAGAAGCTCACACATGCACAAACACACAAGCACACGCACACGCACACACACAATTTCCATGCATGACTGAAAAGTTTTATAGTTGAGTCGTAGTAAATCAATGCCATGATATCATTAAAAGCTATGGGTGTATGTTTTATAATGCATATTTTACCTATATAAAGTGCTTTTTCCAAAGTTTCTGTCAGTATTTTTCCAGTGGACTATACTTAAATGAAAGCTAAAGGATCAATATTGATCAAAATCTGTGCTGTAAGAGTAACTTTATCGTTGACTAAGATGCAACTCTTTGGCCCTGTGATGGACTGGCGACTCCACCTCTCACTTGATAATTGCTGATATATAGGCTCCAGCCCACCCGCAACCCTGAAATGGATAAAGCGGTACAGAAAGTGGATGGCTTGGATGAGACTCAGCACTGGATTAGGACAAAATCATTCCTTATTTTTTAATGGGTACTTTATGTACCTGCACATGTCTGAGTCAAAGGGAGCTCAATAGTTCATTGATCCATCCATGAACTAAGATTTCATATAATCAGTTCCCCTATATTCACCCAACTGTTTCACCTGAGAGCACGTGCTGGAACATTAAAACTCAGAGCCATCTCTACTGTGATGGACATCGGTATCTTTTTTATCACTAGGGTCTTGTGATGGATCATTTACATGCAGTTGCAATATCTGATCACTAGGTGGAAGCATTGTTCAGAATTCCTTGTCCCTTTACAGCAGTTTCCCCCGAAATTACAGAGTAACTAAGCAGTTTGCTCACATCACTTCTGTTCTGAGGTTTTGTTACTCTTTAAAAAACTCTACACAGCACTATGTAAATACAATGTGACAGTCTGTGGCTTTAGCAGGGGAGTGGACTAATGAGGTTCCCTCAGTCTGTGCATTTGGTCAGGTTTTTATTATTATTGAAGAGTCATCTATCAGTTAATATTTATATTAGTTTTTACGTGCCTATATTTGTATGAGTATCATTTATCATTGTTTCAATTTTTGAGAGACAACTTAAAATTGGTTCCTGCATGAAGCCAGCAAGAGGGCACAAACCTTCCTCTGTTCCAACTTGTTTTCTTTCTTGACTTGGTTTGGTGATTATGAAACATGTTCATTTTGATGTTATACCCAGGTTGCTTTGATGAGACCACATGCAAAGTGTATGTTGCAAATTTATGAACGCAGCATAGAGTTTTATTTGCATTCAAATTTTTCTTCAGAGGTTTTTCCTAACACCAGTTTGAGGTTCAGATATGAAACATGTATACACAAACAGACTGTGTGCTGATTCAATGGTCTGGCAGGTTGAACCCGTTAGTTTGCTTAGCTGGAAACTGATAAACTTTCATGGTACACACAGTCACAGACATGCGGGGTGTACTCAGTCAACATTAATACAAACTGATCAATATTAAAAAGAAATTCCCACTCCTTCCTTGGAAAAGCCAAGCTCAAAGCAGAATGTGAATCAGTTGCATAACATTTAATGCATTGAAATAGCAAATGCTTTTAAAAATCAGGTCACAAAGTCTCTTTTTATCAGGGTTTTTATCCAGCTTTTAGATACAGAACATTTAGGAAGCATCACCAAAAGGTGACTTTACAAAGGTCAATCAAAAGAACCCTTGTACAGACAATTAAAGGAGGTCTATAAAGACCGACATGTTGTCAAAATTCACAATCTCAAGGGGCAGTCACTTCTCACATTGTGTTTAGATGGACACATGAGCTTGAATATACAAGTGTTGTTAGAAATAATTCATTTTCCACATTCATTTTCCATTTCCTGCTTGATCCTTTTCAGTCAGAGTGGAGCTGGATCCCACTACCAGCAACCTGTCCATCACTGGGCCAACACAGAGAGCAACCACCATGTTCCCTCACTGCAAGGACCAATTAGAATCACAAATTAATCCAATGTTCTTCTTTTAGACTGTGAAAGGAAGAGCAAGTACCCAAAGAGAAGCAGTGCAAGAGAGGCTCCAACTGAGATTTAAATCTTTGAAGAGAAAATTTTATCTTTCGGCAATAGCAGGTATAACCTACATTTATGGAATATTCAGCAACTCATGAATGGGACAGAGAAAAAGTAGCAGAGGAACAAACGTTTTGATAACTTCGGCTCTTGAAAACGTTTTAGTTGGCACTCCAGACCACTTGGTGGCAGTTAAGCACCTATTCTTTTTTGCTAATCACCAAAACAATATCAAGAAGAATAATAATTTTAGAATAGTGGCTAAAAGGCCGGACAGGATGAAAGTAAAATACAGCATGCTATGAAAATCCTGCACATGATTTAACCTGCCCTTTGGCGTTCAGAGTGAACACCCAGCAGTGAAAGCATAAAGAACGGCATAGTTAATCTTTTTGCTGGACAGATTTAATGGAATGGTGTCAAGTGACAATAGCTGGAAAAGTCATCCAAGTGAACCTAATGCGATCAGAATAGCCTGTGTCTGTCTTCCATGCAGGAATTTACAGTAGGGGGAAAAGCCCAGGTGAGCCTTTCTTAACCTCTGTTCTACACACGCACATAAGCCACGTGTACTTTACAAGCCCTCATACATTCATGCTACAGCCCCTTCTCTGCTACTTGAGTCACTGTATCCTCAAGCAAACACACTTTAACCTTCAGAAACTCAGTTTCTGTGCAACACTTTACAGAGCAGATTATAGATAACAGATAATGCGGATGTAAGAAATATACCTGTTAATACCATAACCAACCACTAGTGAAAGCTGTTCAGTTTGAAAACCCAGAAAAGCTCATTTATTGTAATATAATGTGCTCAAAGGACATTTTACAGTTGTACACACACGATGGAGCAAAATAAACACTTCATCATCCATCAACAGCAACATTGTGATCATTTGTGGATGCCACATTGAATTGGGTAGAAAAACAATCCCAGTTTCTGGGTTTAGCTGTTTTATTGTAATAAGTCTTACTGAGAATGTTTTACTGAATATTATTTCTTGATATGTGTCTCCCTGTCCTGGGTCGAAGGATGGAACTCAGGACGTGGTCTGCTAGGTGACCTTTCACTCCAGCAAAGGGCACCCGCAGTGTGCTCATGTGTGTGTGTGTTTTGTAACAGTATGCGTCCAGCACACAGGGAGTGCATTAATGCTCGTACTCCCTTGGTCATCTCGCTCTCTCTTTTTTGACCGTAACCGTACACCATGCACCCCCTCTCTCCCACACCAACCCACCCACCTCCTCCTCTTTGCTCCCCAGACCCCCTACA
Source organism: Craterocephalus stercusmuscarum (assembly GCA_037177115.1). Classification (NCBI taxonomy): domain Eukaryota; kingdom Metazoa; phylum Chordata; class Actinopteri; order Atheriniformes; family Atherinidae; genus Craterocephalus; species Craterocephalus stercusmuscarum. The sequence continues at coordinate 19,636,738 of JBBDHI010000017.1, forward strand.
GTTTTATCCTGCTTTATGGGACACACCTGATCCACCAGAAATCCACGTTGGGTCCACAAAAAGGTGGAAATTCATCAGTGTTCATCAGTGCACAAACAACTGAGTTCTACCTATAAACACACACACACACACACACACACACACACACACACACACACACACACACACACACACACACACACACACAC
>JBBDHI010000017.1:19721415-19735170 GCA_037177115.1 Craterocephalus stercusmuscarum
AAATGTGCTTTGTAGACACACTTTGTGATACCATATCTATCTTTAAATTACTTGCTTATATTTTTATAAACTCCATCCATGCTGGTGCATTTTCCAACTGTAAGTCTTTTACTTAATCTGGATTTGATAATGAAATTATTGTGCATGACATTTTTTTTATTATTAAAGCGATTACAATAAATCAATGACCTCATTAATGAAATGTCCAGAGACGTTTTGGCTCATTGTAAAACATTTTTTGGGTCCGAAGTGCCAAAAAAATACTTAGGCTATAGTCCTTGTCTCACCCTGCCTGTGAGCCATGAGCTGTATCAGGGGACTTTACAGAAAGCTGAGACTTCTCTCTCTCACACACATACACACACAGGCTGGGCGTTATCGTCATGATCAGGTATGTATGAGAAAAACGACACAGACAGACTCACTTGCCCTCTAGATAAGGAGGTACAAGTTTCCAGCTTTCTACTGCAGCCGTATCCTGTTACTAATACTCTGCCCCGGGCAAGCACACCTACAAACACACGTGCACGCACTCTCACACACATGTATGCAAACACAGTGCCCTGGGGCACAGGAACATCAACTTCCATTGAGCCTCAGTTTCTCACCCTTTTGCAGGGTTTCACCTCTCAATCACCTCTTAGCTCACTCTGCCTTTCACACCTGCTCCTAGACAACAGAAAAGGAAGAAGCGCACATTTGAGTGTGGGAATTGATTGCCTGTAAAACTTGCACGCACATAATCAGGTATCAGAACATTATGTGTTATGTACAAGGAACTCACAAATGAACAGGGGAGAAAAAACTATTTCTACAGTAGTTATATTTATATATGAAGCCACAATGCTTCCTTCTATCATCCAAATGAATGTAAACCAAAACAGAGCAGGTTGATACAGGAGAGAAGAAGCGCCACATTTTAACTCTAATAAATCTGCAAGATGTTCAAAACATCTTAGGTGCATATCGTATGAAGGAAAGGCTGTGTATCATTTGAAGACATTTTGAGGTCAAGTTGGGGACAGCAACCATCTAACCAACAAATCGGATGTGTATTGGTAGACTAACTTACCTGTCGAGGAGAAAACAAGTAGCTTCAGGTAAGCAACCCTTCAGTATCACACTAACTCCTTCTAATTATCTGGGAAAAACCTCATCAGGGTTCATTCTTATTTCCTGGCCTTGCCTTGCTGACACGGCCGAATTACATGCCTGTCGCATTACATAAAAGAAATATAATGATGATTTTTTTTTTATTCTATTCACTACCATTTTATGCATAGATTATAAGTTGCACAAAATCTATGAATGGCTCATTATAGTAATCACTCAAACACAAAGATAATCAGACTCAAACATCAAACTCATCAAGCTGTAACAGAAATTCAACCTCTGAGATGTGACTTTTCAGAAGAGAAATATTAAAGGAATACTTCAACCTCAGAACGATGTGCCTTCATTTTATACTCACCCTCATGCAGATGAACACTCTGGAACACTTTTTTGATATTTATCATGCAGTCGTGGATGTGGGGAGGTTTTTGTTCTCCATCAATGCCGTTACAGTGATGTTGAACAGCGTCCGAGCAAAAAGGTCCATAAAAGACCACAAAAACTTGCCAATATTCCTCCATACTGCTTGTCCAGTGTAATCCTGAGTGGGTAGCGTCCATAATTTACTGGAAACAAAATCGTTTAGAGTATTATATCAAAAAAGTGTTCCAGAGTGTTAATCAGCATTAGGGTGAGTAGAAAATGAAGGCACATCATTCTGAGGGTGAAGTATTTCTTTAATGATACTAAGAATTTGCTAAAGCAATGGCATTGTGTAATTATGACATGAGATATATTTGTCCCCAATTATTTTGTATGACAACAGAAATGGACAGAGACCCTATTCATGTGGGATATTTGTCATTCAAACAAACTTTGATCTTATATAAAGTGGTACCTGATTTACAAATTTAATCACAAAGCACATTTAAAACAACTACAGTTAATCAAAATTGTACACATGAAAACACAATAAATATGATCGAACAAGAGCAGAATCAGGAATATTCAGGAAAAAGGCCAAGTAAGACATATTTTTGAGAATGTAAGGTGTAAACATTGACAAACTAAAACAGGGATAGACAACTATCCCCATCCAGCAGGTATCAGGAGTTTCCCTGCTGCAGCAAACCTGATTCAGATCAACTGGTAATTAGCTGGTTAGTGCAGCCCTTCTGCACAAGTCTGCAGACTTAATTACATCAGGTGTGTTACAGCAGGGAAACTCTGAATACCTGCTGGATACCGGTCCTCGAGGACCAGCGTTGTAAATTCTTGAACTAAAAGCTTTAAGAGTGTAAGGAGAAATTAATAGTGTGGTTCAGCTGTGTCTGTAAAAGATAGGCAATCTGCCCTGGATTCCCTGCCTCTCATCATCAGGGATAGGCTCAAGCTCTCTTGCGACACTGAATTGAAATAAGCAGAATAGAAAAGGAAGTGAGGGATGGATGGATGGATGGCTTCATTACTGTACATCCTACACAAAGTCTCTATGAAATGGGCGATCACCCAGTCTATGTAAGGGCAAATGACTGAAAGCAGAAAGATTTTTTTTAACTACTAGTTTTCCAAACTACTGCTCATTCCCACATCCTTTTAGAGGAATTGCTGCTACTGTAAAGCTCGCATACGAAGGTTGTGCTGGAAGAGCAGATAGGGATGGGGAACAGATGTTTCTTATTGCTTCTTATTCACAGGACAGTTGTATTCAGTTTGTAGTCTCTTTGGGCTAAAACTATTGTAATCTGAGGAATTGCGTCATGTCGTTAATTTCACCCTGTTACAGTAGTTTGTGTTTGTGACACAATACGTTCAGCCTTACATTCAATTCAATCGATCAAGCTGATTTGGTTTATTTTATGTCCCGTACCCACAAAAAGACAACTTTCTATGCCACACAATGGTAATCTAATGTATGCTAATGTTTATACACTGATGTAGACAAGGCATTCGCCCAGGGTGTAATGCAGAGACCCTTTCATGTATAATGAACAGCCATCCTCGGCCCATTATGCATGTTTCTTAAATATGTTATGTAATATGTTAACCATCTGCCATTGTTTTGAGTTTGAATTTTAATCGAAATCACTCTTAGTTGCTTTGTATTAAGGAATTGATCGGTAAGAATCTAGTCCTGACTGAAGCTTGAATTTTTTTGTTCTCATTTGTGAAACTCTGAATAAAAGCTTTGGCCTTATGACTACATGAAAATGAGATTATGTAATTGTTCTGGTACTGGTACTGATTAAATAAAATGAAACCATGAGTGACAGGAAGGAAAATGCAGGTGAGCACACTTTGGGTCAGAAATGTAGTGACACTTCACCTCCTCATCCTTGCATCTTCCCTATAGAAACAGGTGTGGTTCACTTCCTTAAGGCCAGGTTCAGAGGTCTTGAACCGAAAAGCAGTGTCATGGAACATGTGAATTTGACTCTGAAACCTTATATTTCCTTACTTCTGCAACACATGTTCCACTCATCTGCATCCTATTGACTATCACTTCCATCTTGACCGTAACCAAGCTGCTGCTTGTCTATTCCTTGTAAGCCAATCCACAAATATAATGAATTAATCTGTTGTCCCACTGGATTGCAAAGCTATTTCCTGCTTCAATTTTTGCACTTGATCGGTGAGTTTGAAATAAAAATAAACATACATCATCAGAAACTAGTCCTGTAGGGGCTTTGCCACAAATGAGATTTGTGGGCGTAAGAAACATGATTGACATATTACAAGAAATTACCCTTTTTTTTTATGGACAGCATGTTGGTCATTCTGGAGAGGAAAACTAACCAAGAAATAATTCTACAATGGGCCAAAAGTAGAAACTGTTTCACTTTCTTTTAAGCTTCCAAGTAAGAGGCTTGCTTAATGGTTTATGTTTGAAATGTTCAAAACCAGTCAGGCCAGTCAGTGTTTTCTGTTCACAGAAAAACAGTTCATACATACCGTATCTGTGTAGTGCCGTGTTCATGTGCAAAAACAATTGGAATGAGGCGGAGAGCTTTTTTTCTTCCGGAACCAGTGAGGCAGAATGACACAAACTATTACAAGTGAAAAACATGTGTTTATGTTAGACTGTCAGTGAATCATCAGTCAAAGAATTACTGAAATACACTGTTTAAAACCCAGAAAATAAAGCTAATTACAGCTTAACCATATTTATGGGACATTTAGCCTACTTGCAGTTGTAACTATTCTAAATAGATCAGAGATATGATCAACACATATTAATCTTTAAGTATCTAAAGAAAGGCAGTTTTCCTTTAAAGTTCTCATTTTCTAATTTACTTAACAACTACCATGTGGCTCCTCACTGATAATGTCAACAGTAAGCGAAGCAGCAGTATAACATGACAACCTGCACTGTGTCTTAACCTCCAAACCCAGAAATACACACACTAACACACACCCTAGTAAGGTCCTGACATGTTCACTCGAAGCCTTAAGAGTTAGATTAGTGAGCCTATCGACAGTTAACACACACACACACACACAGTGAGTGGCTGGATGGACAGCTCCCACAGCACTTAATGGTAAACAGCAGGTTTTAGGTGACATGACTGGAATGTAGAAAATGCTCGTTCATAAGAAGTTGCTCTTCTGCACTGCAGGGCATTTCAATCTGTTTCTGCTGATGTGTGTGTGTGTGTGTTGATGTTGGTAAATCTTTGTTGGTGGGTGAACCTTTCAAAACCAGCTGTACGTGTGTGTGTGTGTGTGTGTGTGCGTGTGTGTGTGTGTGTGTGGGCGGACTGAAGTTCGGAGACATTGTTTCAAATGTTGGACACAACAAACCAAAAAAGGGAGAAAAAGTGATGGACTGGCTTTCTGTCCAGGGTGTCCCCCGCCTCTCATCATCTAATATAGATAGGCTCCAGCCCCCTCACAACAACTGGCACTGGACTAAACGGTACATAAAATGAATGAATGAATGAATGAATGAATGAATGAATGAATGAATAATAAAAAGTGCAATAAATCTTTAGGTAGCCTAAATCTAACACTGTACAGTATGGAGAGATGTAGGTTCTTATTTTCTGCCGACAACATCAGGATTGCATGTTCCTCTTCTTTTTTTTTGACTGACAGACTGATAGTGATGGGAAAACAACAGATGTATTTACAATCTACATATTCACAGTTTAGCCCAAAATAAAAAGAACTCACTTTGTGGTTCAGGTTCATGCAACACACCTTAGTGCAGTGAATCATACATGTTGTTTCTGCATGTCTGTGGCTGGTTTACAACATAACATTCAAACCTGAGGTAGGAAAACGCAAAAGGGCAAAAAAAGAAAAGCAAGCCTAAAATAATTTTCTTATTCATGCTATACAGTATATACATATTAATTACAGTTTTATTATTTATATCCATATGACTCAGATGATTAAATGATTGAAATTTTGTCATAATCATCATGGAATTCTAAAGAATTTCAAATGCCTCAAATAAATTTATTTGACATGTAGGGTGTTATTTGTACCTCCAAACATGTTAAGAAGGATCATTATGTGCTCCATTCTAAAATGAATGTTGTCCTAACGACTAATATGTCCACATTTTTTCCTTTCAAGAAGCTTGATATCAATTTATTCAGTGGACTTTACTTAAATAATCAAAAATGTAATCAAATAATAAAAAAACAAAAAGACCCAGGAAAACTATAGTAGGGAAATGTCCTAGAAATCATAGTTTGGCAGCTGAGTTTCAGATATATTTTTGATCACAAGTCCAAGGGGTTTAAAAAAAAACAACAAACCAAAGCTAAAATTTGATAAATGTAGTTTTTGGTTCAAATCTGTTATCAGTGAATGTCTTACAATTTTCTTTAAAACTACCATGGCCTTTATTGAATTTCTTCACAACTATCTTTCTTTGTAGGAAATACAGATGCATAAAAATCATGTAGACATTTACACGTGGAAATAAGAGATAAACCTAGTTAAATGAGTGAAAAAGGGTTTTTTTTTGCAAACCTACTATGAACACAGAATTGTAATGACTGCTAACTGACAGCCAGGTAATAAGTGTAATCTGTCAGAACTTGCAAAGAGGTCTGTGCATTTTTAATGACTCATTTTAACCCATTCACACCTGATGCTACATACAGTATGTTTGGTCCCTTTGTAACATATTGATAAGCTGTAGGAACTATAATAAAAGTTGAATATTTAACCCCTCATTTAACCATTGTTTTTATATTACTACTTTCTTCAAGGGCTGACAAATGAAAAAGAGACGTTCTTTTTTAAAGATCTGAATGGATTAACAAACTCAAGCTTCCCTTGACAGCTCACCTGACACACTGTATATGAAATGTTCAGTTCATGGTAATTAGCTACAGAAAAACTGGTATGACTACATCTGTCAATTCTGTTGCTGGCAGTTCTTGCCTCATTATCACATACAGACTTAGACAAACGCCTAAATGTTATAAGAACTTGTATTTTCACATGCACACAATGACGCTCTGTGCTAAATACACTCCCCGCACACAGAGACACTGTCTCATGTCCTTACTCCTGTGGTTTTCTGTCATTCCAGTCATCTACTTCCTGGCTTTTTTTAGTCAGGTGGTATTTGTGTGACTGTCTGCTACTTGAGTAGTGACATGATCGGCAGAGTCAAACAGAGTTCACCCAGTGAGAACAAGAGGATCTGCCAGGACTGTCATGTCCCAGCACCTTTACAGGGAAGATAACACACACTAAATGAAACAATACCCTTTTGTATTCAATTCAATGTTCAAAATCTGAGAGATTTTTTAATCTTCAAAAAATGGAATTGTCAGAAATGTATATTTGCCACCAGGAACAAAAGAAGTACCTTTGATTTTGTTTCAATATGTACACTGTCAAACCACAATTTATGTTCCCCCTCTGCTAACATTATCTTGATCAGTTAAAAAAATGCACAAAGACCTGCTGAAGAATAAATACATGATAAAAAAAAATGGCACAAGATGATGTATTTGAACAACGTGAACCCAGTTCCCACATGATCCTTGTGTCTTTGGAGTTTTCTGGAAGTCCCCCTGTGAAAGCTGAGAAGCGCTGCGTCTCTTATTTGGTCAGGGCTTCATTCGCTTAGCCCATCCCCATCAAAGGACTTCTGTTTGGGGGTAAAAGAGTCCAATTTCTGGGCCTCCCACAACCGAGCCCTACAGAGGCCTGGAAAGAAGGACCTAGATCAGGGAGGCGCTAAGTGAGTTGGGGCCAAGTGGGACAGCCTGGGGAGTGAGTAGAAAGAACTACCCGAATAATGGTTCCCTCGCTGGGGAGAAGAGGAATGTCTTGTGAAGCAGAGGAGAGGAAAGAGAGCCTAGATGAGAGGGATATTTGTGCATGAGTGTGTATTATTTGGTGGAACAGATGAGTGTGTGCGTGGACTTTATTTCCCCACTGTGCCTCCATTAGGGAGACCCTGGAGAGAAATGCATTCAGCACTTCATTCATTATACTCAGTCAGCTGTCGTCTGTGCCTTCACACACACACAAATGTGCCCAGAGCACGCACAAAAAGTCCCCCATGTATGATCACAACCATGCACACGTAACAGACACACATTACTGTGGTCCTTCACACATTAAAATGTAAAAGCATGTCACTGATACAGTCTGGATAGCTGGACATATTCTCAATGGGACCACCAGGCGTCAACTGTATGCGCTTAAACAGCTCCTTCTTATCAGCCCACAGGACCAAATACTTGGAAATGCCCTTACTAAGAGCAGCTTAGAGCTTAGATTGTTCCAGATATTTGTAGGTAAGCCCCAAAAATAAGCAGATGTACTGTTTGTTTGCGAGGTAAAACAAAACTATATTTAGATAAAAAAAAAACTATTAAACACTATTTATAATACCCTAAGATCATCAAGGTTGATTTTGTGACCTTTTGCTGGTTCTTAATCCCAAGTTGTGAAACATTCCCCTGGAGCAAAGCACTGCTGACAACCAACACACCAATCAGAAGAAACGGACTGTGAAAAGCATTGTTTGGCCACTGTGGTGGGCGGCTGTCAGGTGTGTGTGCGCATGGTGTGCATGGGTGACGACAACCTCCACAAAACTATATACATTTTAATAAAAGGACATTAAGAACATCTCTACTTTTTGTTGTTCCCACACCCTCATGCTTATTTTTGTTTTTTTAAGCCTTAACAAAAATGCCAAAACAAACATTCTTGTTAGAATTAGAATGCATCACAGACGGGATTAAAAGTCACACTGAATCACACTGAATGGGAAAATTCACGCATCTGCTGATCTGATCTTCAGCTCAGCTGACTCATCTCTTACTCTGTGCAGCAGACAATAAAGGACGGAAGACAGATGAAGGCTGGAAGGTAGACATGTCTCTCTTGTGAAAATAAACATGTGAAACAAACACCTACTGCATGCGGGTCGGGTTTCGCTGCTCTGACGACCGGCAGCATGGGGCAGAGGGGCGATAAACTCAAAACCTGAATGAAATACTGAGAGAGAATCTCTATAGAAATACACACAATTCAGTCCCTTACCTTGTGAAAGGGTGTTTTCAATAATTATCTCATAGATACACAGCACATTTGAACATTAGCATTTATTTAAATCCTAGATTACAATGAAAGAAGCAGAAGGGAAAGTATCCAGAACTGATTAAAGTTTATTGTTAACAATAATCTGAAACAAGCTACCGACCAGATTCTGCAATGTGACTAATGATGTGGGTATTCTGTTAAACCTCGTGGGGGAAAATACAATATTTCACTATAAAATGTAGTCAAGTGTCGGTACAAAATAGCAATGGAAATGATATGCGCTCTATGGACCAACATGAAATGTAAATGAGCACAGGGCTGAGTAATTTGAGCAGAACCAATCTTGGGATAATCTCCCATATGAGCCGAAATGACACAGTCACCACAGTTCTGGGAATCCCCTCACAAAAATACACACTGATACAGTGTCATGCATGCAGCGAGTATACCAAAACATTCACATTCATGCACACAACGGGCAATTTTCAGAGTGTGATCGTATAAACCACTTGCATTTGTCTCATGTTGAACTCCCACAAGTGGGTTAAAAAATATTTTCTATATATTCCCCTCGGCCCAACAAATTCCAGATAAAGATTCTAATAGACAGTATGTGAATATATAGATAGCAGAGGACGGATGTCAAATCACAAATCTAAACATGACAACGGGCATTAATATCACATATCCCCAGATATGTGCAGAAAAACATTACTCTGTTTCTTTCCCATTTCCTTTTTGCACTTGTCTTCTCAGTCTCACCTGAGCAAAAGGGCCTGGGAACCTTATGCTTCTTCCTGCTGTGAGTGACAGCTCATGGCCTCAAGGCAGCCGGCTCCGCCTCCAGGTGAGGTCCGACCATCTCAAGTTTCTCACTCATTCATCTCCTGCCTTTGCTTCCTTTCCCTCACTTATTGAAATGCACTTTAGCACTTTGTCACCTGACAGCCCTGCACTGAAGCATAATAAATGACGTATAGCGAAAAAACACTTGCAAAAATGTGCTGTAGCACATAAATGCACAACACTGAGTGAGTCTAACGCATTATGCAATAATAAAAAAAAATGCACTGACATATTAAAAATTAATTCACAAAAATAGATCTACATAAGAAACATGAATCTAAACTGACACAACCCCAACAAAGGTTGAGAGGGCCAGGATGTGTCTTTATGAGTTTCTAAATGTAAGTGTGTATAGAGCCTAAGGCAGTGGGTTTCTATTACAGATACGCTTTCTTTCCCAGGAGAAAAAGCAAAGTGGCACACAGCGCAAGGCAGAATAAAATCTCACAGCCTCAGGTGGCTGCAGCTCGGCTGTACACACTCAAATCTCTTCTGACTCACGCATACCCGCCATTGTATCCATCATCAAGAATAATTTATTATCATTATGCAAGGCATAATAACATTTTCTTCAGCCGCTCTTGGCTTAATCAAGAGCTCTTGGCTTTTCCATCATAACCCACTTTAAAAATTCTTGGAGAATAAAAAAACAAGGGAAACAAAGTCCATTGTGGTCCGACTGGTCAGCTGCAATGACCTGATCAGACTCTGCACACCATTTTTATATCAGATCTGCTTAATCAAACATGACCAGTCAGCTCTTTACTGGTTAATAGTGTTAGAAAAATGTAAGTTATACTTACATTGTAGTAAGTACCTATTTTGTTTTTTACATCACCAACATCAAAGTCACAAATGTAAAAAAGACAAACAAAAAAAAAAAAGCAAAAAAAAAAAAAATTATCAAACGCAGCACAATAAGTCATACAGTCCAATTCATGATATATTCTTGCCTAGATAAGGAATGAATTTTGAGTATGATGTACTCATCCTGACCTTGCAAAGGGCATGCATTTATGTTGTAAATTAAATTTTTATACAGATACGGATAGAGAATATCTGTATCTTCATCTTTCATGTGCATATTTGTGTCTGTTTTCAGAAAGCCTGCATATGTGCAGCAAAGACAGCAGAACCACTAGAAATTAAAGGGGCAGTATTGTGCAGTATAGCTTACGTCCTATCAGTAAAAGGGGGGAAAAAAGAAGAGGAAGCAATATTTTTAAAAAGCTGCACATCTTCTTCTGCACGGCCTGTGGTTGTCTCTTTATGAGTACCGATAAATACACTATGTCTTTTTGTGTAGCCTACCAGTCTTCAGCACATCACAGCTTCATGACAACTTTACAGCCACACAAAACACTGCAAAGCTCATTAAATACACAGCAAGAAGCAAGAACTTTGTTCCTTGTTCTTCAAGCCGCAAGAAGAAAATTGTCTTTTAGTTCAAACGGCCCTGGTTAGGGAGTTCGTGTGTTTTGTTCTTGACGCATGAGCCAAGCAGAAAAATCGGCAATCGACAATCAGCACTGAGAAAATTTGGCGAAAGTTCCATAATGCATCTTTAAAATCTCATAAACCCTTTTTTTCTTATGCAGGTATACTGTTTTCCAAGGATAATCTCTTAATGGACCTGCAAGTCAACTCACCAAACAACGTTTAATGTCAATATAAAAGGTCTACCCTTTCAATAACAGTGCTTCAAGAACAATTCCCAATATTTACCCATCTAACAGGGTTAAAACTCAAAGCAGAAAAGTGAGTTTGACAGTACTTGTGATGCTTTAATGTAAACAACAGGTAATTAGATCTGAGTTGATCTGTTAAGCTGTTTACTTCCCTATAATTACACTGTACATGTGTTTGTTCTACTTGCAGAATACGCATCTTTGTGTAAAGACAGAGAGGAGACAGGATAGGTTGGACTTACTGTAGTATACCACATTTAAATATGAAGAAGGGGGTAAGAAGAGCAGTGTTTTTCAGAGAAGGCCGGGGTGACAGGGTGACCATGTGTGTCACTTTGTTTTAGCTAGTCAGTTAGTCTCTATTACTCTGGTAAAAGCACACAGAATGAACTATGAGCATATTAAACAAAGGCAGACAAGGATAATGTTCTCAGCCATTAAAATAAAAGTGCCAAAAAATTAGCTCTGAAAAATGTGTAAAGTGAAACGGCAGACTTCAGGCCATTCATTTCCTGCGGTCTCTGGGTAAATATTATGAACCCTACTCATGAATACTGAGCACATTATCCATCACAACTTACACTGGCCAAGTTTGAGCTCACTGTTACTGCAGTACCAACTTAATTAGTTTGAGAACGATATTCTTTACTATACAAGTGTGTGTGTGTTTGTGGTGTGTGTGTGTACTGTGCCACTGTCAACTTGAATGGCAGTAAAACATATTGCCTTACTCCAGGATACTGAGTTCCTGTAACTGCAAAAGGGTGGCAGAGATCCAAACCTGAGTGTTCACAAATACTCAGACAAGAAATGCATGCATGCACAGCATACACAAACAGGCGTAAATTATTCAGAACAAGCCTTAAATTACATTTTCAAAATTATTGATGCCATTATTTGCTTAAACATGTTACAGTGGTGATTTTACTTCATATATATATATACATATGTATATATACATATTTATATATATATATATATACACATACAAACACATTATGTTATGGTAACAACTTGCATAAAGTAAAGGATGTTCTGATTGAAATAAAATGTAAAAAAGTTAAAGCTACATTAGATATATCATGAATATGGATTAAGAGGAATCATGCTATGATAATTGCTTTAACTCAAATAATTTAATGAAACAAAAGGTAATAACATCAGAACATAAAATGTCTCAATAACTTCCCATGTGTCAGGAGTCATCTTGGTCTAATGATGTCAAATATGTGAGCAGTGTGATGACGAGTACTGAAGCTGTCATTCAACCAGAATATTAAGGGTCAGTTCATAGTTCAGACACTTCTTTTGTTTTAGTTTTTTAAGTTAATCGCTCTGTTAGAGAGCAGCATATTGTGGAACAGATATAACATTGAACATTTTGACCAAATTCCTGGTTTTGTGTGGAGATTTTTTATCATGCTGGAATGGACCATCATCTCCTGGAGAGTTTTAAATCATCTGCTGAAAAATAGTGGCTCTTTTATTCTCTCTGACCATCCAGTCTGTCTTAGCATTCATCTTTCTTTGCTTTAGCAAAGTGCCTCCTTTAAACGAGCCCAGTATGTTTTATAAATACATTCTTATAATAAAGGACAGATGCACTGACCAAAACTACAAAAATGAGACCAAAGCCAATAGAAGGAACACTCTGCAGGTCCGCACAATGAGGTGGAGAGGACAGGTAAATGGATGGATGTCTATGCTTGTTCCAGTGCCTTCAGCTCTACCTGCCAGCTGGACAGACGAACACAGAGGCCTCTGGTGTAGATTTATATGCAGTGTATGGTCGATTTTGGCCCCACATCAGAATGGCCTCTTGCTAAACTATTATTAATAATGCTGCTGGAGTGTGTGTGGAGGATTCTGGCAGTCTCTGTGTTTCTGGCTTGCCCTCTCTAATCTGTTCTCCGTCAGCAGTGACACACATGCATACGCAGACACACAAAAGAACCAGAAGTATTTATAGAGACTATCACACTTGCATGCATGCACATTGACACACACACACACACAGACACACACACACACACACCCTCTACCTCCTCTTCCTTACTTGGTTCATGATGAAAGGACCACAACATACAAAGATGCTCAGGAGATAGAGCAAGACGAGTAAAGCACTTTTCATTCATCACCCTTCTCAGCCGTCTCTGTTCCCTCTTCACCAGCCATCATACCAATACTGAGAAAACAGCATTGAAATTGCCGCATGTCTTCACAAATGAACACTAAAAATGTCATTTTTGTATGTATAAACAACCAAAACTGTTCATGCAGATTTGAGGCCAAATATTTGATCCATATTATAGGTAAAGCTGAATTGACATATGTAAATCATTCAACATGAGTTTTTAATTAATCAAAACACAGAAAATGCTTGCACATTTTGCATGTTGTAATAACACTTATATTTTAATCCTAGAAAAAAAAAACTTTAATAAGAATGGAACCCACTGACCCCTCATTCTGCTTTTCTTCTGTTATTTTGCATTGACATGCAATTATGCAGGTCTGCAATTGTAATAGCTTTGTTCATTTTTCAAAATTATCAGTTCTAGAAATTCATATGGATACCTTTTTTATTCTAATGCAAAATATTAAAGAGCATCAAACAGGATAAACTGATGTACAGTAAGTA
>JBBDHI010000017.1:19767085-19780883 GCA_037177115.1 Craterocephalus stercusmuscarum
GCAAGCAGAAACCCATTACAACTGCAAAGACATCAATCCATTCATCCTACAATTTCACTGAATATGAAACCACTTGCAAAACATGCCGCGACAAATCTCAAGGAAATAATTAAAATAATACCAGGTCATCTTCTTCAGCTTCTGGAACTGTTCAGGTCTTTAAGAGTCTAGTTTTCCCACGCTTTAATAACTCAGAGCAGGAACTATCAGTCACTGTCATGCCAGCCAGTTTTTTCCATCCCTTTGCTCTGTCTGCTCCTGTCTCCCCTCTAGGCACTAGTGAATGAAGGCGCATACGCATACTGTACTGGATACCATCAGTAGTCTGAAGGCAAAACCCTTAACAATTTTAAAAGGATGGTACTTGTTTGGCACTTATCAAGCACAGTCTTAAAAACAAGTAATTAAAAAAAAAGAATTTCAGTAATAAAAAAAACTTTCTATCTTCTATGCTCTTTACTCGTTTGATGGCACATTGGATATTAACATTTCTGGAGCCCAGCAGAGTCTCCGGGCTGAGAAATCACATTTCACAACATTTTCTGCCAGGCTGCCGCATGACGTCGCAGCCCAGTTTCGCTTTACGCAGATATAAATGCACCAGCCAATTTGAACCCGCACTAAAACTGATTCTGCAAGGAAATGCAAGAAACATTTTTGGAGGAGAGAAAGCAAGAGAGAAACAGAGAAAGGACAGAGCGAGAGACAGAAACAAGAGTCAAGATAAGACTGTTTTGCTTGCTGGAGATGGTTCGGTGTACAGATAGGATTAAAGATGGATGCCAAATTAGCTGTCGTTCGGGAGCGCAAAATCCTGCAAAAGATCTGCAATATCCGTAGTTTGCCAATAGGGTCTTTACTGTAGATAACACAAAATAATTTCAGCAACATTTATAGCAAAATAAAAATATAATGTGTATAATTTAAATGACATAATTTGTGATATGAGGGGAAGTACTGTATTACAATATATCCATACATTTTCAATATCGCTTAAACCAATTTAGGGTTACAGGAGCCTATCCCAGCAATTAGCTGAGAGGCAGGGTGCACCCTGGACAGATCGCCAGTCTGCAATATGATATATTACAAATATTATATAATTTATATTATATCATTATATGTCAAATAATATAAATAATACAATATTATCATATCATTGTTATATCATATATAATCCTCCACATTCTGTTCATTGTCAGCCACCAGCCCATGCAGGCTCAGTAAAGAGGATTAAATCAAAGACAATATTTAATGTAATATTTTCATTCCCTAATTAGCTAGAAAATTTTTACAAATTTCTTTCATGCAGTTAATTGTTTATAATGAAGTGGACGAATGTGGATAATAATCAGTCTGATTTAACTGAAATGGACTGCATTTCATAAAAAAAGCTTTGAGGGGACTTTTGTCATGAACTGGTGCCACAGATAAGACTGGAAATGAACTGAGATGAATGAATGAATGACTGGATTTATGTTTCACTGACAGTGTTAGACAGCAGAGGCTTATGAATAGCTATGGGCTCATTAGCTTTAATTTAAGCTTTTTAAAATAAACCTCCATAAAAAAATAAACTTCACATGAAAACATGGACTGAGCGCATGGCAGATGAAGAGCAGTCGTTGGGACAGGATGAGGAAAATACGAGCAAAAAGCTGGAGTGAGGAAAAGAGAACGGTTGAAAGAAGTGAGGGGAAGAGTGACAGTTTCTTTAATATCCGGCTGGCAGGCCATATTTTCTTACACAGCAGTGTATGTCTCTGTGTGTATTTTCCAGTAGCAGTTAGTTTCATGGCCCTGGGGATTACCCAGCTGTTAACAGACCATAGCAACATAAAGAGCTGACTGACATGGACGTACTCAAAAGGCTACTACTACTTAGTTTCTAATTATCAAAAGACACAAAATTGCAGCACATGAAAGTGTTCTGGACCGAAACAGTGTAAAGTGGCTTTGAGCAGGAGCTCATATTAAAGAAAATAATACCATTGGTTCTGGATTCAGACGTGCATCTTGCAAAATCCAAAGCTTGTCAGCCAGTGGTGCTGTAGTGAAAACAGTGTTCCCACACCAATACTTACGTCCAATCTGATTTTAATGGGCCTCACTTTTTTAGCCCTCAGCTCATTTCCGCCTTTCTCTCAGAGCTGTCATTCACTGGGTCAGCAGAGGGGGAGAGAAAGAGAGCACATGCTGTGCCAGCTGTCTAGAGTTTCATCTGCCTTATGCTTTTTGGGTCTAATGGCAATAAACTTTCAGAAAGCCCAAAATGCCATGAATCACACAAAAGGACATGTATGCATGAGTGCACTTTTCTCACACATACACGTTCATGCAAGCACTAATACAAATGTATACACATGCATTCAAGCACATACACACTGAGCCATTAACTCTGAGAAGGTACAGAGAGGAAAGTGTGCATGAGTGTGTGTTTGTGTGAGCTCGCATGCAGGTCAAAGTGATGTCCCATCCCATATCTGTCAGCGCCCAGAGTTTATTTACTCGGTTATATTATCATTTGTTGACCTAGTCACATGATCTGAGAGTGAGAGGTGCAGAACCCTGGGCACCCCAGAGAGTCCGAGCAGAACTTGATGAGAGACAAGGGCCTGTGACCTAACACACTCTGCTGCACACACATACATATACACAAGCGCTCAGACAATTTGACCTAATCCTTTCGCTTCCAAATATCCATTTATTTCCTGCAAACCTGAAATCTTCTCATCATTCTTTTACCTTTGGTTTTTTTAATACTCTGCTGTTTTTCTCTAACCCCTTGTTTCTTCTCTCCCTCTTGCTGAAAGGAGTTATTGAGCATTTGATCCTTAAGTTCAGCTGCAACATGTCACAATAACTGTGAACCTAATAAAATATGCTAAATATGAGCCAGAGTATTTCCCAGCATAAATATATGCTGAAAAGCTCTTGTATAATATACCTGAGGTGCCTCTCAGTACCCCTAATACAGGGTCTCTCTTCATTCCCCAAGGAACAGATGGTTTCACTACAGCTGAAACTATTTGCCGGTCTGTTAACTGATCGGTGATTGCATGTTAAAGCTCTGGTTGGTTGCCATTCATCAAGTCAGCAGTACAAAATTCTGTTTCTAGCATTGGAAATTGGATAATTTGCTGCTTTTCAAAATGTGAATAACCCCCCCCCCCCTGCCACTGTCACTTAGTCTTCTTCCACATCATTGCTTAATCATGAAATGAGCTCCACATCCTCAGGAACAGGAATTCTACCAATTTAACAATGCAACTGAGAAATTGGTCAGGAAAAACAACACATGATCTGCACTTAAAATCCTCTTCTCTACCCCATTTAGTAATGGTGTAGCTTATAAGCTGCATTATATGAATACTTTCACCTTTACATAATTTAACACAGCTTCTCTCATGTATAAGTAGCAGTTTGAGGACTTTTCTGCAGAGGGTTTTATTTGCCATCAGTAGTCATTTCTTCTTACTGAACTCATGGCTGATGTGAACAGTATACATGATTTTTATGTTATTTATATAATTCAACCCCGCACACATTGTAAAAAATCAACACAGCATTAATTGTTGCCTCATCTGCACACACATGGAAACACATATGGATAATGAGCAGTAATCACACAAGCAAAAACAAATGTCCAAACATACGTCATGCCTGATCTCCATTAATTGAATTAGTCATCCTTAGCCTCATCTGTTGACACAGCCCTCAGCCAAGTTTGTCTTCCCTGCTTGCATTTCTCTCTATATATGTCTTCTGTCCTCTGTTTTTCATATTTGGTTTCTCAGTTTTGCCAAAAATAAAATGTTGAATGTTGATTTAAAACAAATAAATTATGTGCATATTGGGCTTACAACATAGAATGAAAAGATTTATTTATTTTTTTGCTTTTAAGCACATAGCTGTACACACACACAGTTTTTATGTACCTATTTGGGACTTTTTTTGAAAGCAAAACAAATGCATCACTGTCCATTTCTGGTTTTCCATCAAATAAGTAATTACAGCAGTTAACACAAAACTTTAATACAAAATAAATACATGTATGAATAAAACACACTCACCTGATATGTTCCAATTCCTATGTGTTTTGGATCAATCTTCACAAGCTCAGCCAGTGGATCTTGGACACGGCGACCAATGGACACTGTCAGCACACACACAGTAAAACAAACATGAGAAAAATAACAGAATGTCAGGAGAAAGGTCTCATGTGATTCTGCAACTTGTATTTTTCATGAATTTGAAGCTTGACTTGGTTATTGAATATGCAAATCTGCACCATTATAATTACTGAATATGCAAATTGTCTTCACAGAACCTCCGTAGCCCGAGGGCAGGCCAAACCTAATTGTCACTCCTCCGCCCCCAATAATAATTAAAGCTGGCATTTAACTTGAGCTCTGCACCTGTCATTTAGCTCCTGATAGATGCTGAAGGCATGAACCTTAAAACCCACTAATCTATGCAGTCCTGTGCTCACTGGTTGATACAGAGTGTGAGTGTAAGCTACATTTCCAAAGAGAGTCGCTTTGAAGGTATCAATTGCATTTGCAAATTAAATATATTTTCCAAAATTATGCTTGAAAAGCCCAGAGAGGAGAAAATAATAAAAACCACAAACATACAGAAAGGCAAAGAGTATTTAACAACTGTTCCAGTTGTGATTCTGCTGCTTACCACCGTTTTCAATGTCTTTGGATGTTTTAATTTCAAAGGTTACAGTGCACATTGTACCATACATGAGATGTGTCAGATGTATATTTCTGAGGTGGAAAAAAGACAAAGAGAAAGGGAAGGATGGGATGTAAAAAGAGGGAGTATGTCTGGAATCAATGGCTCTTCTCTCTCATCTGACTGCAGCAGGAGGCTGCTGCCTGAGATAATATTTAGATAGGGATGAAGTTTCAACCCAAGCCTTGCTCAGTGCACCATCAGGACACTCAAATACACTCTCCGTCTATCATGCGTCTCTGAATCTTCGCCTAATTCTTCATATGAAGAGTCCAGCACAAGTCCTCCATCTTTCATTAAAAGTTAATGAGCCAAATACAGAACAACGCAAATGGCACATACTGGGGAAGACAAAAAAAAAAAAAAGGTCCATAACTCAGGAAAAACTGAAGAATGTGACATGATACGTCTTCTTTTATTTTATTTTTGTTTAATATTTTCAACTTAAATATAGTTTAATCAAACCATTAACATTTTACGAAATGTTAAATGGATCACGTACACAGTAAACCAGTGTGTGATAACAGTCTTCAAACAAATAGGGAAGCTACAGAGCACCATGGGAAGCTCAACACAGTATCCAGACAAAACTGTTGGAATATTGCCTATCACCACTAGGTGGCCTAAAGATGCTGATAACTTACAGTTTCTCTCATGTAATATTACATTTCCACTCGTACTGAATGAGGAAAAGCAGATATACAATTAAGAAATAAAACAGACAGACATGGTTCAACACCCCCTTCGCTTTCATCCATCTAAAGCCAAATGCTGTGGATTTCTTATGGCTTTTGTAAGGGTATAAATATGGCTCTCAGTCCTGCTGACCACAAGAACCTAGCAAGGAATAATCCGGGCCCGTTTGATTTATGGCTTTTATAAAGGAAGTCTGTTGGAAACATTTGTTCTCTGTGAGCTTTTTTTTTTATTTCAGCGATGCGCTCTGTGGAGTGAATTAGAGAAAGTGGCAAAGCAAAGTCAAAAAGACATAAGGGAAATCAAGCCACTGTGCCAAAATATGTACTTATAGTGTGACTGCTGATAAGTGGTTGGAAAAAAAGAGGTTAAATATAAAATCTAGTCTATGGGCGTGTTTCCTGACGGCTTTTATTATGAACTAACTTGTGATTTGTTGATGAGTGTAAAACAAAAATTTGTTTCTTAAGAAATTTTAGTTGATGTTATCACATATCAAAATAATCTAGTATAAAAACTTCTTTTGTGGTTAATGATTCAGCATACATGTGTAAACAAGATCCACAGTTTGAAACTTTTAAAATAATCTCAAACAGGGTCCACCTGGTTTGGTTGAGAAAAAAATTCACAAATAGGGCAGAAATAATCAGATATTAAATCAATAAATGCACAATGTCGTTCCAAAGAGATAAATAGAATCATTACAAATATCGCACAGCTTCTATTCAAACACCTCCACCTGAAAACAATCCAGGCTGGCTGCTTAGCATACCTGCACTCCTCAGGTTCGGGTCCAGGTCTGGCATCTCTTTGACTGCCTCGGGACTCACACTGTAGATGGATGCCCCAGCCTCGTTGGTTATACTGGGAAAAGAATTGGACAGGAAAATGTGATGGGTGAGATGATGAGCGACACAGTTAATAAAGCAGGAAATACCGCCATATGATAATAAAGCTACAATAGGAGGAAAATTAAGTGTTGAAGAATTTTCGAAAACTATATGAGGTCAATTTGATGTTTTTAATACTATAGTGGACACTACCTGCACCTTGAAGCTAATAACTTCTTAAAATGGATCCACATTTGATGTTATCGTGGCTGATGTGTCCAAAATGGCATCATTATTAATAATCTCAAACTTAATAATACAATTACAATATTTCAAATGCCTTAAGAGTCTAGACAGCAGGTGCAAAGAACCAGATTCACCCAAAATGCACAACCCACTGGCTGGTGTAATGATCCACTGTATATGTTGCGCTGATTGAGAGCCTTTTGCTCAAAGTATGGTTCACATGTTTGGTAAATACATATTTTTACTCTGAACTGACACCTGAATAAATAGCACTATCATGCATTTGTGTGCATGATTGTTAAATGACATGGAACTAGCCTCTCATGCAATCTATGTGATACTACTGCCATCTAGAGGTCACTAATGTGAATTGCTATCAGCTTCTGCATATTCTTTTCAGCAGAGATGTTCACTCCTAGCCCACTGGACTCGCTGCCCTGCATGTTTTAGATGCTTCTGCACTTAAATAAACATGGCTGAACATTACTGGGTCATTCTCCTGCTTGCATGGAGCTTGATTAGGAAACCAGTTTTGAGAAACACTGCTTTAAAAAAAAGCACACATTAATTGAATCTCAAAATGCTGAACCTTTTATATTTGCAATATCATCTAATTATGTATGCATGTAAGGAAGTGGTAAATTTATAGGATGGTGAAAGGTTATAACAGATGACAACTTGACACTGTAGTAACAACATGATAAACCTTGCTTCAAAAACATCTGTTAATATTCTGCATAGCAACTAAATCTGTAGTTTTATTCAGTTTAGCTTGTCAATTTGTTTGTTATCGTTACATTTTACATGCAGATATATAAACAGTAAAAATAAAATGATTCTACAATATAACAAATTATACCAATTCCCATATTAACTAGGCTGATTATCACCCATCACCAAGCAAGCAGTGGCACGACAAAGCCGCTGATAGCCAAAGTTGATGACACCCAAGCTAAGCCATCATATTATTTAGTCTTCCTGCTCTCTTGGGTGGATGGAGAAACAGAAAGAGGGAGTTCCCTCAGGGCTATCCAATATGACAAAAGGGTCACCAACACCTCTGCTATATCCAAAACAGCGAGGCCTTCTGCAGTATGCAGGCAAACACACACACACACACACACACACACATTTATCCGTTCCCAGAGGCCTGGACCGTGCCACGACAACCTTGCCAATTATGAGTATCTTGGTAATGAAAAGTGGCAGAGGCCTTCTGATGAGAATCACAATTTAATGAACTTGCCTCCCTCCCCATCTTCTCTATTCATCCTTTCCTCCGCCCCCACTGTTCTTTTTGTCAGCTCCCTGTCCATCGCACTGACATCTGACATATCACCATGGTGACACCGCTAACGAGCACTGGCACATGACCTTCAAGGAGGTCACACAAGCTGGTCATTAACCTGACACAGTTTCTCACACACGTAGGTATAAAAACAACACAAAGAGACAAACATACACAACGGGCAATTCATTCCAATTCAGCTTTAATTGAACAGTGCCAATTCATGACAACATCATCAGCACTTCACAGACAATCAGTTTGAGCCAATCTGTTGTCATTGGTCAGTATTCATACATCATTGTTTGCTATATTTTTGATATATCACCTCTGTTAGTAGGTTAAATAAGATCCACTGTACAAAACTCAAACTAAAATATTCTAAAAGAAAAAAATATTCTAAAAGAAAAAAAGGGGGCCAATATATGCCAATATAATTCAGGGAGGGTGTGAAAGTATAGGACAAATGAAACGGAGCTGATATGAACTAATAATTATAATAATAATGATAAATAAAAGCTATTATAAAGACTAATAAAGAATAACAGGGAGAGGAAAGAGTAGCCACCAGCCCCTATCATGTCTAACTTAATTAAGGCTACAGCTGGGGCATCTCGGTATCAGTACTGTCATGGATACAGCTCTGAGCCCTCATCGCCACAGCCTCCATGACCATCGACACAGAGGGGGCATCGCCCTGTCAGACAGCAGAAGGTCGTCTGTGGTCGGACAATCAATGCATGGACACACATACAAACACACTTCAAGACGCAAAGTCAGTGCTTGCCTCTTGGTTTAAACAGATGACTTCTGGCCTGTAGGGTTATCATTTATTTGCACTTTTGTTTGCCCTTTTAATTGCATGCACACACACAAACATGCCGTAAGCCCTGTCCCATCCCAGGGCAAAGTCACAAACTGGCTCCCCAAACCACCCCACCACTGGTTGTGTTTAAGACACACCCTGAGGCTTCACACACACACACACGCACACATAAAATGACTGCCCCTTGCCGCCTCCTTCAACAAAACCCTACAATGAAGGAGATGGATACACAATTTGATACCTCATTACAGCCTCGAGGCTCACAAACCCTCAGTCTAAATTAAAAACAACTCATCAGATTAGCTAGTAAAAGCATCAGGGTAATAATATCATAAACTAACACAAAAAAAGTTAGCGAAAGGAAGAGGAAATTGGGATTTTGCCTAAATTTTAGCATCCAGTCTCATGACAGCACATGGATCACCAATATCAGCAAATGGCTCTAAACTACTTACAGAAAAACTTTGCCTTGATTTGGGCTAGCAGAGCCAACGCTAAAACTTGGACACTATTTATTTGAGATTCTTATGAGGGACAGAAAGGCAACAAAGAGAACGAGGTGTGAGAAGAAGAAGAGTGTGTGCTTAAATTTGAGCACACTGATCTCTTTAAAACAACCATCCTAAACATTTTGACAAAAGATATTTTGAGGATGACTCATGCTTTCTACTTACTGAGAACCAGCCTAGAGTAAAGGCATAGCAGAACATCACCAAGAAAGACACTGAGCCATCTATTGATGTCAAGGTTCATCACACATTCACAGAGAGATAATACAATATAAAATAGTTATATCTGATTCTAGGCAAACCAAGTCAAATTAAATAATATGAAAGTATTTCAAGTTGAAGGGATTAAAAAAAATTAACTGCACACAAAGCTAATGTGTGCATAAATTTAATCCCTCCTGTAAATCTGTTTCTGTTTAACATGTTTGAATTGTCCTCATGTCACTGCCTAAGAGTAAGCTGTAACCACCCCTAAATATACTTTTATAAAAGAAAAAAAAAATGCACACATGTACACTTGCCAAGTTTCTCTGTCCCGGGTGCTCAAACAGCTTGAGCCCATTGTTCAGTCAGCTGCAAAGATTGACCTCAGGGAGCAAAATTCAGGGATGTGCCATATCTCTCTCACTCACTCACACACATACACACACACGCACGTCGGTTCTAAAGACGATGACATTTTTCACAGAGAAAAGCGTCCAAATGGCAGGTGTCAAGGGCCGTCAGTCTCCATCGAGGCGCTAGAAGGCAGGCAGGCTCACGCACACACACACACACACAAACTCCATCTGCCAGTGTGAGGCACGTCTGAAAAGAGCAAAGCCTCACAGACACTCACGTCAATCCGGTAGCAGGAAAGACATGGACTTGAGCAACACGCAATAGCATACACAGCAGCATACAAGCACACACTCTGAAATGACAAATACACACACTGCATGTCACACAGACTCATCACACATGCTTGTCACATACAAGACCATCGCCGGGAACACTGTAACCCCGAGGGAAGATTCTGGGTGAACGGAGGGGAAGAAGAAGGGACAGAGGCCGGACGCCAGTGAGGCAAGGGATGGGGAGCGAGTGAAACGTGGGTGATAGGGATAAGACTGGCAGATCTTCACTGTCCACCACCTGCAAATGCCAAGCACCAATTCAAAACACCCCTATCCTTACACCAGCTTCACACTGGGAGCGGGGTGTATGTGGAACATGACGGTTTTCATTTCGGCTCTCGTGTTAACAGATGAGAGCTCCCACACCAGCTGTACGAGAGGAGAGTCTAATCTGCACCCTTAAGTGTTCCAAAGTCCCTGCACATGTCCTATTCATCAGGAGGGGAAAGAGATGAGGGATGCAGTTCTCTGCAGAATACCCAGTTAAAACATTTGTTCGGCTCCAAATCAGCAACAACACACCATCCAACCCAGTTTCAGTGTGTGGACAGCATTTCTTTAAAACAGCTTCCCCATAAAGATGTCAGCTGATGATTCTTTTTTTACAGGTAATTTCAGCAACTAAATGAAATTTTCCAGAAGTCTTTTTTCATGTCACATCAACTTTGGGTTGCACAAAAATATGTGTATTTATGGCAATTAACAGAAGCATGAAGTGCAAGCAGCTGTTGCACTGCAGCAATGAGGTTAGTTGTTGGTGTGAGTTTAAATTTGCAGCCATAATACAGCACTTCAGAAAAGTAGATGCACTTGTTAGCTTTTCAGGGAGAAGTCAGCCTGAACTGAGTCAAGCTACAGAAAAATTACAAACAATGCTTAAGAATCACTTGTGTCAGAAACTGTATTATAGGACTCCCTTTTAACTGCATCTTAAACGTTGATTTTGCTGGCAATAATCAGCAATAAATATCTTTGACTTTCTGGGGTAAAGATCAAAAGCAAAGTTTTTCTCTTTTCATCCAAGACATCCACAAAAAGCAAACAACCAAGGAGGCAGAGAAGGAAGTCACTAATCAAGATGAACATCTGTTCTGATTTTGTCATACCAAGTCTAAAAATACCCAGATTTCTTACTCAAATCTGACTCTAGTCGCATGACTTGAGATCACACTTATAGTGTAAATTTATCTTTAGAAACATCCAAATATCAATTCTTTTTATAATTGTTTTTGTATGTTTTCCTTTCATTTTACAGTCTATGGTTTTCCTGTGAAATGCCTTATAGATCTGACTAAGTGCTCTCTGGGTACAATCCGTTCTCTGCAACTATGACCTCACATCAAGCACGCCCTCCACCTGTCCGCTTTATATTCCCATAGAGGAATGAATGCTTCCATCAGGTTATTATGCCTGTTTTTGCTTTTATATTTGGAAAAAATAGTGTGGCATTCGTACTCTGGGAGACTGAGTGCAAGAGTTTTGTTTATTCAAACTGAGCACCGGTATTAAATGACTGATTATTGAAATGTATACAATATATATATACTTTTATTTGCATTAAAATTCCCATGTCAAATATAACTCAGACTCTCCAATGCATTTGAACATTCATTCTGTATAAAGTCAATGACAACCTTTTTATTTACCCATGAGTTAATTTCCTTTTGAAATGAAGATGCACCCCAAAGCCAAGCTGAGGCCTTTCCATGCCTCTAAATCCATCTGTCCCTCCCTCCATCCAACCTTCAGAGAGGCTTGAGTGCCTGGATCTCATTCAGTCATCGCTTGTCCTGACACTGTATGTTCATCACTGTCTCAGCTTGGCCCTGGGAGAATGCCTGTACAGAGGACATGACAGGGGATACACATACCCGCGCCCAGATAGAGTCATAAATACAGTCTCCACCACTGTCCTCCAGGTCAATCAGCTAGCCAGTAATAATGATCTCATCCCAAAAGGAGTCAGCTAGAGGGCAAGACAGTCAAGGTCTTATTGCAAAGCATTCCAGTGTGTCTTTGGTGGAGAACACCGTTAGCTATGCCTCCTGATGCAACTGCATGGATTGTTGGTGGACATCTCAGCATGAACCCATGAAAAAAAATTACTTTTCCTAGAAAGAGAAATGAAATCACAACCATGTTGCTGCAAAATACATCCTAAAGTAACAACAGCTTTATGTACAGGTTCAAATTAAATTGTTAGAAATATCTAAGGTAGGTTGTTTTTTGTTCGATATTTCTTTTTAACTTAGAAAATTAAAAATTGATTTCTGGTATTTTAGCTGTGATTTTAGCTGGTATTTTAGTATCAATTTTAATTTATCAATTAATTCAATCAAGATAAAAAGACTGCTGGTTTGATTGTGATTTTCAGCCCCTCGAGGATCCAACTGCGTCTTTGTGAAAAAGAGTAGGAGGGTCGGTCATCTTGTTGCCTTCAGGCGCGGGAGAACAAGTGGTCACAAAATTGGATGCCGTTTCCGTTTGCCTTGAGCTGTGGTCAGAGCATGTGTGTATCATCACCATTGCCGACAGATGTCCCTAACCTTACCCCACATATTCTTGCCCTCTGAAATCATTTCCATCAGCATGTTACAGCCAGGCACTGTCAACCTGTCATCCGTCATGCAAGTAACACAAAACACAGGGCAGTGTTCATTCACATTATGAGGCTAATTTGAACGCTATTTTACATCAAAATATTTGTTTAAGCGTTAAAAAACAGCATTTAAAACAACACAAATGAATTTTTCTCATTGCTCTTTGAACATAGGCCTTCTGTGCTATAGTTTCAGCTGCTTCCATGTGACACACACCATCACTGAACATGCATTTGTATAAGAAAAAAATGAGCTGGGCCCATTCTTGTAGCATTCACAAAAGTGAACTTGAAATATTTTCTTCAAATAAAAAGAAAACCATATTCCCTGTCACCAAATCAGGACTTACAATGTATGTTTGAACTCCCCACCAATTACCAATAAAATTCAAGAGATCCCACGTTATGAGGGCAACACAAAAACTGCTAACGCTCCATTGCACTCTACCAACACACACATTCCCGGTCGTCTGTCCGGCCATTGCTGAGCATTTTACGAGCTTTGACAAAGTCTGCACGCACCATCAATGTTAAAACCTGATGACAGTCAAGGTCCCTTTGCACCGGCCTGTCAAGGGACCAAAAAGTAAGACATGCATGTGGAGGCGGTAGCCTAGCTGTTAGCCATTAGGAGGTGTTGATGACAATACTCAGTCAGAAATGATTTACATCCTCCATATCTTAAACTATTTACTTCAGACAGGAGTGTACATCTTTCCTGTTAACTTATATATCACAAATTGTTATAGAGCAAGGAGTGTTTAAATCAATGAGGCAGACCGTTACAACAAATCACCCAAAGTGAAACCAATGAGGGACATCACCAGCTCGGACAAACCGTGTCAGACTAAATAATACTTCATTATGTCCTGCAGGGTGATGAATATCTATTGTTCAAAATTAATCATGTAAAGTCACTTTTTTTGTTAACCTAAGATAGGGAGAAGAGCCAAGTAAGGTGATTTATTAGGAGTTATTCTGGTAATTCTTGTAATTGGTCAAATGGCTAGCTGTTATGTTTTTATTGATCTTTTTATTAATAAATTTTTGTTTTAGAAGACAAGTGTGTGATTTCAAATTCTCTCTTTTACAGGCATGACCTAAAATGTTTTTCATCTTTAACTTATGAACATTTTTCTCATCTAAAATAACACATAAATAGCCTAGT
>JBBDHI010000017.1:19953335-19964069 GCA_037177115.1 Craterocephalus stercusmuscarum
GTTGATCCTTAAAGTGCACTTAGCACCCATGAAATATATATTACAATGTATTTTGTTATTGAGGAAAAAATTGTTGTGATATTAAATTTGGTTCATATCGCCAGCATAAATTCCTACCTGCCGTGTGTCAGTGTTTACACATACATATTTGTACGTGTAGACTTGCATGGTTTTTGTAAGATGAAGCTCAGAGTTACATTTTGTTTTTCTTGATTGACATGTAAATGGAAGGCTCTCTCTCTATTGTGTAACCTACACCAGCAATTTAACCTGCATAACCCACCGTGTCACTTGGCTAATCATCACTTGAACACACTTACATGTGGGCGGTTACAGTAAAGTGCCAGTACATTGGACTGGTACTTGATTTAATCACAAACAAGTCAACATTATTTACAATTAATTTAGTTTAGTTTTGAAATATTTACCAGTTCTGTCATTTTCTGATTGCCTCTTTTTTATATGTGTGACAGGAAACTCTCCAGCAGCTGGTGATGATGCCTTTACCAAATGTGCTGGTGCTGGGCCGAAACCCTCTCTCTGGTAAGTAATGCTGATAGACAACTTGCACTTACATGTTCAGTGATAGTGTACAAGTTATTTGTGTTCTCAGTAATCTAGTTTGACTGACACGGACAGTAAGAATGCAAAGACGTTCCTCGTTTAGGATGTAACAGGGGCTTGCTTTAATTATCTGATGTAGTATTGTGTTTCACAACTCTTTGGCTGTAGATATTCAGCTTCTGTTTCCTTCTTTTCTTTTTTTACACCCACTTTTTTCCTCTCTTTTTATGATATTTGTCTAGAATTTATGACACAACTTTGAATAGAAAAAAAGTAAAAATCAAATGTTGTTATGGAGATGATATGACAGATTAATGGGGTAGTTTCAAAGGCAAAACTGAGTTTGCATTTGGGATTTAAAGTGTCCTTCATAAATCCTCCAAAGCTGTGGAGCTCTATTACCTAAAGTGTTACATATTCAACCATTTTTCGAGGAAGGTTTGACCTACTGAACCCAGCTGTGCTATTCGATATGCCTGAGCGGCATTAAGCCACAGTGATGCAGTGTCAAGTGTTTGAGTGTCGTGAAAACATTTTTAACCAGCTTGACTCATGCAGCTCCAACTGCAACTTGATATTCCAAAATAATGCTATTAAATTGAATATAACAAGTCACAGCCAGGTGGTTATTAAAGATGCTCTCAGCTGTTTGTGGATAAAGCAGAGCTAGCTAATGAAATGATGTGTTTACTTGTCTTCATGGATCTGTAGACTCACAAAGGTTCACAGCCCCTGCCTGCATCAAATAATCATCAGCTCTTCACAGTTGATGGTTTGCAGGCCCGGCTCACAGACCTGGTTGAAAGGTGTCTGTACCTCCTTAAGCAAATGAAACGGGCCCCTTAATCCAAGTCCTCTGTCAGATGGCTTTATCACACTTTTCATCACAAGCATTGCTCTTATTCTGGGTTTTCATCACTTTTTTATTGGCCACAGTTACCTCTGTGATTTTCATTAACTCCCACCAGAATGAAGAGTAAACAAACCAACAATGTAGGTTCAACAACTATGCAGACATTTGTTTGCACTCATCATCAGCATGATATTTAAGGACTCTTACACAACATTTTCTTTGTATTTTGTTAATCCCTTCCAATGGTGCTTCTCAGATGAACTACCTGGTCATTGTGAGGCCAAGAAGTTGCTTTCATAAGCAGAACTACCAACATGCAGTAATATCGACTGTTTGAACCTTTTGACTTTGAACCTATATACTTTTTAAATTTCCAATTGAAAAACTGTAAAGTTCAGTTGATGTAGTCCTCTAAAAATCCTCCACATCTACAATTTTATACACAGCTAAAGTAAATGTTAAAATCGCTGTGTGCAACAAGGCTCGAGGCAGGTGGACTGGAGTGGACAGAAACCATTAGACAGCATTCTTCAAGGTCTGTTTTGCCCTTTACCCTGTAGCCTGTCAGGTAATCAGTCTGTCAGCTAGTCAGAGCAGCGACGGATGAAAAGTGTGGCTCATCGGCTCAGTGGCTGCCAGCTGAAAGTCATCGTCCATGTGGCTTTTATTATGCTCCCATTTGGGGGTAGGGGACAACACTCTGTGTGTGTGTGAGCGCATGCATGTGTGCGTTTAGTTGGTGATTGGGGGAGGGGTGTCTTCCCTACAGTGAACAGTGGGAATGCTATATATTACCCCCCTAGGCTCTGAGCCAGCCTTGTCTGCCTTGTGTAAACGTGCACACTGAGATGTACAGTCTCTTGTACAAGTAATGTTTAGTCGGTATAGTTCCAACGCACACGCTGGAACATACATACGCCAAGTAGCTCCTTTGTTTAGTCTGTTTTTAGTCCTGGTCATTATTAGATGGGATCTGGTTTGGTCTTCTAATATTTCCCCTCAAAATGTATTTTTGTCTGTAAAAAGCGATCAGAGCTTGTAGGCCAACTTGTAGATGCTTCCAATCAAAGCAACCCTGCTCCATCTATAAATGCCATCTGGGTTGTGCGTTGTAACACTGAGATCAACTTTAGGCTGTTTTTGATGAGACTATCTTGTCTTACACTGCACAAATGTCCTGAAATCATCTAAAAGTAAAATTCAACCAACTCTCCTCTTTTCCTGCGAGGAAGGCTGAACACACTGGCATGCTGTCAGCACAATATCAGATTGCATGTACCAGTTTCATCACTGACACACAAGTCATCAGGTCCTGAATGCATCTATTCATCATGGCACGAGAGCGCATTGGAGCAATAGATTACACATGAATACAAACAAGATTTTCTTTTCTTATTGAGTCACATCCTCACACACAAATTAACAATGGCATTGCAGGTCGAAGGGTTAGTCACTGTCCTTCTGACCTTTTCGTTTCCTGCCTGGAGGATAAAATGGGGAGAGATGAAAGGAGGTGGAAAGGGAAGCTCAGATGTGTGAATTCATATGCTCACACTGGAGGCGTAGATGATTTGGAACAATGTTAAAGGAAGGAAGGAAGGATGGGTGGATTTGTGCTGCATGAAATAGATGGATGGATGAAGTGAGTGTGTAAGATGGGGGGTGTGGAGAAAAGATGAGGCCAGCAGAGAGAAGGGTGACACCACCTTTAAGCCTGCCTGCTGCTGTAGGGAGATTTTTTTTCTAATTTCAACCTTGTCTCCTGCCTGCCTCCTGACACTCTCTTTCTCACTTTTTTTTCTCTATTTCTGTATTTTTGTGTTCGTGATGCTTTCCCTCTTTGTCTCTTTTTTTCTTTCATCTCTCCCTCTGACTGTGTCCCCTCTTGTTCTTCCCCTCTACCTGTATGAATTATTTATCCTGCGAGGTTCCTTATCTTTTCCCATTATGCTCCCATAGATTCGCTGAGCTGAATCCCTTTCCTGACTGGATTTGGTTCCTATGGCATTAATAGAGAATTGTTAAGCCATGCAGCAGTTGGAATTAAGTGTAATCTGCTGCCACCTTTCTCGACTTAAATCTGCTCATATTCAGCTTTAAATGTGTCATTTAATTTCATATCACAAATGCATACTGATGATTTGTTAAAGCCATAACAACTGATAACATCCGGCTAAAGTTCAGGTTCTGCTTTTAAGAAGAGTACATTTTTATGTGTCTATATTATATATGGTCACAAGTAGAACAGCTCTTTCCATGTTTTGTAGTCCTGGCGTTATTTTTCACAAATATAGCTGCGTTCTCCTAAAAAGAAAAAAATAATCAGTCTGTCACATCTTGGACCAGAAGGTATGTCGTTCTCACATATTGACTTTGTTAAATATATTGTTTGAGGAGGAATGAGAGAAGAGGGATTGATTTGATTGTGTGGAGGATCTGTGAAATGGAAGGATGGATCCTGTCAGTGTGTAACACTGTTTTGGCAAATTGAATGAACCCAAAGGAAAAACGGGATTTGTTGCTTGTTAAAACAAACATTTTAAACAGACAGCAAATGGGCTATTTTTCAACAGCTGTTATTTTATTTTTTCCACTAATCCTGTTCAAATTCTTTAATATGCCTGTCAGAATTGTGACTTTATGTTTTTTTTCTTCATTTAAAGCAGTTACTTCTCTGACTGGTGTCATTAAACTGGGAGGCAACAGGCCACCCTGCAAAGAAAACATGCTGTCACTGCTCTGGATTTACTATGTTAACACTCACTGCTGCCTGCGCCACACAGTTGGCTTATCACATACATGCACACCCTGATTTAAATACAGAAAAATTACAGACACAGATGTGCATAAATGAGTATGCACTAAATATTTTACCACTTAGTCAGTGTTACACGTGCACACACACACACACACACACCACCTGGTTTGCTGTTGTTCAGCCCCAAATCCCTCAGATCAGCTTGGGCCTGTTGAGCAGGCAGACAGCTGTTTATGGGTTTCAGCAGTTTCTGACAGTATGTCCTGACATGTGCAAGGGTACTGAGGTTCATCCTGCCAGCCAACTGCAGTAAAAACCATTGTGGCACAGTAAGAGGATGGGATTTATGGGAGGAAATTGTAACAACCAAAGAATTGATCTCTTTGGAAGAAAATTGTGGGAAAGATGGAGAATGTATTCCCATCTTGACAGACAAAGCTGGTGTTCAGGGAGCTTCCAAATCTAGAATAATATGAAAATAAAATCACATTTTAAAGATGTGTGAGACTCCATCTGCTAAGGAAAGACTAACTCGGATTGTTTTAATGCTGTAAGTGGAAAAGTGGTGTTATAAAATCACTCCACACTTGAAATGTTGAGTTATTTCCCCTTAAGAGATTTCTGTTTGGGATGATGCTTCAGGTAAATATTTCCACTGTGGTTAAAACAAAAAAAAAGCAAGTTAAGCAAGTAAAACTCATCATTGATATGATCCTTTGGTTTATCAACTGCCTGTTTCAATGAACAAATATTTCCTCTTATTTGCATTGTGTTTTTCTTTTAGAACAAGGTCTGGAAGAGATGAAAAAACTATTGCTGCTCCTACTGGGCTGTGCTGTCCAGGTAAGAGATGGTCAAGTCTGTCTGAACATATTTAAGTTGGGTGGCATGCAGCAGGACTCAAAAGAGATGAAGACCAACCTTTAAGAGTTTACACCTTGTAATTCATGGTTCAATAGGTCACGGCTATAAATGAATCCACCTTGGGATCTTTTTGGACGAGTTTAAACAAAATACATGTTTATTACTTTAAGTGATTATCTTATAATATCTAAGAACAGTTTAACCACTAATTAAATAATGGAAAAGTCCCTGTTTATTTCAGGCTCTGTTCAGTATTTCCATTGATGAATAAATTAGGTTTGTCTGTTATTGTGGCTAATGCTAAGGAATGATTAGAGCCAGAACTTTGACCTTATGCCAAATTTATTGTTTACCCAAAATTACTCTGTTGTTGCATTTATGCAATTTATTCCTACTTAAAATTGTGCTTACCTCAGCTTTACATTCACTATGCATTCACATTAGAAAAACTCAATCATCACACAGCGAATCTTTGCTAACATCTTTGGGGAATTGTAAAGTTTCACTCAAATCTCATCTTCTGCCTCAAGAGTGGGAGATTGTTTTGTCTGACCCAAAGATTTGAAGATGACTACACTCCAACTAGAAGCTATTGCATCCTGGAAATGTCTTTTATCAGATTAGCTACTTTGCATGTGCGCTGTTAGTTCGCTAACATCCTATTGACCCCAAAACCCCTTTACCCTGTCAAGAGCTCAAAAATAACAAAGATTCATTAACTTCAGCCCCTGCCTTTTGTTTACAGTGTGAGAAGAAGGAAGAGTACATTGAGCGCATTCAGACTCTGGATTTTGACAGCAAAGCTGCCATCGCATCTCATATCCAAGAGGTATTTGTAGTAAACAAAACTTACAATACTTGGATGGGCTGGTGAATAGTTACTTATGTAACTAAGACTAAATTTGATTGATGATTTGTTAATTTTAGGTGACTCATAACCAGGAGAATGTGGTGGATCTCCAGTGGTTGGAGAGTGGAGAAATGCCTCCTGAGGATATGGACACCCTCTCCAGAAACCTGGCGTTTCACCTCAAACGTCTGGTGGATGAAAGGGACACACAGTTGGAGGTAATAACCTGCAGTGTACACTGCTTTACTGAGCAAAGTTGGTCATTTATTTTCTAAAATCAGCTTTCAGAGTTTTTTTAGGAGATTTTTTGCCAATAAAAATCATGAGCGGCTCCTTGCTGCGACCGTATGTGCTCTGTGGAAACTTTGCCCCCTTTTTTTTTGCTTTTACCACAAGAGAGCAGCCTCAGGAAGGAAGGGTTGAAACTGTTAACTGTCATGGATGGAGCGTGTGTGTGTGTGTGTGTGTGTGTGTGTGTGTCTGTGTCGGTTTAGCTTGGACTATATGCGTCATTAGATACATTTCCAACCCATGGGGTGAAGATCTTCATTACTGATATGGCAGTTTTTTTCCTGAATGTGTGTCTGTGTGTGTTAATGGGAGAGTTCTAATAGCCTCCAGATTATCATTGAATAGTCCAGCCGCTCTCAATTAAAATCCCATTTCCTGTTGAGGGCAATAGATCAAAAAAGGCAGTGTGGGGGTCTGTGTACCTTTTATCCCAATGCCTACATTGTGCATGATGTGTGCGGGTTTGCATTGTAAAAATCTGTGGATCATCTCTTTTTGCTGTTAACTCTTATTTCCTTTGTTATCCTTGAATCAAAACCTGATCCATCTCAAGTATGTGAGATCTTACGCTTACTTTTCTTTTCTATTTGTTCCCTGCTTCCATCCAGACTATTGTGGAGCTCACTCAGGAGAGAGACTGTGTGCAGCTTTCTCCAATGGCCCCCTGTGCAACCCAGTCTCCTGGCGACTCCCCCAGCATGAGGAGGACAGAAAGCCGACAGCACCTCTCCGTGGAGCTGGCTGATGCCAAGGCCAAAATCAGACGCCTACGGCAGGAACTGTGAGTGCTACTGCTTTATCGGCTTGATCAGCAATTAGTACAACTGGGCAAAAGAAACAGCAATGGGAAAGAAACTGGAGCTGTAAATAGACCTCTGTAGGTAGAATCCAAGGAGTTGAAGAATTTAACAGCACTGGAATAAGGCTGTCTGCTAATCCTAATCTGTTTTTGTAGGTCCTATTTTTTTATAACTGAATGTTCTGTTATTATCACACTTTGACCTAAACTGTTAACTGGGAAGATAAGATGATGTTTGGGCATCAAGGTTGTACTATTTTGTTTCGTTTTGTGCTTTTCAGGCCTGGTTTCATCTATGATAAATTAATCTTATTTTTAAGATGAAATCTTTGTTTTAGCAAGCTTTTATTATCAGTCACTTTCTAGACATCCATCTGACATCACTAGCATTCGGTTATTAGTTTTTGGTTATCCCTAACTGTTCTGACAGTAATACTTTTTTTCCTTTAGCTGTATAGAACCCACTTTTTTTCCTCTTTAGTAAGATTGTGTAGTAATGTCAAATTTCAGTGACTACAAACAGGGATGTAACACACTGATGACCAACAGGCAAGGCAAGCTTATTCTATTGCACAACTCAGACTGTATTGTACGCTAACAAAAGTGAAAGCCTGCTCTAAGGCTTTTAAGAATCTTATAAGATTCTGTTCATGAATAATCCATCATTTTCAAAGTGCCAGACTAAGTTTTACTGGCCAGCACAGATGTGAGGACCTTCTGACTTTATGGAAAGTTTCACAAACTTATTATCTAACTTAACATCTGGTTGGCTTCTGGTTGATGTAGATATGAAAAGCTTTGTATGATTTGCATTATGTTCTAATTAATTATCAAAATTTATGAAGCAGTTTCTGAGGTAAAAATGAGTTACAAATTGATGATATATGTCAGATCACCTGGTTCTTTAGATGGATCGAATGAGAATGTCTTTTTCACTTAATCACGACCCAATTTTGAGATAATTTTATCACCCAGCAATAACCTCACCAGGCACATGGGAGTGGATCTGATTTCCAAGTGTGAAGTCTATCTATGACTGTAACGCCATAAAAGTGGCAGATAATGCGGGCTATAATAATGCAAGGTCAAGCACCATAACCACTGCAAAAGGTAAAAAATTATTTACAAGTGCAGAACCATATTTGTTTTTGCAGTGGATTTGAGAGATTTTACGAGGCCCTAGTTGTCGAGCAGAATGCTGCATTACTCTGCTCCTGGGTTGAACGGGATATTATATTTAGTTTTTTTGGTCAAAACAATAGTCTGTGTGAGGATTGTCTGAAAGTCTAAATTATGGCTTTACACACACACAAACGTAATTGTAAGTCAGAATGGAGCACACGTCACCCTCTGAATGCCGCATCTCAGCTTCAGTGACCCTGAACTAATTCAGTCGACATCTATAAACATGGTCTTCACACTTCTTTGTCTCAGATTTCTTTACTGGTACTACATAACAGTTATCTTTCAAGAAAATTTGTGATTGTTTGTCGGTTGCCATGGCAATGTTAACTTGTTTTTGTGGCATCTGTGATGAAGTTGTTGTCATGTGATGTGGATAATGAATAAAAAAGCATTTGTATGTTTATGCAGTCTGGTCACATGACTGCTGCTTCTTCTTCTGAGTCAGATTAGGATTGTGTTGTGACTGGGCTCATGCAGATAGTGTCTCTTCATACAGATGTGGATCTGTGTGTCTACTGTGTGGTCTGTGTGTGCGCCTGAGGGAAATCGGGTCAGAGTTGGGGGTATAGCCCACCGTTCCCACAGTGGTCTGTTTGTTCATGTTTCTAGTGACTAATTTTCTGTCCCCTGTTAAAGCTTTGACGCACACAGAGTTGATTTCTGTGAAACACGTTTACAGTTGTCTTTAAGGCTGCTGTTACATTGTTAGGCTTTCAAACCTTTTGTGCAATTTAGTTTTGTTCATCAGCTTTGTGTGTGCTGTTTTTTCAAGGCAGCCGGATAAAATGCTGGACTCATCTACCAAAATTGGAGAAGTCAAGATTTAAAAAAAAAGAGCCAGGAACAGGCCTTGTGCAATTAGAAACATCAACAAGGGAGGATAATTTTAAGAGTTGATTTTAAATTGATTAACAGAAACTGGAGCTATGTTAGCAAATCATTACAGATCTGTTACTTATCTGAAGTCCTTCTGAGCTTGTGGTCATCTGATGGATACCCAGTTCACTGTCAGTAGTTTGTTTCAATTCCAGAAAGTTGCATGCCAGCTTGATGGCAGATCATCAGATATAGTGATCTTGGTAATCTTGTAGAGTCATTCTGTCTTCAACCAACACAAGCAGAGCATGCTGCACCCATATTAAAGCCAATCCTCCATGCAGGAGTTGACAGTGTGTTTGTAATTTGGAAGACAGGGAGAAGCTGAAAAGCTGGAGGGTAAACCTGTGAAACAAAGACAGCAAAGGATAAAAACACATCCTGCTTTAATATTGTTTAACTTCCCCAAAGCAGTGTGGGAGGAAGGAGAAGATAAATAAGGGAACAAAATACGATTTAAAGAGTAGGATGCCTTTCCTTATTGAGATGCACTGGGAGACTCCAGAGAGCTGTAATCAAATAGACAATCAGATGTTCAGTGGAGCAGTTTCATGCAAACACATGCACACACAGAGCAGCATCTCAGGAATGCAGTCATTTTCCTTCAAAGTGGTGTCACACATTCTTCTTTTACAGCCTGCAGCATCTACACAGTCAGACAGCAAATGTCAGGCTGTCCTGTTTCACTGTACTTACTGCAACCAGAACAATCCTGTTAATGAACATGATAAGAATTGTAGTTTTAATTTTATATTTGACTAATTTCTCTGTCCTGTGCTGCTTTTAGTTATTTCCTCTGCATAGTGGAAGATTAGATGTTTTAGCCTCAGGGGAGTATTTGCATTTTGACTGTTTTAAGTGGACGCAGGATTTTTCTGATTTTTGTGATAGTTTTTCTTTTGTGTGTGTTAAGTGTAATAAAGAAAACAGAAGACAATACCATCTCAGACCTACTGTATCAACATAGGAGGAGTTGCTGATGTCCCCCCTCCCCTCCCCATTAGCTTACTCAGTATTATTAACCATTGCTGTTTAACCCTTTTTCAGTCTTTTTTTTTTTTTTTACCATGTTGTGCTTTTCATTATTCTTGATGTCAGACTAAAGTTGTAACGCTAAGAACCAACAGAGCATTTATACTGGATTTATTGGATAACGGAAGTTATTAAGGTAGCCATGGTTCTGTGAATTCCTGGATGACTGCCAGTCATGCTTGTCACTCAGAAATCTCCCCGTCTCCCGGTGTGAAGATTGTAGAGACCAAGTGTAGGGTATCTGGCCCTATTTATAGACTGGGGCACACAGGTGGCCGACACATCACCTGAGTGACTTTGTTGTCCTAAGATCTCAACCTGCACAGAATGTCAAGAGACACATTGTTTACAGCCACTGGCAGCCGGGAAGGAATGAAACAGAACAGTTAAACCAGACAGAGTCATTTTGACCCCAGGGGAGAAAACGTGCAAGGCTATGGGGGACACATGTCACACATTACATAGGTTGCTTGCTATTTCTTTAAGTTGACTAAAGAGATAAAAAAATTGGAGTGGAATAAATGCAGTTCCTGAAACATTTTTTATTAGTTGAGTTGTATGGAGGACCAGGAGAGTCATTGAAAAAGAAATACAGCATTTCCATGATGATTAATCAATTGTGAAATAAAAATGTGTATTACTAAATATAATTTCAAATTCAA
>JBBDHI010000017.1:20854400-20868374 GCA_037177115.1 Craterocephalus stercusmuscarum
AGATAGCGGAGAAAACTAAACAGACTGAAAAATATGACCCAAAAAGAATAATAAGATTTATATGCTGCACCGGAAGTAAATAAAGTACATTTTTCTGCACTCCGGAAGCTCGGAAAAGACAAAAACAGGTATTTAAGGGCTTTAAAAAGTGGATTTTGCATGATATGTTCCCTTTAATGATATGGAAATCGACTAATAGATATTGTTTATAGTCTTCTCCTGTAATAATAACCCTAGTTAATTTTTTGTGAAATGAAGGTCTGCTCAGCAGCATAGGCAGCTCCTTATTTTCTCTACAAAAATCACATTCCCACAGCTTGACCTCAGACACTATTCTTACCCTTTATCTGCTTCCCTCCACTACCATAAGTGATGCTAACCGCTCATGACAGCGGCACTGGTGGTCATACTGAAATTTTTCCATCCCTTCTTTAGCTTTCTTTTTAATCAAGCTCTAAAATATCTGTCAGCTTGAATGCTGATGTTTTTATCTCCACAGTCAGTGGATGCGTGCATGAAGACAAAGCTGCAGGTTATAATGCAACGACTCAAAGAATGAAACTTTTTCACATGGTTGCACAGAGTTATGACATAGGCTTCCACTTTCAGACATGCTATAAATTAATTTCTATCAGTAACAAAACATTGCATTAATCTACAAGGAACCAAAAGGGGAGAAATAAGTGGAGCAAATGAAGGGATGGATGACAAATCATAAAGGCACTTACGTGATATGATGATCTTTCTAGAGTGTCGCTTCTGCTGAGTCGTAAAATAAAGCTTAAGGCTTCAATGCAATGTGGTGGAGTTAATTAGTGGAAATTCATGTCCTCACTTATGCATTTTAACCTTTTTCCGGCAGTCCGATCTGCTCCCCAGAATTCACCAAATTGACTGCTTTTGCCCACTCAGCAGTCCAAGGTTTCGCCTTCGCTATGATTCTCCTTCCTGACATTTCTGAACATCTCTGCTGCACTCTTTCATTCCATGTCTTTTATTTCTTTGCACCAATCGTGTTTTGATGGTGAGCACATTTAGCAAAGATGTCACAGGATCACAGCAGCTCTGTAGCCCCCATCCCCCACCCCCCACCCTTCCATCACATACACATGTAGGGTCGGCAAATTAAATCAAAACCGGAAATGCACTGAATCGTGGATGCACACATCCTGTAGCACACATGCACGTTTCTGCAGGATATCGGCTTACTGTTGAACTATGGCAGGTGTAGCTGAGCAGGGGGCTGTGTGTGCATGTGTGCGTGTGTGTGTGTGTGCGTGTGTGTGTATGTGTGTGCGTCTTCCCCATTTTTAATCCCTGCAGTGGTGGCGATTAGTGTGCTGTTTTTCCTCCTCATTCTCCCTTTGGTCTCTCTGACTATCTCTTTCTACACACTAGACACTCATATTGTCTGAATGTGGGGCTGTTTGCGTGTACGTGTGTGTGTGTGTGTGTGTGTCTTGCTTTGATGACAATAGTAACGTTCTCTGTTTCCCATATGGTGACAATAAGAAAGATGAAAGAAAAGCAGGAGATTAATGACAGTAAGTAAACATTGGCTTGTGTTTGGGGAAAACTTTGCAGTTGTAAGCTTCTAACAAGCTCCTTTCTGTGGCGCTGCAAACACATTCAGGCCAGTAATTAAGCAATCGTCTTGTCTGGTCGGTGCTCTTTGTTCCTCCCGTGGTCCAAGCCTTAAAACTTCATTCGGATGCTTTCTCTGTATGTTGCAATCCACGTTTAGGCTATTTTAAGTATCGGAAAATCCCGCCTGGATTTGTTTTAAGAGCACGAAAGTGAAGCATAATTGGCTTTCCATGGCCATGTTGCAGAAACGAGATTAAGATCCCCTGGTTACTAACCATGGAAGGCCCAGTTATGCTTTCTGACAGACGTAAACGGTGATGTCCGTTTCATGCGTCGCTGTCATGCGTACAGTGCTGAGTTCGCTGTTAACTCTGTTATACAACGTTTCAGACACTGGTTGGCGGCACTTATACGCAATTATAAAGTTGTTTCTAACCGCCAATATGCCTTGAACCCTTTCAGGGTCTTATTTCAAAAACTGCAACTTCTACGGTTTTTGTCCTTGCCATCATTCTTCTTCTACGGCTTTCCTCTTCCCATTCCTCCTCTTCTTCTTCTGTTTTTTTTCTGCTCAACTATGCTCAACACTCCCACTGCGGTTTCTGGTGGTATTACTCAGTCTTCTGCGTTGAATGACAGATGTGCAAGGAGCCTGAAAACGCACCAAATGCGCGCGTAATTAAAGAAGAAGAAACTGTCTGCGTACGTCATCTGTGTCGAGCATAAATAGGCCTGTAGTCAGTAGTATACTGATAACTACACTGATAATTAACTTTCTGCCTCTGCAATGGGACCCATTCTTAACTTTATTTTCCATTGAGAAAGGGGGAAGAAATCTAGATCTATTCAGATCAATCTCTCAACTTAGCCACACAGGCATGCATCCAGGATAATTTGGGTGTGAGCTCGTTCTGTGAGGTCATTTGCTTAGACATGGGTGAGTGGATTGGTTGTCTTCTGTGCCTTTGTTTTGTATGTGTGTAAGAGTGTGTGTACAGTGCTTGGCATGCTTGCAAACGAATGTCATTTTCCAGTATGAAAAGTTAACTGACTGTAGCTAAAGTAAAGTAATTTGTGTAATTAAATTGCTTGAAAGGCTACAGATCTGTATGTGTGTGTGTGTGTGTGTGTGTGTGTGTGTGTTTTGAACATAAATGACATTTTCTGGACCAACAACATGGTTATGTAAGCTGCTGTGCTAACCTAATGCATACAGTGACCTAACAGATCCACAGTTTCCACTGGTAGGTTCCTCACACACCAACTTCTAGAAAACACAGCTGCACTGTGGTTTGCACAACTACAGTATAGGATAAAAAAAATAACTTGGGTTAAAGTGGATATTTTTAAAACTTGATGTAGCATTAATTGATTTTTTTCTGAGAGTTAGTGTAGCTGGAACAAAGAAGGAACACCCAAATGTTTGAGCATCCCAAGAGATATGGGCACCAATACATTTCACCCAGGTCTGACCTTAATTGGTTGAATAAGCCAAAGCCTTACGTAGCTATCGTTAGAAAAGGCCACATAATGGATATTTTAAAAGCTTTGTAGATGCTCGGACTTATCTAATAATCTTTGCTCCAGGCAGCTGCTGAACAAAGGCGTTCCCTTTAACTTGTAAGGAAGCCAACAGACTGACTAGATTTGATGCAGTGTTGCTTTCCTTACATAGGCTATTTGTTATTAATTGGCTTGTATATATGAATGTTTGGCTTAAATTGATTGTGAAGTGCCTTGATGTGACACTATGAATTGGCGCTATACAAATAAAGCTGAATTTAACTTTGAAAATTAGAGTAATTGACAAGAGATGAAGCCAAAACCCTGAGGTCAGCAGGATTTTCAAATGTATTTAGGAAAACTGCTTAAAGGTGAGTTCGAAGGCAAATCGAAGCCCAATCTGACTGCAAAAGACCATCAGAGTTAAATCCACTATGCACTGTTTGGTTGTTCCCCAAACCGGAAATTTAAGCATCAAGAATGGGCCAGTAAACATCTAAAGCAGGCCAGATGCAGCACGGATTCCTTTTTTAAAAAACCTTTCTTCAAATGCAGTGTGACTATGACATGCACACCCATGAACTCATAGCATCCAGCTGAGCTAACAGCTGCTGGCACCATTCATTTGTCCCCACGAGTCTTCTGTTCTGTGACTGCTTCTCTTCACCGCTGTGTGGGAATCTGCTCCCACTGCCTACGAAGATTACTTTATGTAAATGTTTTGATTATTGATAGACATTATGTGATAGTTTTTCAGCCTGTATTTTTTTTTCATGTTTTTTCAAGTTTCTCCGAAGATCTGAAAAGGGCTGAAACTTGTGAGAATCTAAGATTTGTTTAAACAGCAACAGTCGAGACTGTCTGTCATGCAACTTTACTGAAGACTGAAAAGTGCCCCACCAAAAAAAGAAAATTCACTCGACAGTTGTCAAATTGAATGAAATTGCTGAACTGCTTTTAACTTTTAGACATAGCTGTGTTTGAATTACAGCTAACATGCAGTATTAATGACTTTTCCTAGCTATGCTGTAGACTTGTAACGCTCCATACATTCTTCACTTAGATTCAAAGTAAACCACTTGCTTACTTACAGTACATAGAATTGGCTCGACCATAAATGATTTCAATTTGCGGTTTTGTATCCTAGATGTGCTGATCTGCCCCAACATTAGCAAACTAAAACAGCAGGCCATGATTGTTGTATCAGAACTTCAATATCTACAGTAAAGCAGGCCCTACACATTGAAAATGACTTTTCCCTTCAGGTTTGTTTAGCTGACTTCTACTGTAAGCAGAGGAATGGATGTGTTTAGGGTCAGGCTGTCTTGTAGGAGATCATTATTACTTCAAGCAGCCCGGAGCCTCTTACTGGGGACCAAATGGGCCCATCTTGCTGAATGACACAAACACAATAGTAGTCTATCAAATTTATCTCTCTGTATTTTTTCCATTGTCACACTGTTTGTGTCCAATTTTCCTCCTTTACCTGTCAGTAGCAACTCTTATTCCTCTTGTGTAAAAGCTATCAGCAGGAGGGTCCATTTTAATCTAAATGTATTGTGAAGTACTTATTTGAATGAATAACTGGAATTTGTCTATCTCCCTGTGATATAATCTCTAAATTTCTATTGTGCTCCACATGGCTAGAAGCCCTTTTATCCCCTTAATTTCCATTCATATAAAACTGGGAACAAAGAATCTGTTGTTTTTGTCACCATGTCATTTTTCTTTTCTTCAAGGTTTACACTTCACTGTGCAGGATTAATCTGACTTGACAGTGCTGAGAAGAATAATACTTGAAGCTGAAAATCTTCACTCTGCTGAAATGCCACTTTGAGTGATTTGATAAAGACATGAGGAGAAATGAAACCTCTGCAAACCTTTTGAAGTTAAATGATGCTCGCTGCAGTTTGCAGGCATTTAGTCTGGTTGAATATTTTTAAAAAATCACACTTTGGTACCTCATGCTATCCTTGTGTAGTGGCAAGGAAACGAGAAGAGGGGTAGGGGGGTAAACAGGAAGTCACCGACACATTTTCTAAACTGGTGAACTGAAGACACGAAAACTTGCAGCTGAGGAGCAAAAAGTGCAACTTGGCCTCTGGCATTTTGAATTTTTTCTGATCAGCTGGACATGAAGTGGCGCTACCAGTCGGCGAGGCAGGCAGGCCGGTGAGAGGGCTGGGGACTAAACATAGACTGGCTGCGTGCAGACAACACAGGAGAGAGAGAGAGAGAGAGAGAGGAAATCCCAGCTAAGATTTGATTTTACTTGCATGTGACAGCACAGGTCCCTCCACACTGCCTTCACTGTCATCTTTTATTCATCTGCCACTCTGCAAATTTATATTTCATATCCACAGTGGTGTGGAAGTGTCTATGTGGAAGCGCGAGATTTAGAGGCTGTATGGTTCATACCTGTACGTGTGGTACATTTCGAAGCCGAAGATGTTTGTTTGGGCGGTATTTGTGCATCTGTCTACAGCATCAGCAACTCACTAGTCACACATGTCCCACAGCTGCAGCGAGCTGTGGATAACTAATGCTGTTCATGTGCCATGTTTGGGGGACAGCTGGTTCTTCACACTTCCTGTATGTTGTGTACAGATGAGTTGTTTTAGTCGTTGTCGTAGGTGGGACAGATGTTTGTGTGATTAAGAGCGAGAGTGAGATAATTTATTATGCTGGTCATCATCATTTCATGAGTTCTAACTCAAATGCCCGGAGAATGTCTTAATGCCACGGCGTGATGTTTGGAGTGGAACAAATGAACGTGGAGGAGCTCTCCTCACGCAAAC
Organism: Craterocephalus stercusmuscarum; assembly: GCA_037177115.1. Taxonomy (NCBI): domain Eukaryota; kingdom Metazoa; phylum Chordata; class Actinopteri; order Atheriniformes; family Atherinidae; genus Craterocephalus; species Craterocephalus stercusmuscarum. The sequence continues at coordinate 20,860,289 of JBBDHI010000017.1, forward strand.
TAGATGGTTTCATTCGATGACCAATGAGAGCGATTTGATGGAGAAGCAATCAGCTCAACAGCGTCTGCATTTGAGCCATAGCGGATTTTTTTTTTTTAATAAATGAGGTTAAAAGCTACTTTTGGAAAGCAGAGCACTCAACTGGAACTACAACTTCTTGATTGCTGGGTACATTTTCTTTTTAATGACATGCGTGTGAGTTGGTGTGTGTGCATTCCCGACTCACACCATGTCCAATTAGCTCCATGATTGGTGTGTGACAGCTTCTATTTTAAACCAGTCTGACAGAAACACGAAACGGCATCGGATTAACCCTCTGCTGACCAGAGGCCCTTTTTAAAAAAAGAGTGAGATTTGCTTTTAGAAAGATCATCAAACATATTGTATCACCTTTCCATCCTGCGCACTTTATTTTGCCCTCACGTGGCTAAGAAATGAGCTGCCTGTTCGCCGTGGTGTTCTTTGCTCTGCGAGTCGCTGAAATTGACACATCCATCTTCAAAATGTGCCAACGTTTCCAGCTTTAAGTGATGGATGGCCTGTAGGGAGATCTGTGGGATCTGCGGTGGGTGTAATGAATGTTTTGGAGAATGTCTCTTTTTTTTCCTGGTCTGGTGTTTACAGAGCAGAAACACATTGGTTTGGGAGAATGAGATCATCTGAGGAATTAAGATTTTTATTATTACCTCTGATATCCATCCTTATTTTCTTTGTGGTTGCCTCGGTGTTTAGAATAAAATTTGATGTACTGTAGATTTAAATCCCATTTACCACCTGATGAACGTTGTCTGGTTTCTGCCCTTATTCTTAATCTCTGCTTTGAAATGAGGGAAATGGGAAAAATATGGAGCAAATGGGTCAACCCTTAAAACCGCTGCCGTTCTGTTTATTAGCATGATTTTAGGGCTTTGATTAGCTGAACTGGCCACAATGCTGAAATTTGGTACAGCTTTGTTCTCATTACATGCACTAAAAAGCTGTCTGCTCCACATTATAGCCAAGCTGTTATATTTTTCCTACCCTGAGGTCTGTTTTAATCTAATATCCACCGTACAATGTTGCTGGTCTCCAAAAAACAGACAGGTTTTCCTCTTGTGGCCTTTGTTTGTTGCAGAGAGAGAACAGGAGAAATGGGTACAATAAATCTGACATGGGACATAATTCTCTAATTTGGGCTTTTTTGACAAGTGTTTTTGTCCAAGCTGCCATTCCAGTTATTTTCAGTCCAATTGGCTCAGAGATTAGGGCCTGAGAAGTGAGGTATAACACTGGACCTTGGTGAAATTATCCAAAGCCCTGAGGAAAAAGAGCAGTATAGCAATACGTGAGATGCGGGGAATTAAAGGGAAGAAAGATGCTGAGAACGGGATGAATCCTGACATCCAACATGTGAAAAATAGAGAATGAGGGAATGGAGAGGGAGAGTATTAGGGGATCAATGGTGATTAAGTTGGAGGAGAAAATGGAGGTTACAACATAAACCAAGGCACAGCCGAGTGGAAGAAACTTTAGCTCTGCAACGTGGGGCTCACTTATTACACTCAACTCATTTTAGAATTAATGAATGCATCAGATCAGAAATATTAGCAGTAATTAACTGAAGTCTAAGCTGACAAATCTCCAAACTTCACCAACCCTCTGTTTCACCTTTGTAGTCATTAAATCTGGTCGATGAACTAACCCTGGGGGAAGGGTTGAGCTGAGCCGGCACCCCATCTACCGAGGCTGAAAAAACTCGCTCTTCTAAATTTGAACATGGCTTCCCTTAATTTAGTCTGCTGGCTCTTGAAGTTTTGCAGGTAACTTTTGCTCTCCCCATCTGCCCCCCCCGCAGCCCTCCTGCTTATTCTCTGTTGTCTGTCATTTCTAGTTTCATCCTCACGTCCTTCAGACATTACTGCTTGTTTCCTTTATTTAATCGGGCTCTAATCTCTTGTCGTCTTTCCCAGGCCTCACCCTTTCCATCCACAGTTCCATCAAAATCAGTTACAGTATATCTCATTTTTATTTCTTTTCTCTCTGTCATTACTCATTCATTTCCTCCAGCCAGTCCTCCTTTTTGTTCCTTTCTCAGCTGTAATTTTTGTCATCTTCCTTTCATCTTCCTCTCCTCCCCTCTTCAGCAGTCCCACTGTGTCTCCTTTCTTCCCCCTCAGATGATTCCATCTTGCTTCCTCCTCTCTCCCTTCGCCCGTTTTGGTCTTGTATTTTTACTCTTGCTTCACTCCCTTCCCGTGCCTGTGCTAATCTTTCATCTCTGGTGCAATGATTAACATCTGTCACCTCTTCAGTTCATCCCCCTTTTTTTAAAATCCTCTTTCTGTTTTGCATACTTCAGGTTAAAATTGATCCCTTTACCTCCGCTGTTGCTTTTCTGCTCATTTTTTATATCCACACTCGTCATACGCGCCTCATGGTCTTCTTATCTAGCTTGTCTTTATTATCCTACCCGACACCCTCCTCCGTCCTGTTCAGAGATCGGATGAACGAGAAGCGGCAACAACTGTCAGACAAGGTCTCTCTCTCTCGCTCTCTCTCTCTCTCAATCTGCGAAGCTGAGGAATTTAAGAAGCATTTTATTGATTATTCCGTCTAGGCAGTGTTCAAAGGAGCGTGTGTGTGTATGTTAAACCGATGGAATCAAAAAATGCTGCTGCAGGATTACGCTCATACTCCGAATGCTTTCATGGTCAGATTGTTTGTGCACCTTTGTGTCCTTGCAGTTCAGCACATCATGCATGTTTATACCAGTAAAATTGGGATGGAGCTTTTTTATTATCTGAATTGAATTTTACACCAAAACCTTTCAATCAGAAAACATGGCTATTTTCTTTTATTTGAAATTTCAGCAAAAAAAAGTAGTTTTTTGTAGATGTAAAGAAGTTTTTGTCACTGGCTGAGCTTACATGGACTCTAATATTCCACTAATAAACAGAACCATCCATTCAGAACAGAATGGATGGTTTTACATTTATATTTTAAGACTTAATGCTTGTATGATGATAAGGTAAAGCAAGCTTTATTGCCAAGCTTAATTTTACCATCTTTTTGAACTGCATAAGACCAGATATGTAATGTAAAGTACTGGGAGGCTGACATGGTGACCTCCTCATCTGGCGCCATGCACCCCTCCATCCATGTGCTCAGTTAAATCAACCGTCATCATTTGGAAATATTGCAGACTCTGGGGAAAGACTCTCACGTTTGCTATGTACTTAGTCCCTGAGTAAATGTAGGCACTACAGTAAAAAAAAACAAAAAAGTCAAATAAATGACTTCCTGTGTCTCTTCCCCAAATGTACTTTTCCCTGACTTTGATGGAAAATGTCATGAGGTCAAGGAAAAATGTGAAGGAGCATTTACTACTGGTGGAAAAGACTTCCACTTAGGGAAGCAAAACAGCTGAATTTCTTTCCAATGAGCTGCGACCGTTCCACTCACAGTGCAGTTGTGTGTATAATTTATGAGTGGTCTGTATTTTACCTGCTGTCGATGGCAGCTGTGGGTGTGAACTCAGACATGGAATGAACCATCTCATCAGTTATATTCAACATTTGTTTCCTGATATCAGAAGTAAATCTTTTCCCAGATCGGGTGCCAAGCTTTAAAACTATGTTGAATCTTGAACTTTTAGCTGATTTTAGCCTTTTTGTTGGTTCATGTTTTACTGTTCCAGCAAAGGGACCAAGGTCCAGCGTGTTCTCTCCACGCTGCTGCTTGTTTCTCGCATCCTTAGAGGCAGAATCAGAAATGATTGTGCTGCTGTCTGTACGCTCGTTTCATGTCTTCTCCCTTTTCTCTTTGCGCACTCCGTCGTCTTCCCTCTAGATCTTTCTCCATGCCATGAGTAGGCGGACTCCGTTGGAGGTGAGAAGTTTGCGTGCAAGTGTGTTGGTAACTATAGCAACCCTATCCTAATTGGCCAGTAGCCTAGCTGGATGATTGGCAGCTGTTGATGCAGACAGGCGGCCTGGTTGGACGGCTCCAGATGGGTTCCTAAGGATTTATTTTCTCTAATTTCAGTTTTGCCCCTGAAATTAATTCTCTGGGAAAATTGAAGCGCTTTTTGCAGAGGCTGAGCAGTTTACTGCCTTGTGTGACTCTTCCAGGAGTTTGTGCGTCATGGCCGTTTTTAATTCATGTGCTTAAAGTAAAGATGTAAATGGTGAGATGTAGTAAAGCCACAAATTTCAACAAAGAGGAGCAGGATGCTGATGATGATCTCATTCGGCTTCGTAAAGCTTTTATCTATCAGCAGGGATGCTATGAAACGTCCTAAATGTGTTTTGTCTGTAAAAGCGGGGAGAAAATCATTGGGCCGTGTTATCAGTTGATCAAAATTTGCATCTTTCTCATTAGTTGTCACTACATGTAGACACTGACCTTTTCTCAGATTTTTGACATCATCTGGTAAAATCAGTGTTTCAGTTTTCTACACATGTTTAGAAATAAAGGTCTTTTAGTTGGATGGCTTTATTATTCAAGATCTGCATAAATATATTGTGACGGTCCTGATTTCCCCTTATTGCCTTTCTATGTGCATTGTTGCTTCCCCAGGACATGGCCAATGTTTCTTCCTGCTGTTTATCTTTGTTATAAAGTGAAACGGATAATTGAATCGAGTCTGTTCTGCAACTCGGAACACAACAACAACCTTGCTTTGTCTTATGGAGTGATTTTATGATTTCTAAATAAATGCAAATGCTTATTTGAAACATATGAATCACAATGGTTTTAACAGAAGTAATCAACAAAAGAATGGTAAATGGACTCTACTTGTAAAGCACGTTTCTAGTCATGTGACCGCTCAAAGCGCTTTTACATGACATGTCTCATTTACACATACATCCATACATACCCATTCACACAGCACCTATATTGATACATACTTGGTGCTAGTAACTAGCATTCACACAGGAGGCAAGATAGGGTTTAGTGCCTTGCCCAAGGACACTTCAACATGGAGTGGAATCGAACCGTCGACCTCCTGTTCAGGAGGCGACAGCTCTATCCACTGCCGCCCAAAAGAAGCCACATTTTTCCTTTCTTGATGCTGAGTGTCTCCCAAACCATAACCAGATCCCTCCTGCACCTCTGTTGTTCGCTTAATTTCGTTAGTCTAATAAAAAAATCACATTCATCTTTATCTACTGTTTTTTGAGACGTGTATCAAACAAGTTATCCCATCTTCTTTCACAGGACGTTGATAAATTACAAACTTTTTTCTGGGTGGATTCATCTTTCCAGATGAGTGTGTTCTTTGTGTGAGATCTGTGCTGTGATAATGACTAACTGATCTAACTTTTCTCCTTTTTCTTCAAACATCCCGTGATTGTTTGCTTTATTCTGAAATCAGTGCTCTTATGACTTCTATCTTGCAGATGACTTCACAGCATTTTGTCTCGTCGTAGAATGAAGTGCTGAGATTTCTATATCGCTCCATTCATTGGTCTGTCGGTCACAGCACCATCAGCGGGCCACTCGTTTGCTGCTACGATCTGTTCTGGAAGTCATCGCTGTTGTTAGGAACGATGTCATCAGTTTCCGTTTGCATTTCACCGTCGCTGATCTAATGTAGTTGTTATACGTCCGGCTCGGGTGTGAACCGCAGACGTTGGCTTCGCTGGGACACATAGGCTGTTGCATATGTGGTGCTCTTTTCTTATTCTTCCTGCTGACCATCAACCCCCCCAAACACACACACACACACACACACACTTCTTTCAACCACCGCGCACACAAATGAAAATCAGATTTTCCAGTCAAGGAAGGGCAGACTGAGCCGATAAAGATGTTTCCCTCTTCATCGCTTTACTTTCTCCTCTTCCTCTGACTCGGTTCTTTTTTCTTTTCTTCACTGCTACACACACACTCTTCTCTCACTCTCACTCCTTCTCCCACACACACACACTCGAGCTCTGTAGTTCTGTTTGGAGAACCAGGGTAAACTAGCTGCATATTTTCCATGACTTCAGGCTCTCGCTGCAGAACAACCTGCCACACTGGTCTGCACACACAGTATACACATGTGGAAGTGCATGTGCACACACTCAAGCAGAGTCACAGTAAATGGAGCAAGTCAGCATGGTGAAATTAGACTGCTTGTGATGCATACAGTTAGCATACACAGTGCAAGCGGACCGTAACATTCTTGTGCAGCGATATCATTGAATTTTTTCCACAGCTATTGGGGGGAAAAACTCCTTGTTTCGTTGAACTTTGTCAGAGATTGAGAAAAGGGCCTGAAATGTTTAGCATCTTAGGAGTTATGTAAATATCCCTCACTTGCATGTGCACATAGCTACTTTACACTCATTTCAAAGTAGAACTATCTGCACCTGAACAAACAAACCCGAATCCACTTGGGGCACATATTTTCCATGAAAACTCATCGGAGCTTAAGGAGGAAAAAAAACATTTATTATGCAGACCTGGCACACGTTTAATCGCTGGATTCCAGTGGAGATGACCAAATTCATTTGGGCCATTTGCAACAACTGTTTGTGATTCAACCAGTTGCATGTGTACTGGAAATCTCCTCTGTGCTTTAGTCACTTTAAAATTCATGCCTTGTCTATTCAGTGATGAAGCTTGCATTAATCTGTGCAGAGAAGGTGGACCAGGGTGGAAGTCTTGTGATGAATCTTTGAAACAAAGCATTGTGTCCATGATCCCAATTGGATGTTGTATCATTAAATTGAAATTACTTGTAGCAACATGTGATGGCTTAGAAGATTTTTACTTTAAGATATCAAGACATTTAGCTGTTAAAAACAAAACAGAGAGCGCTGCATGGGTATGAAGTTGTGGAGAATAAAATAAAGCTACATAATCCTGAGACATTTCTGAACATCCTGTGATTCTACACGTGGCTGTAGCTAAACTACATAGTCATGGATTTTATAGCTAGGATTTGATGATGATAGAAATGTCTCAGCATATGAGAGAGAGCATATATTAGTGGGTGTGGCTCTTAGGCAGCCGGATCTCATGATAAAATGTGAAGTGGCTTCATTGGTCCCTAATGCAAAATGTACAAAACTGTAAAATCACTACAATAGGTAAAATAGTTCCATAGGCTATCAGTGCTGTCGACATTTCATAGTTCTGCACTGTTCTGTACTGTATAAGCAGCTTGAGGTGAAACATGCTTCAAAAGTGTTTCCACATCAGAGCTGATGTCATTGTTAAGTTATTTAAGAAGCCACAAAGTCCACATAAGTAGGAAGGAGGGTTGATGGGGTGGAGCAGCTAAGTACCATTTAACCACAGGCCTTCATGAGACACAGGACGGGTTTTCCATTAGTCACATAAGACTTAAGACTTTTCTCACTTCCTGATTGTGGTCAAATGTAAACATTGTTTTGGTAAGATAGAATAATGGCTTCAGCTAAAATACTGTTTTCGCAATGCAATAATGGCCGTTATGGATACCATTTTGCTATGTTCGCATGTGATCAAAAAATGCAACGTGGTATGTAGGATTTAATTTTCTTTCAACATGACTGTCATGAATTACATTTTCACTTAAACTAGATTTTCGCCACCGTTACAAGTTGCAATATTGATTTGCCTGCTTCCACATTCTGGGCATGAGCAAGTCTCATCTGCAATGGGTTCAGCACATGTTTCATGTTCATAGTTTTGTCTACCATTTAACTAGAGATTGGGAAAGTTCTGCATATTGGACAAATATTACAAATATTGCGGTGAACGTGGGCTGTTTTTAGGATGGCTATTAGCTAAATAACTATGTAAAGAATTTACTACACAATGCTTTGATGAAACAATACAGATGTTTAGGTTGCCCAGTGGTTTCCTCTGTGTTTGCTACATCAGGACATTCTGTTGTATCCTCTATGCAAGTGTCTCTACAATTTAATATGGCCTGCTGCAGATTGCCGAAAGGTTCAGGAAAACTCTTAAGATAGTGTGAAGCATGAGAAGCCTTCAGATAACTGCAAAACACAGCGCCTCGTCAACTCTGTTTTTACGGTGTAAAACATGTCCCGGACATTTTGCTTTTAACCATTTGTATTTATTTATCCCGTAGAACGCAGCCATCATTGGCACAAATGGCACATGC
>JBBDHI010000017.1:20916238-20927529 GCA_037177115.1 Craterocephalus stercusmuscarum
TGCAGTTTTACTTTATATAAACCATAAATGAATGATTTACATGTGAAAAGGAAGGATTTAAAAGCATATGTCCACTTGAAGTAATGGAATAGCCTTCCTCACCAACATGAAACATCTAAGCCTTTTAGGCTAACTATTAAATAATCTCCTAAACCAAATATGAGCATATGATAGGCTTTTTAACTCTGACGTGAATTTGATAAAAAAAAAAAACTGCAGCATTCATGAATAAACTTTGATGTCATTTAGATGTAAAACGGGTCAACTTGCTGCTCTTTGGGTTTGTTCAGCTGCTTCCAGACAGCTAATCAACTTCATATTCAGTATGATGTAAAAGGTTGCATCTAAGCTTGTTAAGTTGCACAACAGCTTAGTGGCACATTTCAATGCTGAAACATGGACCAGTTTCCCAGTTGCAATGTAGCTCTAAGTTTGTAGTTTAGCAAACATCCCTTGTAATGGTGGGGGTTCCTGTTCATTGGTTAATTGTAAATATAATTTGTTGGTTCTTATTCCAAGATGAGGAAAACTTTTGCTGCCAGTTTAAGTTTTTAATCTACAATGTAATTATTTCCCCCCAAAATGTTTCATCTGAATAAAGTAGAATACAATTGGACAGAAGCTAATTAATGAAGTTACCAGGTTTGGTATTACAAAATGGGACAAATCGATCTTCAGGTTAAATTCACAGCTAAATTATGAAAGGAAAAAGAAGAAAATCATCCAGTTTAGTGCTGCTGTGTTTTCCCTGTTTTTGTTGGAGCATAGTTTGGCCTACTCAGAGACTTCGGTGTCTTGAAATGACTTTATCCTGTGTGCGTCTGTGCTTTGGTTTGCCAGCCTTTGTTGGCGAGCTGATGCCATTAATGAAAAAGCCTGTCTTTTCTCTCTTATCTGGGATTAGCTTGTCTAGGCTGACAGTGCTCCGTGTGTGTGTGTTTAAAGGTGAAACTGTGAAAAGAGAGTGAATGCAGGTGCTCCCCCCAAAAATAAGGCAATGTCTGTTGCACACAAACACCCACACACACACACACACACAGAGTACAGCCTAAAGACACTGTATTCACACACTGATTGTCCCAGTGTTTTTCCTTTTTCATTTATAAGGCTCCGGGGCAACCCTAACACACATACGCACACGCACGAATGTGCACAAGGCTGGCAGACGGCATAAGATTCACAAACAAACGGGAGGCTGATTAGTTGTTTTTCAGGGCCTTTAAACCTGAAGCTGGTTGGATTGAAGGAATTTAAAACATTTGAGCTTGAGTGCTGATTGGATGCTTGTAGATCAAGCTAATAGTTTACACCCAGCTGTGTGTGTGTGTGTGTGTGTGTGCAACCACAAGGATGCTGAAAGAGCTGATGAGACTAATCAACTACATGCAGAGAGAATTAAGACTTAAAAGATCATCTCCTATACTCCAACCTGCAAAATAGTTGACTCATTCATTTTTATATTTGTAGCATGACAATTTATTTTAGCATTTATTACAGCCAGCAACAGTAATGTACAGTAAAGTTTGGGGCTACAGTCAAGTGAGATCCCTAGACGTCAACTGCTTCTTTGATCATGGTCTCCACCTTCCACTTTCTGGTTTTACGTCATTGCACAAAGCCTATTTCCCACCCAGCAGGTTATAACTGTTATTATTTCCCCTTATGGCTCAGTTAATTTGGTTCAAGTTAAACTTAGATTGTTTCCAACTTCACTGGCACCCGAAATAACCTCCTGAAACTCACTGTTTTCTTATGAGTTTTAAAAGGCAACATTACCTCATAAATGTCTGATAAAGTCCATGTGAATACATTTCTACATTGTTTAGTCAGTGAAGATCTCAGTGCAACTGTATTTGCCTCGTGTTATGAGATCTCGGCCTCAGACTGACAGCATTTGGTGGACAGCAACAGTTCTCAAAGTCAGACTGTGTAGGTATAGATCCCCACTTGATTGAGCTCTAATTCCCAGCAAAGTCATCTAAAGGCACTCTCCAGATATATTCAATAGAGGCCAATTTTGACTGTGTCCATGTACATGTTTGGTTCTTAAATAACTGCCCAGTTTAGTAAAAGGGAAGCTGTTGGGAAGCTTATGATTGTTTGATGTATTGGAAAATTAATTATTATTTTCTGATTTTAAAAGTTGCTGTTTGAAGATACATTGTTCATTTGTTGTTTATCAGATTTTTGTGGCATTTTTGGATGCCTTTTGTGGAAGTTTAGTGTCTTGATGTTGATTCTGTGTTTGTGTGCTTATTTTGCATTTGTTACTGGTTGTGTTGTCTGTTTGGAAAAAAATGGTAAAACTTCTTGCACACAATTCAATATCTTGTATATTTTCTACACCAAGCAGTTTATATATCACACAAGGGAGAGAGGTCAAAGATTAATGACTCCCCCTGTGGTATAAAAACATGAATTCATGATGTATTGTAGGCAAGTTTGAGGAGGAAATAAGGAGACCTTGGTGGGACATTGAGGCCAGCCGGGTCAACTCTCCAAACTTTGGACCTCAGTGGATGCATCGATGAATTCCTGAGCAGGTCGTCAGGTTTGGTCAATGGTTATGAGTGGTGGAAAGTTGGAAGCAGAGGAGCGAAGGAGATGATCAATAAAGAAAAATAAAATATAATGGAGGACTAAATACATTTTCTGTTCACAGAGAACAACATTTACATAAACCAATGAAAATTAAGGGCAAGAAAAATTAGTGAGTGAGGAAAATTGCCTTGACAAAAAGGCTCTTTACTGAGGAAGAAAATGGGTTAAAATGGCTCCCATGTCACAGAAGGCTTGATGGCAATAAGAAGGAAAGAAGGGAAACAAAACAACAACCTTTTAACCACTTTGGAGTGTTTTATAATACCACACATCTATAGGATGCTGTGCTGCTGTTGAACTGAAACAGTGTGTCTGTACAACTGAGTGTACATTAGGACTGTCAGTCATGTGTGACACTGAAATTTATCCTTTTCAGTCAGTAAGTCTGTTAGACTTTTTATAGTCAAATTTCCCCGTTATCCAGTGGAAGGAACCCTAAAAAATCCCATCCTTTAACAATCAAGCCTCACCAGTAATCATGAAATATAGTCAACATGGTCAACATGTCTGCAAGTACAAGTTTCAGATCCAACAGTTAAACAATGAACTAATTAAGTAACTTGTTTTAAAGCCATTTGATTTCAGAAAGCATAACATCACTTGACGGGAGCTGCAACCAATTTTCATTATATATAATTATATATTATATAGTCACGGCAACGTATAGTTTGATACTACCCTTGAACATCTCAACCAAAAAATGAAAAAACATTTATTCTATCCCTAACATCATTTTAACCTTTTGAAGTGTTGTTGCCATTTAAAGGCACACTGCGTAAGAGTTATTGACATCTAGTGGTAAATATGGGTATAGGAAGTGGTAATTGGACCGTGTCTATCAGTAGTGTCAATTTTTCACATGCCCCAAACATGTTTTCATCTTTGAGTGGATCCAGTAACCTCAGGTGCAGCGATGACTGCTCTACAGGTAACTAGTTCAAAAATGTATATGTGTAATTTCTCCTTCTGTGTTCCTTCTAAATCCAATCCAATACTTATCCCAAGTGGTGCTAAAGCACCTATTAAACACAGCTAGTACTGCAGTTTTTAGAACCCAGTGTTCAAACTTCATACAAAGTTGTCTGCCCATTCAGACACCAGAAAAATGGTAGTACAAATATGGCAGCTCCCATATGTCAGAATAAAAACATTACTTTTTAAAAAATTTATTACAATGACCCTTGATTTTGTTACACAAGGCATCTTTAAGTCATGTAATGAAAGAAATAAAGAACTAAGCAAGGGAAATGTAATCATTTCCCTTTTTTCCGTCATGATTGCACCTGGTTTACTGTACCTGTTGCAATTCCTGTTGGTCTGCTTGTTACATTTGCTAAAAGAAATCAAAATGGCAAGCAGACACTCATAAGAATAAATGTCTGAGAAGCAGTGGTCAAATAATTTCAATATTTTGGAAGGTGAAAAAGGTTGAAAACAGCTAATCTGCTGACTCCCTCACTAGCTTGCAACTTAAGTGAGAAAGCTGAGTTAACACAAATGAGTAGAACAGCATTAACTTGGCTGCCTGCTGTTTGTCACGTTCAGCTTCAGCAGATCCATCACCAGAGGCGAGAACAAAAACCTCTGTGTACTGCGATATTGTAAAAGAGCACGATTCCATCTTTTGAGTGTTAACATTTTTTTGTTGTTAGAATTAGATTTTTGGAAGACATGTCCTTTCCAGCACAGCCACCGCACGCACTATTACACAACAAGCTCATGTGTAGATGTGCTATAACTCAGGGGATCATCCCCTCAAGCACTCACTGCAGGTGCAAGGGTTTAAACAAGTCCAGAGCTGCTGTCACAGATACTGCGGTGGATTTAAACCACAGACCAATAAGCTTTATCTAATCTCATCTTACTCTTTCTATCTTATTCACCCTCCTCCATCACCCTGCCTCATATTCTTATCTTCTCTTGAAGATATTAGATAAAAAATAAAGATTAGTCACTTGAAATAAGCCTTTAATTTGTTTTAATCTCGACCAAAAACATGACGCTACCTTGTTTGCCTCATTTGCCTCATATATATTGCCTCACATGCCCTCGTTTCAGCCAAAACTCTGGGGAAGATTGTAGGTCTCTCTGTTAAGATTGCAACCATGGAAAGATATGTAAAATCCGTTAGGTTCTAATCTTTACGTCGCCATATCATATCTTATATCATATCATATCATATCATATCATATCATATATCATCAGTTTGTGTACAAGCACAAAAAATGCTTATGGGACCATGACATTCATCTCAAAGCAGAACACTAGCATTTAGAGAGCCTTTAAAGTCCCCTGAAATGCCAGCATACTGATGTGTGTGTGTGTGTGTGTTTGTAGAGCTTTTTTCCCTTTTCTGTGGATTTTTGCCTGTGCCAAGTTGCTAATAAAGACCTTTTTTCGAGATATGCTAGCAAGGAAAGCCCGTCCATCATTGTCCACATGCAGGTTGTGACGAGCATCCGAGTTACAGCAGCGTGATAGAGTTGAATCCTGGTTGTATTTTTTTATTTATATTTTTGTTACTTACACATTAGCGCTTGTTTGTTACACATACGATGTTGCCTTACATTTGATGAATGAGCTCTGCTTTGTGCCTTTAAAGGATAAGGCCCTACATTGGAAGAGTTATGTGTTGCTGTTGTAATTCCTCTGATCCAGTCCACACAGCCCATAAATCAAGTTCACTTTAAGAAACTGAGAAAATATTCCTAGCTTTATGTAGAAAAATGCCCTCTTAAGTCAACAGATGCTAATTTTAGGAACCAGTAGTTGGCGCTAACCAAACTGTGGCATGTCTAAGAGAATGCCTGTTTGAAAGGTTTGAATTAATCAAATAGTTTTAAAGATATTCAGTATCCCACAGGCACATCAGGTCCTCATTGTGGTCGGGGAGAATACTGTTCCACTGTGATGTTGTGCAGTACACATCAGGCCATAATCATAATGTAATGTAATGTAATGGAGTCATGCGTTAGGAAATGCAGGGAGTTTGATTAAATCTAATCTTTAGTAATATGAAATGTTCCATGATTAGAATCCATTTTTGTCTATTATGTTCCTTCTACACTTTGTACAGCTAAATCACCACCTTCTGATTCTAGACATTTGATTAAATAAAACCTCATGGTGTTTGGGGGTTTGGTAAGCAGGTAACCATGGGGCCGAAGCATATCCTCAATCTCCTCCTAAAATCATTTTAACCAAAAGCAGCTGTTATAGAAATGTTTATAATGAATAGATGTGTAGCAAGGGGCGATATATCACCTGCTGCTCCTGTTGGAAGCACATGCCCACAGATCTGTTCTGTAAGATCCACACTGAATCCGTGGTTCTGGGAGTCACAAAGGAGTTGGACATTTATGAGGTGGCATTGCAGTTCAGGGAAAGGATCTGGTGAGGCTCATTTGATGCACGGGAGTGTGCAGTCTACCGCACTAATGGTGTTGGGAGGAATGAAAGCAAATCCTCTCTGGACGGCCACTTGTTCTTGAATGAACAGACCTGTTTTTCCCCAGAGGGGAATTATAATGTTAGGGCACACTGCTATATTATAATATATACAAAATTGCATAAAAGTACTCCAGAGCTCCTGAATTATCCTCCTCGTGTGGAATATAAGTCTATAGCATACTGTTTTATTTCTGCATCTATTACAATCCATCAGGATACTCAAGATGATGGCCAGAAAACATGTCCTACTTTATTTGATTGTGTTTTTTTTTAATTATTATTTAACCATGTAGGTTATGGGTCATGTTCAAGTTTTAAAATGATTTGAACCATCATTAGAGAAATGTGCACATTTTTTATCAAGTTTCAATGTAGTTTCATATCAGGCAAAAATCTAAGAGGTTTTGTAAACGGAAGAAACTCAAGTGGAAGGGTTGGGGAATGGTTCAAACTGGAAAACGTGACATTTTTTTTATAGCAAATCTGAGTGCAGAGATTGGATTTTGTGTTGAAACGCCCCAAATTACAAAGGAGTATGTGATGAATTATCCTCCAAATTTAAGACAAATGCCTACAACTTTTATTTCTGTCGCCCAACCTTATTAAATAAAACAAACGCAAAACATTTGAAACTACAAGGTCTTTTTAAAGACCTTGAAAGCCTGACTGAAGCCCAATGGCACAAACAACAGGGCGACAGAATGGGTTGGTGGGGAGGGGGGGATCGATGTAAAGGAAATCAAGGTGCAGAGAGGGATTGTTAGGGTGGAGAATGAGGAGGGAAAGTGAAAGTACAAGATTGATGTCCAACCCCTCTACACTCCACCGTCCTCTAATTACTAGTCCGCTCCATGTGGTTCAATCACCTGCCTGTTCATCCTCTGTGTGGGTGTGCTTTTTATTTTGGTGTGTGCGTTATCAGTCGAGGGAAATGTAGGTAATGTGTCATTCTTCAGAAACAAAGATGTAACAGAAAAGGGCCATTGTCCCCACATTGATGAATGGATTCATGACGATGAAGAGAACAAACATACAGACTAAAACATGCTTTTCTGCCATTATTTTCAATTTATAGATGCCAAAGGATGATGGCTGACTCACTGAATGACTGTTTATTTAACTGCTTTATTTGTGAACTCAAGACTTATTGACTCATTCAGTAATGAACTGTGTAACAACAGCTCAAAACGTTTGACAGCACAACTACGGCATATTCAAACGGCGTTTCATGGCTGGTGGGAGTTATTTCCGATAAAATGTAAAACCAGTTCCTCAAAGGATTCAACTCTAAAGTGACGTTAATGATTTTACGCACGGAGGAGAGCCTCAGACTTAACTGTCTGCTTGAAGCCCTCTGGTGACTGCATGTGTGTACAGACAGGATGACGGGACCAGCAGAACATGAATATAAACATGACTGTCGGCGTGACATGTTACACACACACAATTATCCACACAGCTGTCAGTACTGTAGGAGGCGGTGGCTGTTACATGGAGGTAAAGTGCTGTTTGCTCGCTCAAAACATTAGAAACTAGTAAAAATCTGGTTAGTCTGCCGGAAAGGAAAAGCTTTCATGTTTGTGGACGTGTCTTTAGAAATCCAGTGACATTTCTTAAGACCAAAGCTTTTTATTTTTGCCCTGACTGAAATCGTCAGTGTCAAAGAAACATTAATGAGATGCAAAAATTGGGGGCCTCCACTTGAAGATGCATGAACAAATGACAGGCTGTCTTTTTCTGTGCGTGTGTGTGTGAGACGTTTTCTTCACTGCACTGGGTGTGTGATCTGTTCACCTTAGTTTGGGACTTTGAACTCGTATCGTTTGTGTGAATGTCTGTGTATTGATGCCCTGCTTCCATGAGTGTCATTTTTCTCTGGATCCGCATTGACAGACACATGAAGCCTGACAAATGATCCAACTTTTTTTTCCTCACATAGTGGAATGAGATTGAAAGGTTGTTTTTTTAGCAGCTCTGAGGTTTTGGTCTTTTTTTATTTTGCACAGCAGCTTGTTTGGCCGCATCACTTTTAAACCCAGGCATCCGTGTTTGAGTCTGGACTTGTGAGTGTGTACACACCGACATTGGCATGAAGGTTTCTTACAAGTCTCCTGCGCGCAGACATATCACTTGAAGAGCCCCTGCAGACCTGAACACACACACACACACACACACCCTTCGCTTGGCTAGCTGCCTGTAGAGTGGAGCTGCAGTCCATCATCTGTCAGACCTGTGAGAATGCAGCTTCTGGGCACGTTCTGAGCAGCAAGAGATGAGAGCAATCTACCACCTCTGCAAGGCAAGAAAGAAAGTAATCTGTGTGGCAGATGAGACGTTTCTTTGTCAGGTAAAATATGATGAGATACCAGATTTGTTCATTCTGTTTTATTCTTGCTTCGGAAACAACTTTGTGCACAGCAATGTTTTTTTATTTTGCATAGGCTGTCTTTATGGCTTTCTTTGCCTCATGAGGCTAGCAACCACTTAGTAGAAACTAGTGAGCAGACCCAGTCCTAACCAATTTGGTGTCCTAGGCAAGATTTCAGGTGGCGCCCAATTGCATCACAGTAAATCCCACTACTACTGTAAATATACTGAAGTATATATATATATATGTAAGTATATAAGAAAGTTAATAGCTTTGTCTTGAACATTCTTTTATTCAAATAAAGCAATTGCACATTGAAAATGCTTAGACAGAATTAAAGAAACAAATAGAAAAAAACCTTATGAGTTATGTGAGATAACCAGTCAGACGGGTCTACTGGAGCAACAGAAGGTCCACGTGATGATGCTGCATCACTGCTGGGTTGTGCTGCTGAGGTGGAGGCGACGGGGATTTCAGGAGCAGCACATCTGAAGACGGAAGAGGAGTATATGTAACACCAATCGAACAATAAACACATGATTTAAAGAATATAACATACAGTATATAATATACTGTATAATATACAATGTACCTTTACCAATGCTATTGTCATTACAGTGAGAATCTGTATACTGTAGTACAATTTAATGTGGGAATGCTAAATTATGCTCACTGATGTTAAGTTTAACATGATAAACGCACTTTAGACCATATGAACTGTAACACAACAAACAGCTAGGCTTACTATGGGAAATGAGAAGCATTTTGATTGACTACTATAAGCTGGAAAACGTGAGATAACCATGTCAATGTATTTAACATCGTAACACCTGCTGAATAGATCTAATATTTGCACAGTTGCCTGATGAAGGTGAGATGGGGATAGTAGGTAAAATTACTATTTTCCATAAAAACCGGCCCTTCCTAACATTAACTGATATAAAAAAAAGCAGCAGTAAAAAAAGCAGCAATTTACTGATTAGAAAACCGCGTTATGCTAATGTTAACAACACTATCGCTCTCCAACAGCAAATAATATCATTGACATCATCTTTACTGTAACATTAATTCTGTCTTTGTCGTGTTTCTCCTCCTCTAATTTCCTCTTTTTCCTTCCTTGGGTACCAGACAGTTTGGGATGTTTGAACATGTTGCGCTTGTTCACTCAAAACAATACGTCTGCTAAATGACGGTAGTAATACGCCAGCAAGTAACGGGCAGGTAACGTCGTGATTAGTCGGAGGGAGGAGAGGGGGGGGGGGGGGGGGGGTGTCTTGGGGTGGTAACCCCCCTTCCCCTCCCCGTGGGCCCCTTCTTCTTTTTTTAAAAAAAAACAACCCCACCTCCCCCCCCCCCCCCCCCCTCCTCTCCCTCTCTTCTCTCTCCTCCCCCTTCCCCCCCCCCTCCTCCCCTTAGGATAGTAGACTATATTATAATTAATGTGGGCATATTATTCTTTTCTTAAGACATAATAATACCACCTAGTTTTAAGAATAGTAGAAGTTAAACTTTTTTTCTTGCCCCATTTCTGGCGCCCCCTGGATTTACGACGCCCCTAGCATTTACCTACTGTATACTGCTTATGCCACGGGCCGACTCTGCTAGTGAGCTCACACACATACAAAAATATGAGAACAAACTAACCGTGGCATTCTGAGAGTGATGGGAGGGAAAATAGATGAAATGAGAACTTAACAGAAGATTTTCATTTGAATAAAGGCTGCATTAGCAAAAAGTGACCAAGAATGAAGCGAGTGAGAGGCCTGAGCATAGGTTTGAAGAGACAAAGTGCTGCTTGTCAGGATTGAAATGGATTAAAGTGCTCATAAATTTAAGCCAAATTAGCAACTAGGGGCATATTAGTGTCAGCAACATGAATCACAGAAATGTATCATTCCCATTCTATACTAAAAGTAGTATTTGTTGATTATTAAAGGATCAAACAATGACTTCTGTGAAACGGTTTAGCACAAAATAAACTTCCCCTGAATAATTTTTACAGACTTTTGCTGTAATGAGTTGGCAGTTGTCGTTAATTCTTCATTTTCTCTTATCTTGAATTTGAACAAAGTATTTTTGAGAGGTTAGCTTTCCCAACCTCATGGGTATGTGATGAATGTGTCAGTGTTGAAGTACAAAGCCTTCCTCTGCTGGGTTTGCGTCAAACTTGTTGAAAATGAGCTTTGTGAAGAGTGAAACATTACATAGCCATTTAAATTCAGAGCATGAAAATATGCTGTTTGCTTGTGGGACTTTAAACGAGGCATCAGGTGCGCAGTCATGCATGTAAAGTGTAAACTGTTTGGTGTAGTTTTATGGAGTTTCTAATGTTAAAATGTTGGTTTACAAACGCGATGTGGGAAGGACTTATTGGGATGTGCAAGGTTGGTCCCTGAGGGGCAGCTTCCCTGCACATTTTGGATGTTTTCCACCGTGATTAATTGGTCTACATGCTCGGACAAACCTTTGTAAGAATTGCTGTGAACCGAATGGATGGATGAACAAACTGACCCCAACATGCAGAGAAGCAATGGCAAAGAAAAACTAAACAAAAATGTCCCCCACACCGCCACATTGCCTTTGTGGTTACTGATATGTTTTTTCGAGCACAGATCTTCTTCCAACCAAAAATAAATCTATACCGAAAAATAGTTGTTTGCTGATATTGTACACAGAGGGAGATGTTTTTTTCCTTAAGCCTCTAAGTAGTTGAAATGGCACGCACATTTTGAAATGGTAGTTTAGCATGATCAGTGGGAGGTAGGGATGCAAATTATCGAGTAATTCATTAATCCATAGTTGTTTCATCTTATCGATCGATGATCGATTAATTGATAAGCGGCAATTTTTCTGAAAAGCTGAATTTCCCTCT
>JBBDHI010000017.1:20935310-20946240 GCA_037177115.1 Craterocephalus stercusmuscarum
GTTTAACTTAAAATTTTACTGAAGTTTGTTGCCTTAAAATTTTAAGTTCGCCGAACTTTTCTTTTTTTACAGTGTACGTGGTCAAGCTAGTAGATGAGCAAGCTCTTTAGAATAATTTCCTGTCATTGCCTGTTGGTTCAGCCGGTGCAAAACTTATTGCCTCACAAGAATAACTGGCAATATGTCACCGAAAGCGATGATAAAGGGGTCACCCTATGCATTGGAAACGGAAGCAAAAGGGCTCTTGACAAGGTACCAGTTTAACAAGTTGGGAAAAATTGTGCTGGTTTTATAACTGTCTAGTGGCACAATTAACAAGATATCCCAAAATGATTTAGCAAATAAAACTCAAGGCAGTATTACAGTTTTAACATGCCAGGGAATTTACCAGATTGAGCTCATCAATAATCCCCAATATGTCCTTCCAGTTTTTTAAGGGGTAATGGGGAACAGGGGAGCGGAAGAGCTGGAAAGGGGGGAGGTAAACCCTGGATGACTGACAGAGAGGTAGAGGGAAAGGGCAGAAAGCTCTCTTGGGAGACATTCTGTCACAGAAGGAGCTGCAGAGTGGAACCTGTTTCACACAAACAGACAGGCCTCTACTGAACATGCAGGCACCCACGCACGCTCCCACTCAATCAGGCTCGCAAGCACTCTCAGAGCAACTGAAGCACAGACATGCACTCCTTTGCCAGCTGGTGGAGGCATAGCATCTGATTGGACCCAGGTGGCATCGTTCACAAACAGTTTTACTTGTGGACACTTTATCCAGGAATTCTCACACATGCAGGCTTTCGGGCAAACAGAATCTGAGCCGTGACACACACATGCATCAGGAATAGCCTTTAAAGCTTAAAGATGTTTGGGCAGATTTATCTCTTCCTGGACTCTTTTGTTGGTCCATTTTTTCACCCACCTTCCTCCCGCCCTCTCCTTCCTCCTTGATCTCTTCTTCGGCCTGTTTTTTAGTTCTCTTTTCCTGTGCCAGGTTGGCTGACATTTCCAGGGAGCCCTTCCTCGTCTTTGAATACCCCCCCTCCATTTTTATCTTTTTTCCATGTATCTGTCAGATACAAAAAAGGATGACATCACTTGCAAAGAAATAGAGAGTGTCCAGCAAATTAACGGGAGAAAAGACCGCTGACCATTTGGCTATTTGTTCACTGAAGAGCCTATTGTAACGATTTGGCAGCGAGCACTGTGCTTCTGTCAGTACGGTGAGGAGGAGTGTCCCTACGGAGCTGCTGTAGCTTGGCAAACATGAAACTAGGGGGGACCAAGCAGCACAGTACTGTTTCATAGCCAGGCCAAGATTAGTTTGTCCTTATACAAACAAACAACCGGCCTTGTAAATTATCGATCTTGGACCAAATCCTGCCAGGAAATGAATGTGAGCAGAATTAGACTAATTTAATTCTAATTTAAGATTTACTGTCTATGAGAGAAAAAAATTTTACTACTCTGTTTTAATTTATTTACTGTTTTTAAAAAGTGCCATTTAAGCTCAAAACTGTCATGGTGAAGTCAGGAGTATTAATCTGTTTTGCATTATAGGACACTTAGAGTGGCAGCGTGTGGGGACGGAAATATGAACCAAGATTTACTTAGAGATGCTGCATCTGGGTGACAGGAGGATCCCAGAGTGGCATTAGGTCCATCTCAGAAGAGTTTAAGTTTTTCACAAGTTGGTTTTGTGGTCACAGAACATCCACATCGATAAAATATGATCCATCCATCAGTAATGCCACAGCTCACACCTGAAAAGTTGTTTTCAGCATTTTGAACAAATGTTTGTGGTTCAAATGCTCCAAACAATTTCAAATTTGGTGCACAAGCTGGAAAAAAACATTTTTAACATCAGTGGAAATGGGCTGCAGGGCAAATAGCCTGACAAAGTTGCTCCTTCATTTTGGAACCTGACAACTCTGCAGACAAATCCTTACGACCCGGTCAATGGACATGTCCCCCAATTACATAAACAAATGACATCTTGTTGTCTAAATGAGAAAACAAGATGTCATTTTGTTGGTCATATGATGTAGAGAAGAACCTGACAAAGATGGTGAAGATTATCAAAACAAGCTGAAATCTTTGTATCCGTCCTTTTCACTCTCCATCCAGATACATTTGCCAGTAAGGTAGCCGCGATCCAAGATCAGTATGCAGACGCATCCATCGGTAATGTGACAGGCTCCAATGCTGTCAACGTTTTCCTGGGCATTGGGGTGAGTGCAGCTTCTTTAATTAACGTGTAAATGATTGTAATTTTTAACTCTGCATGAATGACTGCGTGATCGTATCTGTTAAATGCATCTCATGTTAACTTCTGTTGGTCTGCTGCTTGACAGGTAGCGTGGTCCATCGCTGCCATCTATCACCACACCAAGGGGCAGGAGTTCAGGGTGGATCCTGGCAGGCTGGCTTTCTCTGTCACACTCTTCACCATCTTTGCCTTCATTTGTGTCGCCACTCTGATGTACCGGCGGCGACCAGAGATTGGTGGAGAGCTGGGCGGGCCCCGGACTGCCAAGGCCCTAACCACCATGTTGTTCATCAGCCTGTGGCTCCTCTACATTCTCTTCTCCTCACTGGAGGCCTACTGCCACATCCAAGGCTTTTAAGTTGAAAGAAGGGAGATGAAGAAGGGAAGGGTGGGACAGAAGGACGCCAACGTGGAAAAAACCATGGGGAGAAGGATGAATGGGTAGATTTGGAAATTGAGGGTGTCCCATTGATCTTTTACTCCCTCCCTTTCTGTAATACATTGAAAAGTGGATAGTTGTACAGATAAAGGACTTGAAGACAGATTAAGGCATCTAAAAACAGACTGGAAGGAAAGACGGATGCATGGAGGGACAACAATAAACATGAGAATCATAGCAGCTAGAGGAATTACTCTGAAAATGGAAATTTGATGGGAAAATGGATAGACAAAGGAATTTTTTAGTTGTTTTTTTTTGCCTCATTCCACAAATCCAGACCCATCAAGTTGTCTTAAAGCAACTTGAAATTCATGAAACAAATCCTTGAAGTTGCAAATACACATACAACATAATAAGAATTCAGTGTGTTCCAACTTTTCAACGATAGGAAAATCTAAATCAGTCTTTAACATGAAGATTTAAACTGACCAAACAAGCTCCAAGAAGTGGAGGTGCAGCTTCAACAGCAGCCATCACCTGAAGCCTCCTCCAGATGGAGTTAAGCATCTCCTGTTACAATAATATCAGTACATACATGCATGACCACACTTCCAAAAACACAATCAGAAGAAATGGAATTTATTGCCACAACTGCTTAATGACGACAAACTGTGTGTGTGTGTGTGTGTGATGGTGTGTTTCTGTGCTCGTGTGCTGTGGGAAGATGGTCAAGTACTGTGAACAGAAAAAAAAAAGAGCCTCTCGTTTTTCGGTGTTTCTGCGTGAGACTAAATGCTTTCATAGTCGAGGTCTTTTTGACTCTCGCTCTCCCAGCTTGTAGAAATGCTGAGTCGGACTCGTTTATGAGACAACATATGAAATGAGGCGAAAGCTTTTGATAATTGCTGAAGTCAGATGTGTGTGTATAATATAGAGCTGAACGTACATTGCAGCTCCACTGATTTCCTTCTGAATGTCTAGGTTATGCCATGCGCTCCCGAACGGGCCCTTGTTCTGTTGCTTCATACTGTAGATGTAAATGATTTAAGGTCTTATTTGAATCAAGAAGGAGATAGTGTGCTTTTACCTTTAATAAGGCCATGCCTAAGAAGGCAAACTGGCCACCTTACCGTTAAAAACTGTTAGAGAAACTATAATCATTGCATTAATATCAAAGTTAATCTTGTGTGTTTGGTTTTTAACTTTGGAATTGTTATATTTTCCACAAATGAGATCCCTGCCATCATTTTTCATAATCCCATTGCAACCCACTATGAATAACATAGGTACCATGCTCTGTGAAAGCCGACAGCCATTCTGTTAATTGTTCCTGGCGTCTCACTTTGATGCAGCTTGCTTCATTCAACAGCTCCAGTCAATACCCCTGTGTGTCTTCAGCACCTCTCCCTGGCTGGTCAGTGGACCAATCATAATCCTCAAGGGCTTTGTAACAACCACTAATCCCTAACCTTAACCCTTGATTCATAACTCTTAGCATATATTGGGAAACTATTTACAGAGGGCTTGTATTGCTAAACCTCATACTTTGTCATTTCAGTTTATATAAGACGATGGACTAAAATAAGACTACATTGGGGGGTGCATATTATCCAAATACTGATCCAATTAATATCTTGTTTCAAAGTACTCTGTAAGATGAGGTTTCAATATTTCCTCATGTAAGCTTTCCCCAGTTTATTACCAAACCTACCAATTATTTCCATTCAGCTTTATTTGGAGTGAAACCATCGATGCAATGTCATTCCCGGGCCATTTCCACTCATAATGTAAATAAAAACTTCAGGCTGGATAGTGAAGGCCTTAAACCAAAGGAAGCACTTAATATCTGACTTTCTTTTCCTTTTATTCAAGGCTCAGTGTCCACTCTTGAATAAAGAATCATAATGGAATCTGTGCGATTCATCATGCAGAAACTGGTGAACAGGTGTCCTTACTTGGCATCAGAAGTTTTTCACATGAAAGCCATCAGATGAAAGAAAAGCCTTTTTTTATGACTATTGCAGTTGGTGCAGAAGTCTGCTTAAGTCTAGCTGGTGAATACTGTTGTATGGGAAAAAGAGTCCAGTCTCAACCAGCCTTCATTTGAAACAAGCTCAGAGGTTTGGATAGAGTGGTATAACAGGAATGGGGGTATTGAGATTGAGAAATGCATGAGTTGGCTTCATAGTCATGCTCCCAAACATGGACAACTAGATCTGATAGGTAGAGTTTTTAGTTTGATACTAGCTAAATTAACAGATCAGATGTACTTGGTATAAGAAGGATATATAAAAACCAGGGGGAATCATTGCAGTCAAATCTGCCAACATTTGCAATGGTACTAGCAATGGATGACAATAAAAGTGTCAAAATTTCTGTCAACTCATTTGGCAAATTTGCCAAATGAATTGACAGTCATTGGCTATCACAATTTTTTTCTGTATTGAGGATAAAACCTAGTAAAAAGCTTAATACAAACAGGCCAATAGGTCTTCTAGTTCTGTGGATTTACTGGGTTGATTTGAAAATGCATTTCAGCCTTATTCAAACTAAATTTTGAATTTTTACCACTGTATGCAGATGTTTAATTTGACGAGAATTTGGCAATCATTAAAAGAAAACTTGGCTTTCACTTGAGAAGTCAACAAGTTTTCTGACAACGTTGACTAGACATTACAACAATATACTTTTCAATGAGAAATCTAATTAACTTTAAGCTGCCAAAGCATAAGACTGAGAACTATCAACTGAAAATGGAGCCCAAAGGTGCATATATCGTCATGCCCTCTAAGACTGTGAGAAAAGTCTAGACTTCAGACTGTTACCTACATGTTCAGCTAAAACCACAAAGATCTCAGCGTATACAAACTTACCAAGTAGGCATTGAATGGCACTACTGTATGCAACTGAATTGGCCAGAATTTGTTTTATTTCAAATGGATGTATAATATAAGTGTTTCCAATGTTATCTAAAGTCAGTTGTCTAGACTAGAAGAAATCCATTGTAAACTTAACAGTAATCTTGTCGTTGACAGCTTTCAACCCCAGTGAGAATAGAGCTGATGGGAGCCCTGTATTGAATGAGTTTGGTAAATTCACAATATCTTCATATTAAATAATCTGCCCTCTAGATTTTGTAGAATTGATCAGCCAGCAGAATGTACAACTACATAGGATGAAATTTAATGGCTCATAACTCTGACTCCTTAATGGCTCCATATTTGTTGCATTACTGCTGTTCCACAATTTGGAAATGAATTAATTCAGCATTTATGGAAGCTCTAAGAAATGCTTTGACAGTAAAATGACAAAATGTGAATAAGATGTTGCATTACTTGCATTTGCCAAACTCTGGAAGATGTTCGGCTCTACATTAGAGTAGTTCTTGTTTGAAGGCCTTGGAGTGGCAGTTTACCCCTCTTTTGCCAAAGGGAAATATTTCTAACAGAAACTTAATATTTGCAGTCACGACTGTAAAGGGTTTTCTAACCAGTGGATCTTTCTTAAAACGCCAAATATTCATATTTCAGTAACAATCTGGTAAGTGACAAAAAACCGGAATCTTTCTATTTAAATTTGTATGTATTTGTCTCTTCACTGGCATGGTGCTGAAGGTTTGTACACTGTAAAAAATAATAGTTATGTTAGCTTGTGCAAAGGGAAAACAAAGTAGTGACATTATGGAAGTTGTTTGCATCGCGTTTTGAGTAAATTCAGAGTATAAATGATCTTGGATATTTCTAAATCATGTTGGATTTACTTAAAATGTGCTTGCTACATATGTTCATCAACTTTAGCTGGCAAGTCTAAAATGCTTTGCATCAACTTAAATTTTTTGTGCAATTTTACCCGAAGATTATTCCCTTTGCTTTGCCAACTTTGTTGTACCACCTCTTTGTTTATCCTTGACTGACAAGCTAGTCCGACATGAAGCTAACGGCGGATTGACAGCTGTTCGGGGTTTAACCGAGATGGGAAGCTAAACAACAGCTAACACTGTTAGCTACTACCAGCAGGTTGCTCGTTCTATCCACCACAATTGTAAATACCTACCAGGCTCATTGTCCTGTAAAACAACGTGTCCTAGCGAAGAATTGCAATAGCACCTGAATTTAGCTTCCTGCCTTGGCTTGGACTTACAAGGTTCAAGGACTCAGTGGTTTGCCAGACTATAGCTGTACATAAAAACACTACAAGCAAACAAGGAGTAGAAAAAATTATAGGATTGCAGGTGTTAGGGTTTCTTTTATTATTCAGTGGTGGGGTTTTAAGAAGTGGGCAGGGTTTTACGGGTTATTTGAAGGAAACGCATTGCACTGGTTCCTGTTATGTGAAACAGCTGTGGGGATTTGTTGACAAAATTGCTTCTGATGTAAACAAATTTAGATTTTTGATTGATTTCCACAGTAATAACAATGTACCTGTAAAGAAAAAAAAATACAATGGTGTTGAATCAGTCGTGAACTATTAACAATATTGCTTCTAATGTAAACGTCTTTGTTGCTTCGTTGACTCCTTAACAGACTTACTGAGAGAATGAGTAATAAATAAAAGCAACATCAAACAGCCAAGTAAATGAGGGAAAGGAAGGACGAACAACCCTACCAGTACAAGCTGAGTGAAAATGTTCTGCTGGGGGGGAAAAAAACTTACCAGAGCTATTCTCTTCCCTTGATACAGTAATATTTACAAGTACAACATAAAAGGATGTTAAAGAGAAAAAGGAGGAAAAGGAATATGAAGAGGACGAAGATGGAGAAAAAAATGAAAAAGAAAAAAAAATATGAAGTTACAGCCATACATTGATTTCTGGGTCAGTGAGATAAAATGGACTCCTCCTGCCCAGCATGTGTATTGTTATAGTGTCTTATCTGTCCCTCTGTCTTTTCACCCCTGTCTATCTTTCTTAGAGCTGCCAAAGTAACCGAAATAGGCAGTCATTTTTTGGTTCAGAATTTTCTCCCTGAACTCCCTTCTCCCCTCCTCCCTATGCCATGTTTTCCATATTTTGGAATGTCAATGTGCTACTTGTTGACACTGTGCATGAATGATAACATGTCTGTATATAGTTATAGAGAATCGTATCCCATTCCCATGGTGTTGACAGAAAAAAGGTTTGAATGTTGTACAGATTCAGGTTTCTTTTTTTCTGTTTAGTTACATTTTGTGTGTAGAGCCTAACAGTTTAATTTAAACAAAGCTGCAAAGCCTTTTGGTTTGAAGTTATTGCACATTACTGATTAATTCTTTTTTTGTTTAAAAAGAGATTTGAAAAGAAAATCCTCACAAGAGTTTTCAAAACTTTTCTTTTAAAAATTCTTCCCAAAGTTTTTTTTTTTTGCATTTTTTTTTTTAACTTGTCTTGTAGGTGTTATAGCAAACAGAATTATGACATGGCTGCTGTGCTGCGTTCTTTTAATTTAAATGCTTAATTTTCAGCTGCTTTATTTATATCCCGGCTAAATAAATCTTAAAATGTAATGTGCACTTTTTTTGGGACATATGGCTCCTGATTAATTTTTTTCAGTGGTTTTAAAAGGCAAACTAAAAATCCCCAAAATCATCAGTGATGAAAAATTACAAAAATTGCAAATTAAATTGACTGCACCCAAAAAACATCATAAAAGAACTGAATCGGAGGGAAGCCATACAACATAAATATGAGTGACCCGTACTTCATTAATCTTGGTCTTACAGCATCTAGCAGTTAAACCTCAGTACTAATGGAGAAGAATAAAGCTTTAACCTAATTCACAACATCTAAACTCGTTGTATTTCTCACCTGTAAGCATATTCTGATACGCGTTATCAGAAACAGAGAAAATGTGGGGCGGGGCCTCCATGCGCTTCTTCCCTCTGTAGGCCGCCACCACCTTTGGGTCATACACTGGCAGCCACTTGTAAGGGTTCACCGTCACACAGAAGAGCCCAGAGTAGGTCTGCAGAGGAGAACATGCATGAGATGTGAGCTATGAGGAACGATCACTGGCACGGTAAAAAGGAAAGTCGCCTCTTGTTACAGACATAAATCATCCATGCTGCGTAACGGTCTTTGAGGTTAAACAGCACGGAGGGCTCGTTGAGGTGCGTCATCATTGCCATGTCCTCGATCTTGTCGTACTTTGGAGGATTCATGGGATGGCAGTCCTCCTCTTTGACTGTTACAGTCTGGATATGAGAAAAACAAACAGAGAGGAAAGTGAGGAAGAGGAGGAAAAACTAAAACAGACAATATTAACTGGAAAAAAATTAGCTTTCATTTTAAGTATAGGTGTCAAACTCTGGCCAAATTTGGCCCTCAGTGTAATTATATTTGGCCCATGAGGCAAAGAATTGGCCCACTGGTATTATACAGCACATGTACTGCTAATACTCCAAATCCCAGAATGCTTTGCTGGTGTTTTGGCTTGTCAGTCAGGACAGGACAGTGATCATGACTCTCCTCTCAGAAACAGAGAGTCCAGATATTACTGAGCTGCATCCTGGTTTAAATGCCGGTATCTGGTTGGACACATGAGAGTAAACTGAGCCATAACTAATGTTTTCTTGCTACTCCAGGGCCGAAACGTTGCACATTCATCCAAGGATGCTATTATTCGTTAATTGCTTGTTTATTTTAAGAAAAAGGTTATTATTGAAATTCTAATCAGAGAGCTTCAAAAGAAGAGAGGCATACCATTTTTATTTAAATTCTATCTAAGATATAAATGCCATCAATGTTTTTTTTTTTTATAGAAATGTGATTTTGCATGTGTGCATTAAATCATCTGTCGCACAGTATTTAGCTTTGCTTGTTCGTTATTCAGTGTTAAAGCAAAGTTTGTTTTGCGTCCACATGAAAAGGTGCATTGTTTTATCTGGAGGATTTTTTTTTAAACAAATATCAATGTTAGCCCGTAACTTTTAAATCTTGGCCCACAGTGGGTGTGAGTTTGACACCTTTGATTTACAGCAGCTGATTGATGTATCACGGAAGTAGAACTGGGTAGAAATGATAGGGACATGTCCCTCCCAGTGTCCAGCATCTACAAATAACTTGTCTATCTTGTCTTCCCAGGGACTCTGTGGGACACTTTTATGTCCCTACACATGTCAAACGCCCTGGTGTTGCATGTTCACCTCATCAGCTTCAGTCTTCACGGTGACTTGGCCACCTTCCCTCGTCTGGATCACTCCCTTAATGTACAGCTCCTTTGGGTTGGGCACAAAGCAGGCCGTTCGGGCATCAAAGGGACGATTCTGTGCCTCCACTCGCTCCTTCTCAGGTTTGCGGAGAAAGATGGCCGCTGGCCCATACTGGGCCATCTCAGCATCTGAGCTCATGTCGATTCCTAAGGAGAAAAAAATACAATATTTGAGTTAAATGTTTTATTTTTTAATTGTTAAATGAATAACTCTGAATGTGACTCACCGGGTCTGCAGATCCCAGGTCAGCTGGATTATGATGAGCTTTTCAGGAGGCAAGCAGAGAAAAAGCAGCTCACAGCTACTTCTATATACCAGACAAGTAGTTTGAGCACCTGCAAGAGTACCAGACGCCTTTTTATAAAGATGAGGGTTCGCTGAAGCAAACCGGATGCTCCAAACTTGGCAATGTCATTCATGTTGCTCAAATGTCAAATCAAGCTTCATTATCGATCCCTCCCCGACACTTAAATATGACACAGGATCTTGTAGTGGTAATAGGAACATGTCAGCAGCAACAGGCGATGATCCTCAAGCACTATTTTTACATGTCTTCCATACGGTTGAGAAGCATCTTCAGCTGCTTACCGTTCATGTTGGACGGCTCTTCGTTTGAGCATGATCAGTCATTTTATCAATGCCTGTCAATCATCCCGGGGAAATGATATGTAACCATCGTGTGTTTCTGTGTAAATATCACATATCATCCAAGTCTGCGTGATGCATCATGACCTTCAGGATCTTGGTGGACTTGAGGAACACCTGCCACATTCGCCTTCAAAGAACCTTGGTAAGATTAAGCAGCTTTAAGTTGAAGACGTCGGGACAACGTAAACATACCAACTTAAAGGGAGGAAGAGGGGGGGGAGCGTGATGGTGGAGTTCTGGACAAATACTGATGCTGATGTAAAACATTCTTTGGACAATCACCAATACCGATGCTTTTTGAAATGAAGATGCTTTACAGAGTAAAAGGAAAACAAATTACAAAATAAATAAATAGGGAAAATATTAAATATGCATCATAGAGAACAATAATCCGTTACACATTCTACAAACTTTACGTGTCATTTTTGTGTAAAAGATACAAACACTCTTTTGGC